>JACBWV010000234.1:1216197-1524948 GCA_013435795.1 Chlamydomonas sp. ICE-L
GTCATGTGTTTGTCTGCCTGTGTATGTGTGCTTTTTTTTTCTCCTTCTTGGGTCTGATGATAGGGAGTTGGAAGGAGGTGTGTGTGTCGTGTGTGGTTGTGTGTGTGAGTGTGTGTATGTGTGTTAGTGTGTGTGTTGTCTTTTCACATCCTTTCTTTGGTCTGATGCGAGGGGTGGTAGGAGTGTGTGTGTGATTGTGTGTGTGTGTGTGTGAGTGTGTGTGTGCCTTTTTCAAATCGCTTCTTTATTGGGGTTTGAGGAGAAGGGAAGTGGAGGAGTGTGTGTGTGACAGTGTGTGTGTCGTGGTTTGTGCGTGTGTTGTATGTGTGTGGTATGTGTGTATTGTGGCGTTTTCCAACATCCGCTTTGGGTCCGTATGAGAGTGAGTGGAGGAGGGTTGTGTGTGAGTGTGTTTGTGTGTGTGTGGTGCTGTGTGTGGTATGTGGGTATGTGTGCGTTTTCACATCCTTCTTCATTTGGGTCTGATTGAGAGGGAGTGGAGGAGGTGTGTGTGTGAGTGTGTGTGTGTGTGTGTGAGAGTGTGTGTGTGTGTGTGTGTGTGTATGTGTGTGAGTGTGTGTGTGTGCGTTTTCATCCTTCTTTGGGTCTGATGAGAGGGAGTGGAGGAGGGGTGTGTGTGAGTGTTGTGAGTGCGTGTTCGTGGTGTGTATGTGGGTAGTTGTGTGTGTTTGCGTTTTCAATCATCCTTCTTTGGTCTGGATGAGAGGGAGTGGAGGAGTGTGTGTGTGAGTGTGTGGGTGTGTGTGTGTGAGTGTATGTGTGGTGCGTTTTCACCATCCTTCTTTTTGGGTCTGCTGAGAGGGCGTGGAGGAGTGTGTGTTGAGTGGTGTGTTGTGATGAGTGTGTGTAGTCTGTGGATGTGTGTGTGTGTGTGGTGTTTCATCCTTCTTTGGGTCTGATGGAGCGGGCGGAGTGGAAGTCGGTGTGTGTGTGATGTGTGTGTGATGCGTGTGTGACGTGTGTGCTCCTTGTGTGTGTGTCTGTGTTTCTGTGTGCGTTTTCCCCTCCCTTTCCCTCCACCTCTTTGGGATCTGACGCGCGGCAGCGTGGCGGCGGTGTGTCAGTGTGCATGTGTGTCGTGTGTGTTGTGTGCGTGGTGTGTCTGTGTGTGCGTTGTGTGCATCTGGCGTATTTCCCCCCTCCCCTTACTTTGGGGTGGTCGTGTGTGGAGGTGGTGCTGCAGGGGGGTCGGGGGGTGGGGGGGCGTGCAGGCGTCGTGGGTGTGCGTTGTGTGTGTGTGTGACTGTGCGTCGTGTAGTCTTTGTGTGTCCTGTGTGTCTGTGTGCGTTTTCCCCCTCCTCCCCTTCTTTTTTCTTTGGGTCCGCTGGGCGCTGGCGTGGCGGAGGTTGTGTGCTGCGTGTGTGGGTGTTCTATGTGTGCTTGTCCTTTCTTGTGTTACGTTAGTGTGTGTGTGCGTTTCTCCCCCTCCTTCTTTGGGGTCTGCTGCTGGCAGTGGCGGCGCGGTGTGCTGTGTGCGTGTGTGTGGGTAGTGTGTGATTGGGTGTAATTGTGTGAGTGTGTGTGTGCCTTTTTCCTTCATCCTTCTCCTTTTGGGTCGTGTAGAGGGATTTTTGAGAGGTTGTGTGTGAGTGTGTGTGTGTGTGTTGAGTGTGTGTATGTGTGTGTATGTGTGTATGTGTGCGTTTTCATCCTTCTTTGGGTCTGATGAGAGGGAGTGGAGGAGGTGTGTGTGTGAGTGTGTGTGTGTGTGTGTGAGTGTGTGTATGTGTGTGTATGTGTGTATGTGTGCGTTTTCATCCTTCTTTGGGTCTGATGAGAGGGAGTGGAGGAGGTGTGTGTGTGAGTGTGTGTGTGTGTGTGAGTGTGTGTATGTGTGTGAGTGTGTGTGTGTGTGTGTGCCTTTTCATTTCAATCCTTCTTTTAGTGGTTCGATGATAGGAGTGGAGAAGGTGTGTGTGTGAGTGTGATGTGTGTGTTGGAGTGTGTGTAGTGTGTGTGAGTGTGTGTGTGTGCTTTTTTCATCCCCATCATCCTTCTTGGTCTGATTGGAGGGAGTGGAGGAGGTGGTTTGTGGTGTGAGTGTTGTGTGTGTTAGTTTTGTAGCGTGTGGTCCCCCCCAGTGTGTGTCTGTGTGTATGATCTGACTGTTCTCCTTTCCTCCTCCTTCTTTGGGTCTGAATGAAGCGGGCGTGCGCGGCACGGTGTGATGCGTGCGTGTGTAGTTGTGTGTGCGTGTGTGTGTCTGTGTGTGCGTGTGTGTGTGCGTTTTCCATTCCTCCTTCTTTGGGTCTGCCCTGAGCGGGCGCTGGCGGCGGTGTGGTGTGTAGTCGTGTGAGTGTGCTGTGTGTGCGTGTGGTGTGCCTTTTTCCTCCTTCTTTTGGGTGTTGCTTCGACGGCGTCGGCTGCGGTGTGTGTGTGCGTGTGTGTGTGTGTGTGTGTGTTTGTCTGTGTGTGTCTGTGTGTCTAGTGTGACGTTTTATCCTTACCTTAATTTTGGGTCATGATTAGGAGGGAGTGGAAGGAGGTGTGTGTGTGAGTGTGGTGTGGTTGTGTGATGTGTGTGTCGTTTGTCTGGTTGCGTTTTTCATGCCTCTTTTGGGTCTGATAGAGGGCGTATGGAAGGCGGGTTGTGTGTGAGTGTGTGTGGGTGTTGTGTGCGAGTGTGGTGTGTGGTGTGTATTTGTGTAATTGTTTGTGAGTGTGTGTGTGTGCGTTTTCAAATAATCCATCATCCTTCATTTTGTTCCTGATGGAGAGGGATTGGAGGAGGTGTGTTGTGCAGTGTGTGCGTGGTGTATTCGTGTGTGTCTGTGTGTGCGTGTGTGTGTGTGCGTTTTCAATCCTTCTTTTGGGTCTGATGATCGGGCGTGGACTGCGGTAGTGATGTGGCTGTGTGTGTGTGTGTGCTGTGTGCAGTTTTGTGTGGTGCGTTTTCCCTTACTTGTGTCTGCTTCGCGGCGCGTGGCGGCGGTGTTTGTGTGCGTGTGTGCTGGTGTTGTGTGCTGTGGTTTCTTTCTATTGTCTGGATTCTGGATGGTCGTGTGGGGGTGTGTGGTGTGTATCTTTTCCCCTCCTCCTTTTGGGCCTCGCTGCGCGGACGTTGCGGCGGTGTGTGTGTGTGGCGGTGTGGTGGTGTAGGATCACTCGTGTGTCTGTGTTGTGGCGTTTTCCTCCCTACTCTTTTGGGTCTGACTGCGCGTGCGTGGATGCGGTGTGTGTGTGCGTGTGTCGTGGTGTGTGTGCGTGTGTGTGTGTGTGTGTCTGTGTCTGTGTGTTATGCGTGTGTGTGTGTGGCCGTTTTCCCCTCTCCTTTCTTTGGGCCTGCACTGCCGATCTCGTTGGCGGCGGTGTGTGTGTTCGTGTGTGTGGTGTGTTGTGCTTGTTTGTCTGGCGCTGCGTGTGTGTGTGCGTTTTCACCCTCCTTCTTTGGTGGGTCTGATGAGAGGGGGAGTGGAGGAGGTTTGTGATGTGCGGTTGATGTGTTGTGTGATGGGGGTGAGTGTGTGTCTTTGTGTGTATGTGGTGTATGTTGCCGTTTTCAAAGCCTCTTTGGTTGGGTCGATGAGATGGGAGGGAGGAGGTTTTTGTGTTTGCTTGTGTGTGTGTACTGGTGTGTGGGGAGTGTGTTTATGTGTGTTTATGGTGTACTGTTTGCTTTTCATTTGGCATCCTACGTTTTGTGGGTCTGATGAGAGGGAGTGGAGGATTTGTTTGTGGCGTGTGTGTTTGTGTGATGTGGCGTGTGTGTCTTTGTTGTGCGGTGTGTGTGCGTTTTCATCCGTCTTTCTTTTGGGTCTGATGAGAGGGGGGAGTGGAGGAGTGTGTGTTGTGCGTTTGTTGTGTGTGTTTGAGTGTTTGTGTGCCTTTTCATCCTTCTTCTTTGGTTTGATGACTGGAGTGATCGTGCGGTGGTGTTGATGTGAGTGTGTGTGGTGTTTGTCGCGTGGAGTGTCTTGTGTGTTTCTGGTTGTCTAGTGTGCGTTTTCATCCTTCTTTGAGTCTGCTGCAGCGGGCTGTCGGGCGTTGTGTGTGTGCGTGTGTGTGTGTGGTATTGTGTTGTGTGTCTGTGTGTCTTGGTGGCGTTTTCCCCCAAACCACCTGCTTGGGTCGTGAGAGGGAGTGAGGCGGGTTGTGTGCCGTGTGTGTGTAGATGTGTGTGCGCAGTGTAGTGTGTGTGTGTCTGTGAATTGTCTGTGTGGCGATGTGTTGTGTGCGTTTTCCCTCCCTCCTCCTTCTTTCGGTGTCTCTGCGCGTGCGTGTCGGCGGGGTGTGTGCGTGCGTTGTGTGACGTGCTGCTGTTCTTCGGTGTCGTCATTGTGTGCGTGTTGTGTGTGCGGTTTCATCCTTCTTTGGGTCTTATGAGAGTCTTGCGAGGATTGTGTGTGGTGTGTGAGTGTTGTGTGGTGTGAGTGTGTGTGTGTGCGGTTTTCCATTCACTTCCTTCTTTGGGTCTGATGAGAGGGGTGGAGGGTGTGGTGTGTGTGAGTGTGGCTGTGTGTGTGTGAGTGTTTTATGTCTGTGTCATTTTTGTGTGTGGTGTGTTTTCAACACATCCTTCTCTTTGGGTTGGGTCTGCTGAGAGGGAATTGGAGGGAGGTGTGGTGTGTGAGTGTGGTTGTGTTAGTGTGTGCGTGTGTGTATTGTCGTTCTATTTGTCTGTGTGCTTTTTCATCCGTTCTTTGGGGTCTGATGAGAGGGAGTGGCTGGCGGTGTGTGTGGTGCATGTGTTGTGGTGTGTGTGTGGTGTGGTGAGTGTGTGTATGTTTGTGTGCGTGTGTGTGTGCGTTTTCATCCTTCTTTGGGTCTGATGAGAGGAGTAGGAGAGGTGTGTGTGTGCGTGTGTGTAGTTTGTTGTGTGCTTGTGTGTTTGTGGTGTGTCTGTGTGTATGTGTGGGTTAGGCGGTTTTCATTCCATCCTTCTTGGGGTCTGATGAGAGGGAGTGGAGCGCGTGTGTGATGTGCCGTGTGTGTGTGTGTGTGTGCGTGTGTGTCCTGTGTGTGTCTTTTGTCTGTGTGCGTTTTGCCCTCCTTCTTTGGTCGATAGAGGGATTGAGGAGGTGTATGTGATGAGTGTGTGTGTGTGTGTGCAGTAGTGTGTCTGTGTGTGAGTGTTGTGTGTGTGCTCCTTTTTCACACCTTCCTTGTGGGATACTAGATGACCGCAGGGAGGTGCGGAGGGAGAGTGTGTTATGATATGTGTGATGTAGTTGTGAGTGTATGTATGTGAATGTCGAGTGTGCTGTGTTAGCATTTTTTACAAAAACGGCAGGGCATAGGGGTCTTTAAGGGGGGAGAGTCGTCATAAACGGAGGGAGTGGAGCGAGGTATATGTGGTGTGGAGTTCGGCGTGGTATGTGTTTGAGTGTGTGTGGTGTCTGAGTGTCGTGTGTATGTTCCTTTTGGGTCTGATCTAAAGGGAGACGGACAAGGGAGATGCAAAGGAGAATAATGGCTGGTGGTGAGGTCACATCACCGTTCGCATCTAAGGTTTGGGTGGTTGGTTTGGGGTGTGAGGTAAAATGGCTGGCTGCATTCGGTGGGTGGTTTATCTCGGTGTGAGGTTGTTACGGCTTTTGCAATTGTGGTCTGCGGGTCTCTGGTTGGAGTGTGAGGTTAAAATGGCTGCTGCATTGGTTGCGGAAGGTGGTTATGGTCGGGTGCCTGAATGGCTTAGAAAAGCGCTTAATCACGCATGGGTTCGGGGTTGTTGGCAATCGGAAAAAGGCTGTGAGTTAAATGGCTGTCTGCAATTGCGGGTTGGGAGTTGGTACTGGGTCCTGGTGTGAGGTTGAAATGGCTGTAGCATTGGTTGGGGCGGTTGGTTGGGGTGTGAGATTGAGGTGGTTGGGTGGGTTTGATGTTGGGGATCCGAATTCGATTGGTCGAGCGATACGGTGAAAAATGGTTGGTTGTGGGCAGGGGGTTGGTTAGAGCTGGTATGTTGCACCCACACGAGCCACCCTCTCCTGATGGGGCAAAGTTGAGGGACTTAGGGGTTAATGTGTTGGTTGGGTGATTGTATGCACCACACCGCCGAAAACGACCCCACCCTGTTACGGCGCGGTGAGAAACTTGCGGTGTAGGTTCGACTGTTGGTTGTTGTGTGATTTCGGTCAAGTTGGTGAGGGTCGCGTTGCCCACACATCGATACCAGGGGGACCCCTTTGTAGAACAAACGGAAGGCGCACTTGGGGTCTGGTGTGTGTTGGATGGGGTCGCTATGCGTTAGCCGGCAACCACTATGACACTCCCATGTGCCAACGCAAAAGCGGAAGGACTTTGTGGGGTTGGTTGTGTACGTTTGGCCTTAGTTGATGTTGGATTGGGTGGTTCGTTGGGGGTGGTTTGTTGGGTTGAACACTGACTCACCGTCGTAGCAAGCGGAAGGACTTGAGGGTGGTTGTGTTGCTGACCGCGCAACACGCAATGTCCCCCCTTGACATCACGCAGGGCAATGGGCCCTTTCCACGTTTTCCCCCCTGAATAACAACAGAGAAACCAACAAGTGTGTGAACGGTGGAAGTTACGAGTAGAAAAAGTACAAATGGCGAAGGTTACAAAGAGCCGGCGGCTTGCTCGGTGCACATTGCAGTGCAGGCTATTTCCTCGAATACAAAAAACAAAAATTGGAGTTGGTCCCCGCATGATGGCCAGGGAACAAATGCAGGTACATATCAGGTTCAGGTGTACGTACGGGTGCAAGTGCAGGTTGCAGCTATTCCCACTGAAAACAAAAGAAACACCATGATGTGTTAGAGTAGGTCACGATAACACTGGAATATTACCCGAACCGGTACGATGCAGGTACAATATGCAGGTTCGGTGTACACCGTAGGGGTGCAATGTGCAGGTTTGTCAGCTATGTCCTCCTGACAACACACGAACACCATGATAAGCGTTAGATTAAACCGTCACTATATGCTATGGCAAAGGTACAGATGCAAGTACATGTGCTGGTGCAAGTGCAGATTGCAGCTATTCCCACTGAATACATCATGAACACAAAGATGCGGCAGAGTAGGTCAGGGTAGGATGGCGAAGGTACAGTACGATGCACAGCTACACGGTACACGTAAACAGGTGCCGATCTAGGTCACAAGTGCATTTACTGGGTGTCAAAAGTGCAGGACGCAATGTACATGTGATGGTTTTGGCCATTTGACTTATAGGTTACGAGTTCATTGAGGGCAGCCCAACATGAGCAAAAAACAAAAACCCAACATAGTATTGAAAGGTTGACATATCATACTCCCCTTTGGTCACGTCTATGATATTGCCGGTATCTATCAGTTTCTTACAAAGGTCATCTCGGGTCAAAGCTCTGCAAAGCCAGTTAGAAGTCCCGGTGCAACGAGAATCCCACATTATATCTCGCATCGGCCACTGACCCCCACCCCAAAGCCAGAACACCCCCAGCCGCGACAAGAGGGCGGACCCACAACAAACCCACACACAACCAAAACGACCACCATAAAGGCCCGGGAAAAAGCCCCACCTATCCCATGGCAACGACAAAGCGGCGCCAAAAAACGATCCACAGTTATCTATTCTCTACCAGTTCACATGGCGCACTCAACAGGGCTCCCTGCTCCCTCATACAGCCAGTGCAGTACAGTCCCCCCTCAAACACCACCGATACCCCCCCACGCCCACCGACCCTCCACAGCCTTGGGGCTACTTACCAGTTTAACAGGATTGCTCCTGGTAAGATACAAGCTCCACAGTCATGCAGTCGCTGCCAATTACGCCACCGTTTGTTCACTTATTACTGACCCCCCACCTACCCCCACGCCACCAACAACCAAACGCGGGCCAACACACACCACCGGACATCCCTGCAGCGAGCACAGCCACCCACCAACACCAACACACAACAGCCGGCAGCCACACACAACACAACCACCCCACCCACCCCCCCCCCCCCCCAAACACCCCGCAAAAAAACCCACAACACCCACCAGCCCACACCTACACACACCACACCCCCCCCCACACACAACAAGGCCCCTAACACACACCCCAGTGACTACTCCATTTCCAGCTGGCGCCTTAAGGTACTAAACTCCGCATTGAGTGGCAGTCAGTGCCCACCCCCACCCCCCCCCACCCCCACCACCCACCCATCTTGGGCTAGATGCCCGTACTCAACAGAGTGACGTTCTGGGTCCAAGCCTCCGTCAGCCATGCATTCGGGCCGAGGTCGCAAACGTCATTCTATTCCGCATAGGGACTTACCCCCACCCCAAACACCACACAACCACCCCAGGTGCCAGAGCACAACCAAACCCCAACACCCACCACACCCATTGGCTACTCATCCAGTTAACAGGGGTGTCTTGGTCCAGCTCCGCTACGGCATGGCAGGTCGTGCCCTCCCAACCACCCCCACCCAATCAACCCCCACCAACCCACTAGCTTTGGTGCTAACCTACCAGTTCACAGGCGTATGCGGTCCAAAATCTCACGTCAGGGTGCAGATCTTTGGGCCGAGTTTTGCACGCTATATCTCATATCTGGACTCACCCCCACCCCCCAAACACACCCACACACATTTACACACACCACACACAGCAACACACAGCCAACCACCCACACACACCGACCCACAACCACACCATACCGCAGGAAACCACATTCACACCCGCGACATACACCACATAGCTTTCACTAATACACATTTCACAGGGAAGCGCCTGGGGTCCCCTGCTCCGCAGTCCAACACCATAAAAAGGAATTCTTCCAAGGTGCCCCTCACCACCCCCAACCCGCCCACACCCCCAGTCTTCGGGGCGAACAAACTTACCAGGTTACAGAATATGTCTGGGTCCAAGCTCCGCAGATCATTGCAGTCGTGGCCAAAAATGTCTCACGTTACATTCGGCATAGACTGACCCCACAAAGTTGAGATTCGTCCATCGTCGCAACTGTCCGTTCTTTTTCCTGTGGGTGTCAGTTGTGTGTTGTTGAAATGGTGTGGTGTGATGTGGGTGTGAGAGTTGTGTCCCGCTGGATGGAAGGCCGGGGGGGGGGGTTTCTTTTGTGTGTTTTAGTGGTGGTGGGGGGGGGGGGGGGGGGGGGGGGAGGAGGTCGCGGGGGGGCAGAGGTCCATGGTTTCCTGGTTCTGTTTTCGCGGGTGTCCAATTGTACATACTGTGTTAGTGGCCGTGAGGTGCTCAATGAAATGAAATGAAATGAAATGAATAAATTCATGAAATGAAATGAGGGTTTAATCACGATACGACACACGCAATGACCCGACTAGTCTCCGGTGCTCATGTGCAACTGTAGGTGGCTTTTTGTAATCATAATTGAATTTACTTAAATATAATAAGATGTGTGTCTGTTTGTATTATCTTGAATTTGAGTTAATATTTTGTTTAATTATATACATAAATAGCCAACCACCAACTGATCTCCTGAGCTCAGACACATGCGCAAAGGCAGGTTACTTGTTTTAACCAAATGTTTTCGCCTGGATGGTAAATGCAGTACAGGCGTTGATAACCACGATACGACACCTGCATTACCGGTAGTGGCGGGGCCAATTATATCTAAGGGTTTGCTCGGCTGGTATATCCATTACAAGAGTTGATTCCCATGATATGATAGTCCAAGGTTAACCATCTCAAACGACCTTTAGCCAGTTAACCCTGTTTTTTGTTTTAACCCTTGGCTTGCAGGGTACTTCCAAGCGCTTTTTGCGTGCTGGCGCGCTGCCTTTTTGAGACCCACTGCGGGTTTCACGCAGTTGTTTGCAACCCCCTGTGGGCGCAGCAAGCATTTTTTTGAGCTTTTTGCACTACAAAGCGCAGTTTTGTTTTTTTCAAGTGCGCTAAAGCGCTGGCCAATTTGGTCAATGGAAGTACCCTGCTGGCTTGTCCTACGAGTAAAATGGTAACAACAACAAACTACAGGCTGTTCCATACCTTCACAAGTTCCATCAGGAATTTGTGAGCAACCTCCGACAACTGCTGATATCTTGAGAAAGCAATCAATCCAGATCCTAGATCATAGAACCCACTGTACGGAGGGAAGCTTTACCCCCCCCCCCCCCCCCCCCCCCCCCCCTTCAAGCTAGTTTCAATGGTAAATGGTAACAACGAAAAACTACGGTTGTGGTAGCTTTTAAAGGGTAAGTCGACACCTGTATTACCGGCAGTGGCGGTGCCAATTATACGTTAGGGTCCGGCATTGATTCAGACCTTCAGCCCACGCCACCTGCGCATAAACCTGGGCCAGCCCCTCTGGTTTTGGGGAATTCAAGCATGGCATCAAGACTTCAAGGGCATACGCTCTTCTCACTAAAGGGCACAGGCTGTTGCAAATATTGTCTTCGATATTGTAGGCTTTTTTAAAACTAATTAAATTAAAATGCATTCATGAATGTAATTTAATTTAATTGTATGAACTCTTCTCACCTTTTCGACACAGGTCATTACAGATATTTTCGATACTGTGGATTGCTTGCATACACAAATTAAATAAAATGCATTCATGAATATAATTTAATTTAATTGTATGAAAACTTATCAGCTTTGGACACAGGTCACTGAAGATCTTTGCCCTACTGTGGATTGATTTTATAAACACTAATTAAATTGAACTCATTTACTTTACTTTAATTGTATGAACTCTTCTCACATTAGGACACAGGGCGTTACATATATTTTCAATAATGTGGATTGCTTTTATAAACACAGATTATATCAAATTAATCAATTTAATATAATTGTATGAACTCTCCTCACCTTTGAACACAGGTTGTTACATATATTTTTGACAAAGTGAATTGGCTGCATAGGCACAAATTAAATGTATCTCATTCATTCAACATAATTTAATTATCTTCTCACCTTTGGACACAGGTCGTTACAGATATTTTCGATAATGTGAATGGTTGTATATACACAAATTACATGTAATTAATTAATTACATGCCATTTAATTATATTCTCGCCTTTGGACACAGGTCGTTATAAATATTTTCCCTTCTGTTGATTGCTTTTGTTAACACTAATTAAATTAAATAAAACCGATTCATTTAATTTACTTTAATTGTATGACCTCTTCTCACATTAGGACACAGATCGTTACATACATTTTCAATAATGTGGATTGCTTTTATAAACACACATTATATCAAATTAATCAATTTAATTTAATTGTGTGAACTCTCCTCACCTTTGAACACAGGTTGTTACATATATTTTGGATAATGTGAATTGGCTGCATAGACACAAATTAAATGTAATTCATTCACTGTAATATAATCATCTTTTCACCTTTGGACACAGGTCGTTACAGATTCTTCAATAATTTGAATTGGTTGTATACGGTATAAACAAATTAAAGTTAATTAGTTAATTAAACGTAGTTTACTTATATTCTCTCCTTGGGCACAGATCGTTACAGACATTTTCGATACAGTGGATTGCTTTTATAAAAACGAATTAAATCGAATCAATTAATGGAACTTCATTTAATTTTATGAACTCTTCTCACCTTCGGGCACAAGTCATTACATATCTTTTCGATACTGACTGGACCCGCGTCAAAGTTGGCCCCGCCCTCTGGAAATGAGGTCGCTGCAGGTGAGGGTGCTTTCACCTCACCTGTCACCTTCGGCACAGCTGTCACCACTGGATCCAATCCAGATTGGACCTGCAAGTTGAAAGCAGGGTTAAGATGGAGTAGGGTGGAGTAGGGTGGCTGCAGTTGAGGGTGCTTTCTCCTCAGCTGTCACCTTCTGCACAGCTGTCATCACTGGTTCCAATCCAGATTGGACCTGCTGGCATGAAAGGAGGGTGTAAGATGGTGTAGGGTGGGTTGAGATGGTGCAGGGTGGAGTAGGGAGGCTGCACTTGAGAGTGCTTTCACCTCAGCTGTCACCTTTGGCACAGCTTCCACCACTGGTTCAAAGCCAGATTAGACCTGCATGTATGAAATGAGGGTTAAGATTGAGTAGGGTGGAGTAGGGTGACTGCGTTTGAGGGTGCTTTCACCACTGGGTCCAAGTCAGATTGGGCCTGCTGGCATGGAAAGAGGGTTAAGATGGTGTAGAGTAGCTGCAGTTGAAGGTGATTTCAGGGACGAGATAGGGCAGGATGGGTTGAGATGGTGTAGGATGGGTTAAGATGGTGCAGGATGGGTTGAGATGGTTTGGGGTGGTGTAGAGTGGTGAAGGGTGGCTGCAGTTGAGGGTACTCTGTACCACGCAGTTTCAAACACACTGTGTTTTTGTATTAAACACTTTATAAAGAGTATAAATTCAAACACACTGCGTTTTTATAATACACTTGTTAAAGGGTATAAATCCAAACACACTGCATTACTGTACAATCCTCGCCGGATTCTGACCTGCAGCAGCAGCAGCAGCAGCACCACCTGCAGCATGGCCGGAATCTGAGGATTTATCAGCGCCATGATGATAATCAACACCACAGTCATCAAACTCCTCTTCTCCTCATCCCCTGCAATTCTCCTCATCCTCACCCCCATGCCCACCACCACCACCACGCCACTACCACTGCTCCCACAACCACTTTTATCCCCACCTGCAGCACCAGCACCAGCACCAGCACCAGCACCAGCACCAGCACCAGCACCAGCACCAGCACCAGCACCTTCACCAGCTCTGCCACTACTACTTGACCTCCAGAACCAACACCAGCTCTACCAGCACCAGCGCCAGCTCTACCACCAGCAGCACCTACTCTTAATTTTGGGGGCTACGCGTAGCAGCTTCTAGACAGCTCCCTTTTACCATTCTTGGACCAAACCTGAGGCCAGCAAGTGAATCTGAAAGCTAACATGAAGGGCATTACCATTGAGCAGAAAGCATCGGGCTTCACTCAGTGGCTGTCTAATGGAGCTGGCTAGTAGCTGCCATATGTAGCCCCCCAAAATAAACAGCACCACGTTTACCACCTATATAACCAGCACCACCACCACCACCACCACCACCACTACCAAGATCACCTGTACTTTGATCTCCTTTGACCTCCTTTGGTGGGATGATTCTTACTACCACCACCACAGCAGCAGCTGCTGCACCTTTACCACCCGGAAAAGAAAAAGAAACCACCCACCCCATCACCGTCACCACCAGGATCACCCCCACCACCACCAGGATCGCCACCACAAGAATCACCACCACCACCACCACCAGAATCACCTGTACTTTGATCTCCTTCGGTGGGATGATTCCTGCTACTGCGACAGCAGCAGAAGCTGCAGCTACTCCCGGGCCAGTGCTCTTAAAAGGGTTGAAGATGCTGGTGTCAACCAGTCCCCCATTGTGCAAACTCTGTTCATAGGCCCTCCCTGGGACAAGGATATGGTAGATATGACAGATATGACAGATATGATCAATATGACGGATATGACAGATATAAACTCTGTGCATAGGCCCTCCCTGGGTCAAGGATATGACAGATATGACAGATATAAAATATGTTCATAGGCCCTCCCTGAAACAAGGATATGACTGATACAACAGATATGACAGATATGACAGATATAAACTCTTCTCATGAGCCTTCCCTGGGACAAGGATATAATTGATATGACAGAATGACAGATATGACATATATAAAGTCTGTTTATAGGCCTTCCCTGGGACAAGTATATGACAGGGAACATAGTCGTGAGAAGGATAAAATGGATAAACTAAATAAGTGTTGACTAAAATCGCCTTGGAAGAGGTAGATAACTTCCCTCCGTGCTGTCGCGCGGTGGTCCAAGCTCAGGCGCATGGGGTCTGCAAAACCCAATAAACCCAACAGGGCAGCTATTCTCCAGTATGTACACATGCATGCAAACGGGAGGGTTCCCTCAAACTCATGTCCTGTGGCAGCTCATACTAATTTCCATTTTTCAATTTGTGTTGACACAAACGCTTGCTTGCTACAATGTTGCCTATCTAATGGTAAGGATAAGTTGGAAGGCCCCTCCCGGGCGCTGTAAAGGGGTCTTGTCTTGTCTTGTCTTGGGTCAACAATTGCCTGTTGGTGACAACGCAATGCTGATAGTTGGGTGATGCGGGTGGTCAAATCAACACAGGAAAATTTCCAATGTGGTTGGTGGTTGGTGGTTGGATGATGCGGATGGTCAAATAAACACAGGACAATTTCCAATGTGGTTGGTGGATGGTGGATGGTGGTTGGTGGTTGGTAGTTGGTGGTTGGTGGTTGGTGGTTGGTGGTTGGTTGATGCGGATGGTCAAATAAACACAGGAAAATATCAATGTGATTGGTGGTTGGTGGTTGGTGGTTGGGTGATGCGGATGGTCGAATAAGCACAGGACAATTTCCAATGTGGTTGGTGGTTGGTGGCTGGTGGTTGGTGGTTGGTGGTTGGTGGTTGGTGGTTGGTGGTTGGGTGATGCGGATGGTCAAATAAACAAAGGACACCATCAGTGCGATTGGTGGTGGGTGGTTGGTGGTTGGTGGTTGGTGGTTGGGTGATGTGGATGGTCGAATAAACACAGTAAATTTCCAATGTGGTTGGTGGTTGGTGGTTGGTGGTTGGCGGTTGGGTGATGCAGATGGTCAAATAAACACAGGACAATTTCTAAGCTGTATGACTCCGCCTATCACATATTATCCTAGAGCCTAGGGCTAGCACACAGAGTCCCACCCTTTGAGGCGAAGATCCTCCTTGTAAAAAAACAAATGCCAAACATACAATGATTTCAACACTGGGCTGGTGCTCAGCTTCTACGACCGAACTTTAACAACAGAAAATGTGAGCAGGGTGATTCGGATGAAAAATCAACACTGGGATGTTAGGGTGGGCACTTTGGTGGTCACATTGATTGGGTGGGTGGGTGGGAAGTGTGTTGGGTGGGCACAGTGCTTGGTCGGGCAATTTGGTGGTTACAGTGGGGTGCTGGCTGAAGTGCCTCCAGAGTGGCGGCGCATGGGCAGGCAGAATAGGTGTCAACACAGGGCTGTGACGTCCTCACCCCCCTGCGCTGCATCTATGTCATAAGGAGGCAGCATATTCAGCTTCATCACCCTCAGGGCACCAATGATACCCCCCCCCCCCCCCCCCCCCCCCCCTCCCCCCCCCCCCCATACACACAGAGCACCACCCCACCACCACCACCATCATAACAACAGTATTGACCAATGTAATCACCATCGGAATAGCCGCAGGCATGTTGTTTTGGTAGTGGGAGGGCTTGTACCCTGCCATAGACACCCCATGCGAAGAACTACACACACGCACGCCTCCCCACCCGACTACACATGCCCACCCAATCCCACTCCACCCTTCCACAGGCTCACCCTTCCCACCCCACCCCACCCCACTGGCCCACCTCACCCCACCCCCCTCCCCACCCTCTCACCAGCCCACACTCACAAACAAGCACACACCCTACCCCCCCCCCCCCCCCCCCCATCCCCCCACATACCTAAGAGGAATCCGCCCCCTAGGAAAACTACCATGATGCCAATCAGCAAGAGAAAGCGCGAGCGGATATTTCCCTTTACGGGCGTAGCGCCCTTCATGCTGATCTCCTCTCGATAGGTCTGCCGATCTGAGAGTGGGTGTCTGGGACGCAAAAGCTACTAGCGACAGATACGGATGCGACTGATACTGCTTGCAACTGATACGGAAATGCTGCTTGCAACTGATATGGAAGGGACACACAGAGATCTGCCTTTTTTCTTGAGGTCGCACAGAAAAATTCAAGCAGAAGAAGAGTCTCGCACTGTTAAAGTTGCTCTGTCCGCGGACCGAGCGCGAGCATGCGCGCACGCATGCGGGGTGCAGGGCTTACCTGGCAATGGTTCCGCTTATCTGGCAAGCATTTTCCTGCTGGTCTGGCACATTCCCACCTCAACCGTCAACTGCTGACCTGGCACAGCCATGTCCACCTCAGCCCTCAACTTTCAAACTCGACTCTTTCATCTCCCATGTCAATTTTCAAACACGCTCATTTCACATACTCTGCAATGCCTCTGCGTTCAGCTCTATCTTTGCTCTCCGCGACCTGACAATGTCTGGGATCCCACCACAATGGGATAAGTGGGATCTGTGCTTCCTTACGCAAGCTGGTGTCGTGATCTGACCTGCTCTCTGCGCTGCGCTCCTTTGCGGTGGCTCAAATGCGCTGCTGTACTGAAGTCGGTGTCGTTTTCAACTCATTCTCCTTACTCTTCTGTCATCTTCTCTAGCACTCTCTCGGCCACGCCGGTATGCTGCCCAGAATTCTCTCCCCTTCACAGCACTCTCTTCTCCTCCTGCGCTCTCACTCTTGCTCGATTCCTAACTGCATTTCCATTGCTTGCCCCCCCCTCCCCCCACCACCCCACCACACCCCACCACAACCACCCACCCACACCCCACCCCGCCCAGGATCATGCTCGTTGAGGTTGCATGATGTGGAGGTAGTCAGGTAGCCCCTATAGGTTGCATGCTGTTGAGGTAGCCCCTATAGGTTGCAAGGTATTGAGATAGCCCCTATAGGTTGCATGATGTTGAGGGAGCCCTTATAGGTTGCAAGGTATTGAGATAGCCCCTATAGGTTGCATGATGTTGAGGTAGCCCTTATAGGTTGCAAGGTATTGAAATAGCCCCTATAGGTTGAATGATGTTGAGGTAGCCCCTATAGATTTCATGATGCTGAGGTAGCCCCATTGAGGTAGCCCATATAGGTTGCGTGGTATTGAGGTAGCCCCTATATGTTGAATGGTGTTGAGGCAGCCCTTATAGGTTGCCTGATGTTGAGGTAGCTCCTACCAGTTTTTGTTAGGCACGACTAATTGTTTTTGTGTCGTTTTTAATGTTCTTTGATAATTGGGCCGTCATTTCTCAGGTCTGGTTAATGTTTTCGAATTCTAAAATGTTGAGTGACGCATGGCGCATGCGCGATACTTAATGTTTCCGAGCAACTGATGGCTTGGCTAAAGCATCGCGCTGCGTGCTTTTTAATGTTTTGGACGTTGCAGACGGTTTGCTAGGGCATCGATCAGCTACTTAGTTGGCATTGGTTTGGTATTGGTTGGCATCAGAGCCAGGTGGTTGCTGGGTTCAGCCCTATTATTTCAGCCATAAACAACTAAACAAGAGGGTAAATTCCTTGACATGGCCATTTGACTTGCATAAGTCTTTCCTAGGTACCATCCTGCAACCATAACCATGTATGGGTTCGATACAGCCCTTAGACTATCGCGATATTGGAGGGCCAGTCCCTACAATAAAGGTAAGTTCCCCTAACTCAGTTGGATGGATGAACCCTAAGGGCTCAACCCCTAATATGTAGGAGTGGACAAGACATGAGTTTATTGGTCGACCCAGAATGTAAGCGAAATCGCACATACCGATTATTAATGTTTCCATCTCCTCAAACTCCAGACCTAGGAATCCACAAACCGATTATTTTAGTTTAGGCCCATTCCTTAATTAAAACTGGCCTCTACAGGTTGCATGATGTTGAGGTAGCCCCATTGAGGTAGCCCCTATAGGTTGCATGATGTTGAGGTATCCCCTATTGGTTGCATAGTGTTGAGGTATCCCCTATAGGTTCCATGATGTTGAGATAGCCCCAATAGGTTGCATGATATTGAGGTACGTAGCCCCATTGAGGTTGCATGATGTTGAGATAGCCCATTGTGATTGCATGATGTTGAGGTATCCCCTATTGGTTGCATTATGCTGAGGTAGCCCCCATAGGTTGCATGGTGTTGAGGTATCCCCTATAGGTTGCATGATGTTGAGGTATCCCCTTTAGCTTGCATGATGTTGAGGTAGCCCCTATAGGTTGCATGATGTTGAGGTAGCCCCTAAAGGTTGCATGATGTTGAGGTAGCCTTTGTAGGTTGCATGATGTTGAGGTAGCCCCTAAAGGTTGCATGATGTTGAGGTAGCCCAAATAGTTGCGTGATGCTGAGGTTAGTTGCCCAGTGATGTTGCATGATGTTGAAGTAGACCCTATATGTTGCATGGTGTTAGGCAGCCCCTATTGTTTGCATAATTTTGATGTTCGATTGGTCCGCAGGCGCCACAGGTCAACAGGTGACGACATATGAAGTTACGCGATGTTTTAAAATGAACCCTGTGCACTACGGTACTTATGTATTTGTATAAACCTGGGTCCCGAGTTCCCTACCTGGATTGCTTATTGTATTTTCATCTACAATCAAAGTTTGAATTTTGACTGGCTAATTTGTTGATTTGTAGTTCTGGATCTGTCGGGATGAAGGTATATTGAATTTCTATCAGGCTAGGATAGGCCTTTGGTGATTGGCTCCAGTTCTAGCAAACGGGCTGGCCCCCGCAACCTCACGCCTTGTAATAAGGCGTGCTATTTATTTATTTATGATGATGATATTTATTTATTTATGATGATGAGAATGGCTTGATTCCCTTTACATCTGCCTTACATAAGCAGGATCAGATTCGTTATATAGTACAGTTTAATACTACTACTAAACCTGAGGATGAAATGCATATGTTTGAGTGCCCTTTTTATAATGATATTCGCCTCCGCTACCAGAAGCTGTTTACAGATATTTATAGGCATGTCTATGAGGATACCGACTTGACTGTATGGAATGTGGAATTCTGCGATCCCACATTCAGAACCTTTATGAATGGAAATGGCACTAAGACTTTTTGGAGCAACCTAGCCGACTATTTTTCTACTTGTAGAAGAGCAAGACAGGAAGCCCTGGACTGCTTAGTGGCACCGTAATTTATTATCCCTTTTTTTCTTCTTGTGACTTCTCATTTGTTAGCTTCTTACCTCCGCCACTGTAAGTGGTTGAGATCTGGGTCCTGCTCTAGGGGGGTTAATACCTACGCCACCAAAACGGTGGTTGGGAGTTTGGTTTGTTTGTCCTCGACATACCCCTGATGTAATGGGGATTTTTGCTTTGTGGGTGCCTTTTTCTTTTTGTTTAAAGCACTGAGTCTCATACACCCTTGCGGTGTCAAGTAGACTTTAACATTACATTACATTACATTAGATTACATTACATTACATTACATTACATTACATTACATTACATTACATTACATTACATTACATTACATTACATTACATTACATGACATGACATTACATTACATTACATTACATTACATTACATTCCATTACATTCCATTACATTACATTACATTACATTACATTACATTACATTACATTACATTACATTACATTACATTACATTTGTCAGCATGAATTGCGGTGCTCTCACGCGTTTTATGACTTGGTGACTACTTATGTACTTCCTTAGAACTATCGGTCCTGACAGTACTATGTCAGCTTACTGTTGACTGCGTCATCGGTTCTTCTGACACGCGCTGTCTAACCTGTACCCTGATCAGGTTCCAGGCTACCGCCCCCCTTTCCTCCGCTGGTGTCCCTTTATGGTTCCACTATCTTTTGTAATATTTATTCTCGTCTCCGCCTTTATAGATTGGCGTGCTGCACACACTAAGTCCACTCTCCGGAGTGTTATCCAAGCTGATAGGTTATACGGTCCCTCATTTACTACCACTGCTTTGCGATGCAACTTCCGCGAGGGCCTCCCGCTAATTTTGAGAAACTCCACGACAAGAATGGAGAATCTTGGACGCGCGGGATGCGCAGTGTCATTATCAGCAATGTCTGCGACCGTGTCCTTCCTAAGGAGGACCCGGGTCCTCTTGATGATTGGCTAGACGTCTGTGCACCAGCTGCCTCTGCTAGCGGTCATGAGAGTCCTTCCGCCATCGTGGAAGTAACCCCCCCCAATCAATCCTCCACCTTTACGGCTCCTTCTGCTACTGTCCGACGTCTCTCTCCTGAGATTGAGGACGTTCTGATGCGACTCTGCTGTGCTTCCACTCAGATTATCCAGTACGCAAGGGCGCCTCCACCTCCTGATGCCCGTTTTGACTACGACTATCAAGAACTTGCTCGTCATCGCCGTGCAGATGGCAATGCTGATGACTCTGATGATGGTGATGAAGATCTGCAGAGTGCTATGAGTGGTGACTTCGGTGGAGTCACTCCTTCCACTGCTACTCGAGTGTTCAATTCTACCGTCTCTCCTGTGTATGAGCCTCTGTCGGCACCTGCTCTTGCGCCTTCCCCGGAGTTTAAGCCTGATCCAGTCTCTGCGCCTCTGCTTGCGCCCCTTCCACCTGTCCACCCGGAGGTGGCCAGGCCGTCTTTGATGCAGAAGTCTGCGTCTTTCACCTTGCCTCCGGACCGAGGTCTGTCTGGCTACAATACTCGTGCTCGAGAGGCTTCTGCTGCTGCTGCTGGCCGCGCATCCTTTGCTGGCCCTTTGCAGGAGCCCCCTCCACCCCCGCCTCCGCCTGTGGAGCAGCCCCCTGCTCCTGGCCCTCCGCCATATGTGCCTCCTTCGCTGTCATGCGACTCCTGGGAGCATCTGCTCGATGGCGGACATCCTCTGCGTCTATCCCTGCAGGACTGCCGTCTTATCCGCCAAGCTCAACATGCTGGGGAATCCTTGGACCGCACTCTGTACGGTAGGCTGGATATGACTGCCACTCAGGCTATGGTTGATAGCAAGGGTCGCCCTAGGCCTAGGCGTGTGATGGCTTATTCTGAGCTAGGTCTAGAGTGTCGGGCTTTTCTGGGACCTGTTATGCCAGGGATTAACTACCCTCCTGCTAATGGTGTGACCTCTGGAGGGGTTGGGCGTAGGAACAGTGACCTGCGAGGTTACCACTTTGTTAAGGTGCCACTCCCTTTCTGTCCTGTTCGTCCTGATTTCGAGCTCATTGTGCGTGTTGCGCGTTCCCTAGATCTCATCAGGAACTTAGATGACCAGCGCGCTTATGACGCTGGTCTTGCTGCTGAGTATTTTCTGGCGATTCGCGAGTCTTTAGCTCCTCGGTGTGCTCCTCCTGCTGCTGGAACTTTCGGCCTCTCATGGTGAGTCTAGTGTCGATCCTGCACTGTTGGGTTTCAGTGCGCTTACCCTACCCCGCCAAGAGTTCATGATCTTATCCATGATGCTTGCCAACATGACGGATGCCCTAGTCAAGGTGTATAGGGACTTTGCTTCACCTCGGGATATCTTTTTGCATATCCGGAGGCAGCAGTCCGATGCCCTTGCCTCGCGTGTCCCTCTCTTGCTGAAGGAGTATCATGCTTCGGTCATGGGCACTCATGAGCACGTTGACGCTTTCTTTCGTCGGGTTCGCGGTATGTGTGCGCAGTGCTGGGTTTCCGCAGACTCAGCGTCACGCCATGGGCATTATAGTTCAAGGTGCGAGTCTGCCCCGGTTCGAAACGCTGCGGATTAAGTATGGTATCCTGATATACAACCAGCAACCTGTTGAGTACTGGTCCTGTCTAGAGGAATATAGGCAGCTAGATATTCTTAACATAGCGCTCCCTCAGTCGGATTCCAGGCATCCTGGTTGGTCCCGGACCGCTCCTCAGTTTCCTGCTAATGCTGCATTTCAGCGGCGGCAGAAGACTGGTGGTGGTTCTGGGTCGAACAAGAGGCGCCTGGAATGCACCTGGGGACCATGCCCCCACAAGGATGGTCACTCGGAGGACCGTTGCTGGACGAAGTTCCCTGCCCTGCGAAGGGTCCCTGGTCGTGCAGAACCAACGCTTCCTTCACCGTTGCCTGCTAACCTGGCCCTTCCAGGTCACCTTACTCCAAAGCAATTGTCTTCCTTGCAGGCTCAAATTGATGGGTTTGCTATGCAGAAGTAGCAGGTAAGCCCTGTCCTATTCTCCTGCACCTCTAGGTTCTCAAATGTGTGTAGTCCGAGCCTGTCTGAGGGTGTCTGGCATGTGGATTCTGGAGCTGGAATGTCCATCACAGGTGATAGATCTTTGTTCACTGTGTTTGATGTTCCACTGAATCTGCCATCAGTTCGATTTGGTGATGGTGTGGTTCAACGGGCAGTAGGTAAGGGATCCATTGAGTTATGTAGTGATTGGCTACCAACACCAATCATTCTAACTAATGTTCTCTACATACCTCACTGTCCGGTGAACCTCCTGTCAGTAAATGCTGTGGCTCATTCTCTCCACTGCAAGATTTCTTTTGATAGTATTAGTTGCACTGCCACTCAGGGCTCTTCTATTCTCTGGTCCTTCCCTGCCTCCAGTGATGGTGTTTACAAGTTTGCATGTAGGCCTTGTTACACCACCAGTGGGTGTTCGTTTGGTGCTGACAATTACCCAGCTTTTGCACTTGATGTTGATGAGGACGGTGGAGTTGTTATCCCTACCACTCCTGAATGGCTGTGGCATAGGCGGCTGGGTGGTCACCCCGGCTATGATGCCATGCACAGACTTGTCAAGAAGGGTATGGTTAAGAACTTACCCCTCTCACTCAACCAGGTCCAAAAACTGGCTAAGATCCCTTGTGATGCTTGTCAAAAGGCTAAGGGCAAACGTCTCCCTTTTCCTAAAGCAAGCACTACTCCGATCAATGCACCTCTCCAACGCCTTCACTTGGACATCATGGGGCCAGTTCATATTAGAGGTCTGCGTGGGGAGTTTTATATTCTGTGCCTCACAGACCAACACTCTGGCTATGCTGAAGTGTTGTGCTTGAGGACCAGGGATGAAGCTCCCTTAGCAGTTCAGACTATCATCCTCAGATGGATGAATCAGCTGCACGGGTTTGCCTTTAAGTGCCTGAGGTCTGACAGGGCTAAGGAGTTTATAGTAAAGTGGTTTGAGGATTGGCTGATATCGGTTGGGGCAGTGCATGAGTTATCTTTGGCATACACTGCACAGCAGAATGCAACTGTGGAGAGGTACAATGGGGTCTTACAGTCTATAGCTAGGAGCATCCACCTGGAGTCTAAGCTAACTAAGTCTTTCTGGCCCTATGCCTTCCTAACTGCGTGTTACCTTCGTAATCGCTTGCCCAATCAGGGAGATAAGACTCCTCATGAGCTTTTCTTTGGGGTTCAGCCTGACGTGTCGATGTTGCGCGTGTTTGGATGCCCTTGCTACGTTACGTTAGTCAATGGGAAGAAGCGCAACAAGCTGGACGAAAGGGCGTTATCTGGTAGACTGGTTGGGTATTCCCTGGTGAGTAAGGGTTATTTTGTTTGGGTTCCTAAGTTGCGCCAGGTAGTAGAGAGTCGTGATGTACTCTTCTATGAGCAGTTTGATCATAACTGTATTCCTGGGCTATCTCCCTATGACGGGTCGCCGTATGTCTCTCGCATCCCTGCCGCTATCAACGGACATATGCCTGTGCCTACGGTTAATTCCCTTGACCCTTTGCTAACCCCAATTGTCGACCGCTGCCCTGATCATGGGATGACCTTGCGTCCCAGGTCAGGGGCTGATGGTGCTGTATTGTGTGTGAAGGCACTGGGCGGGCGAGATTCTGCAGTTCTTTCAGATAAAATCTTAGCCGAATCGCAGGGGGTCGCCAGGCCCTCCTCTGCGCCACATTTCGTCGGTGAAGATTTAGGATTACGACAGCCTTCGATCATAGTGGTACCTGGATCAGGTCCATTGACTAATAATCGCCAACCTCCGACCACCTCGGATGGCTCGCGGGTGTCGTTCATTCAGACGCCTCCTGTCGTCCCTGGTGGATTACTCGGGTCAAGCCCATGTGATGATGTAGCCGTTGCCGATAGTGCAAGTGATGATCTGGAACACTGGTCGGGTTCCGATACTGCGTATGGCTGGGGTGTTCCGGTCGACCCAGGCTTCGTTGATATAGAGGCAAATAAGGCCGGCCCTGTTCAACCAGGCAGTAGTTCTGCACTGGGGGCTATACTACCGGTTACTGCTGATACTGCTGATATCCCCGCTGCTCATGTTCAAGTACACTGCTTGTACGTGGGAGCATACATTTCCACTTCCACTGAACTGACCTTCAAAGCTGCCATGATTCCCACCAACCCTGACAGGGATCAATGGCTCCTTGCTATGAAGGATGAGATGGCGTCCCTACATGCCCATGGCACTTGGGCGCTCACTCCACTGCCTCCTAAACAGAGGGTCCTGTCTGGCAGGTGGCTATTTGTGAAGAAGGTTGGGGTTGATGGTTCTATTCGCTTCAAGGCATGTTTTGTGGTTCGTGGTTTTCTGCAGCGTCCTGGGTTGGATTTTCATGATGTATATGCCCCCGTTTCTTCTAAAGCAGGTCTGAGGGTGCTCCTGGCTGCCATCACTCATAGGAAGATGTTTGTTCGGCAGCTGGACATCAAGACTGCATTTCTGAATGCTCCCCTTGAACCTGGTCTGGACCTGTACTGCCACCAGCCTGAGGGCTTTAAGGTACTTGGTCCTAACGGTGTTCCCCTTGTGTGCAAGCTGATCAAGTCCCTTTATGGTTTGAAACAGGCGCCCAGGGCTTGGAGTATGGATGTCAAGCGGGTTTTGGTTGCACATGGTTTTATTATGTGCAAGGCGGAACCTGCTCTGTATTTTAGGAGGGATTCTAATGGTGGGTGGAGCTATGTCCTAACCTATGTTGATGATTTTATCTGTGCTTTTAGTGAGCTGGATAGGTATGTTTTGCTGATCAAGGCTATGGAGAAAGCTGGCTGGGAGGTCAAAGAGATGGGTGTGCCGGTTCAGTTCCTCTCCTTGGACATGGCTTGTACACTTGACTCTGACGGCAGGTGTGTTCAGATCAACCTCTCCCAGCACTCCTACATTGTTGATCTGGTGGAGCAGTTTGGTCTGACTGCTGCTGCCAAGCCCAGGTTTGGTGCCCCCATGGACAAGTCCACCGTCACTGACCCACCTGGAGAACCCCTGTCCTCTAATAGCCAGTACCTCTCTCTTGTTGGTGCTTTGCTATACCTGGCTACTTGCACCAGGCCTGATATTGCCTTTGCTGTGAGCTACCTGTCCAGGTTTTCTGCTCACCCTACCGTCCCCCTGTGGGGGGCAGCCAAGCGTTTGCTTTTGTATTTGAGGTCACATTCCCACCTGGGACTCACTTACACACACAGCCCTGATTTCTCTTTTACTGTCTTTAGTGACTCATCCTTTGCTGATGATGGGTCTGACAGGAGATCTCAGACTGGCTTTGCTGTCCTGGCTGGAGGGTGCATAGTGAACTGGATGAGCAAGAGGCAGCCTACAGTTGCCATTAGCTCTTGTGAGGCTGAGTATCAGGCCCTGTCTCAGGCTGCCAGGGAGGTGCAATGGTTGAAGAAGTTGAGGGTGGATCTGGGTCTGCCTTGTGCTTTAGTTGCCATTCAGGGTGACAACATAGGGTCTCTGAGATGGGCCAATGACTGGCAGCTCCTCCCTCGCAGCAAGCACATTGATGTTATTCATCACTACATCAAGGGGCTGGTGGAGGACGGTTCACTAGATGTTGCCTATGTTAACACCAAGGACAACTGTGCTGACCCCTTCACCAAGCCCCTTGATCCTGCTGTGTTCTGGAGGTTTATGCGGATGCTTGGGATGACCGCTTCTTCTTAGGGTAATTTTTTTTGTTACATCGGTTTCTTTGGTTATCATTGTATGGCATTAGGTTCCTATTCCCGGATCGGGTTTTCTATACCGTTGTTACCCATCTTTGATATTCGGTTTTCATCCTTTTCTACCTTGGCAAATTTTGGTTTTTGCCGTGTTTCATTCCTTCCTATAAACCTTTGGGTTTCCATTTGAAGTTCTCTCGATTTTTCGGAGTTCTTTGATTTTTTTTTTTTTTCAATCTGTTACATATATTTTTATGTCACCAGTGCCATAGGTGGAGAAGTAGTATTGTATGTCACCTGTGTCATAGGTGGAGTGTCAGCATGAATTGCGGTGCTCTCACGCGTTTTATGACTTGGTGACTACTTATGTACTTCCTTAGAACTATCGGTCCTGACAGTACTATGTCAGCTTACTGTTGACTGCGTCATCGGTTCTTCTGACACGCGCTGTCTAACCTGTACCCTGATCAGGTTCCAGGCTACCGCCCCCCTTTCCTCCGCTGGTGTCCCTTTATGGTTCCACTATCTTTTGTAATATTTATTCTCGTCTCCGCATTTATAGATTGGCGTGCTGCACACACTAAGTCCACTCTCCGGAGTGTTATCCAAGCTGATAACATTACATTACATTACATTACATTACATTACATTACATTACATTACATTACATTACATTACATTACATTACATTACATTACATTACATTACATTACATTACATTACATTACATTACATTACATTACATTACATTACATTACATTACATTACATTACATTACATTACATTACATTACATTACATTACATTACATTACATTACATTACATTACATTACATTACATTACATTACATTACATTACATTACATTACATTACATGTTAAAGTCTACTTGACACCGCGAGGGTGTATGAGACTCAGTGCTTTAAACAAAAAGAAAAAGCACCCACAAAGCAAAAAACCCCATTACATCAGGGGTGTGTCGAGGACAAACAAACCAAGCTCCCAACCACCATTTTGGTGGCGTAGGTATTAAACCCCCTATAGCCGGACCCAGATCTCAACCACTTACAGTGGCGGAGGTAAGAAGCTAACAAATGAGAAGTCACAAGAAGAAAAGAAAAAAAGGGATAATAAATTACGGTGCCACTAAGCAGTCCAGGGCTTCCTGTCTTGCTCTTCTACAAGTAGAAAGATAGTCGGCTAGGTTGCTCCAGAAAGTCACAGTGCCATTTCCATTCATAAAGGTTCTGAATGTGGAATCGCAGAATTCCACATTCCATACGGTTAAGTCGGTATCCTCATGGACATGCCTATAAATATCTGTAAACAGCTTCTGGTAGCGGAGGCGGATATCATTATAAAAAGGGCACTCAAACATATGTATTTCATCCTCAGGTTTTTGGAACCCACACATTTGACAGTGTCTCATTGAACGAGGGATGTGTGCTCTATCCACCACCCTCATTCTTTCTGTGTTCAGCCAATGGGAACCCATTCTAAACTGTGCTATAGAACGAATCTGATCCTGCTTATGTAAGGCAGATGTAAAGGGAATCAAGCCATTCTCATCATTGCTGTTGGCTGCGAACCATTTCTGGTATCGGAGGCGTTTAAAGCCAACCCTTCTCTCATCAGGGATGTCTCTGACTGCATTGGTGTCACTTGGGTACTTAAACCTCCATGACTCAAAGACTTCAGACATAATACCTTCGACATCGACAGCCTCCAAAATGTTGAGGTTTTTACTGGATCCTAGCTTGTGGAGAGCACAACGTAAGTCATGAACCCAGCCAGTGTTGGAATCAAAAGATTCCTCAAGAGCCATTATAATGAGATCCTCAGGTTCTTTATCTATGGTCTTGTTCCAGAAGCGCAAAGCTTGTTTAAGCCAAGCAAAACACAACGGGGTTCTACCCAGCTCTTCCATGATAATATTAGATGTAGTAGATTGGCAAGCACCCAACATTTGTTTAAGTATACCTTTATGCCATTTCTCACAAGCATGGTCATTTGAGATAAGTGTGTTGTTCAGAATAGAAGGAGCCCACACCTCACATCCAAAATTCAGGATAGGTTGTACAAGAGAATCAAACAGGTGGGTGAGAATATCAATATTGTATATCTCCATAGTATGGCATCGCCTACGGAGCATGTGGTGAGCCTTTTGGGCCTTAGCGAGCATCCTAGAAAAAGCAGCTTTAGCACGATTGCTTGAGTCACCATCCACAAAGAGGGATCCCAGGTAGATAAAAGATAACTTTGTAGAAAGCTGTGCTCCATCATAGACAAATTTGTAATCAGGATCCATACGGGCCTCATCACAGAATTGCTTGTTGAAAACGACAATCTCAGTTTTCTTTATATTCACAGCCATCTTAGTAGCCTCGCAGAAATCTCTCAGGCAGTCAAGCATCGCTTGCATATCTGCCGGGGATTCTGCCATTATAGCTGGGTCATCAGCATAAAGTAACAATTGCAGAATCTTTCCCCTAAGCTCAGCCCCTACATTTGGGAGCTTGGATTGGAGGAACGATTCAATTCTATCAATGAACAGACCGAATAGGAGTGGGGATAGGGGGTCTCCTTGTTTAACTCCTACAAGGGATGGAAAGGAGGATCCAATGTCCCCATGTAGGCGAACTTGGAAAACGACATGATTATACATGGACTTCAGAATACTAAGATAGGGGTCTTTTACTCCTAGCCTTGCTAAGCAATCCCATAGCAAGTCTCTGTTGACCCAATCATAAGCCTTCTTGAAATCGACAAAAGCCACAAAGAGTGGTTTTTTCTTCTCTCTATATTTATCTACAATATGGTTAAGAATGAATGATGCATCCGCAGTACCCCTACCACTTCTAAATCCATATTGGCCAGCGGCTCTGAGGTTGAATTCTTCTGACCAATCATCTAGTCTACGTAGCATGCAAAGGGAGAAGATCTTTCCTATGGAGTTGCTCACCGCAAGACCTCGATAGTTGTCCTTGTCATAAACACTGCCTTTGGATTTGGGTACGGGTACCAAGGCAGCTGCAGCCCATTGGCTAGGGTAAGAGGTCTTCCAGATGAGATTAAACAGGTTAGTTATAGCTTGTACAAATCGGGAGTTGGCCTCATGATGGGAAGCAAATCTGTACCATTCTGCAGGGATACCATCTACCCCGGGGGAGGAGTTTTTCCGTAGGGATTGGAGAACAGAAAACACCCCTTGGGTGGTAAAGTCTTGACATAACCACGTCGGTGCGGCCTCTATCTGAGGTCCATCAGCTTGAGGGACAAAGTCCCTAGCATCCAGACTTGGATCAATACCTACTTGCACATCAAAGAGGTCTGCAAAATAATCAGTCCAATCATGAATTGTGATTTCTGCCGTAGTGGCCTTGTTAGGCTCACGCACGTCTTTCCTAAAACTTTTCGGATTATGCCGAAGATTCGTATGAAGGTTCTCCATGCGTGTTTCTAGCCACTTCCTCTTCTTTCTTCTGAGAATCCTCTTGTACTCCTTGTGCATAGAACCAGCCAAGTCAGAGCTAGAGCCATGTTGATGTTCTGCTTGGCTTGCTGCCTGTCTAGCACGATTGCATTCATCATCATACCATGCGTTCACGGGCCCGTGCTTACGTTTAGCTACAGGTTTGTGACATGGTGTGCATTTGCTTATGGCTAGTCCAATAGCACTAGCAATCCCCTTCTCTGAATCTTCCATAGATGAGCTATGGAGTGCATTGTCAAGTAATCGGTTAACGTCTGGGTCACGCTTAATTGTGTGCGCATAAATCTGGGCATAGTTGTCTTTCCATTTCAGTTTGGGCGAAGGTTTACCACCAGCAGGTGTACTAATAGTACCTTGAGTAGGCCTATGAGCAGCATCTGGTATGTGGAGTGTGATAGGCATGTGGTCAAACTTTTTACTTTTTATGTAATGTAATGTAATGTAATGTAATGTAATGTAATGTAATGTAATGTAATGTAATGTAATGTAATGTATGTAATGTAATGTAATGTAATGTATGTAATGTAATGTAATGTAATGTAATGTAATGTAATGTAATGTAATGTATGTATGTAATGTAATGTAATGTAATGTAATGTAATGTAATGTAATTGTAATGTAATTTAATGTCATGTACTGTAATGCAATGTAATGTAATGTAACTGTAATGTAATGTAATGTAATGTAATGTAATGTAATGTAGTCGGCTAGTATTAGACCACAACTCAGTTGTGTAACACCTTTTCAAGAGAGAGAGAGAAGGGAGAGCGCGGACGGCGCGCGCGCGCTCGCGCGCGCGCTCGCAACGCTAGGCGCTCAGGCAAAAAAGCGAAAAGGACAGCAGGGAGCTCGAGTCTGTGCAAGGAAGGGTGATCTTTTTTGTGGTTGTTTGCAAAAAAAGGAAAAGGGAGGAAGGGGAGGAAAGATGACTACAAGACGAGGGGGGGAAAAAGGAGGGGGCGGAGAAGGGGGGGAATGCGGGGGTAAGCTGATGGTTCGTCCGTCGTTGTATTCGGTCGATTATTTCTTGTGGGAGTTGCATACGAAGGCGTTCATCGTATAGTCCCTCTCTGCCTCCTTTCTACCGTCTCTGAAAATTCTGGCCTTTGTTCTTTACTATGTGACTTTCGCACTAACCTGTCGAAAACTATATTGGAACGAGTCTACATATACGGTCATATACAAGATATGGGGCTAATAGCGACACCTGGGGCCACATCACGTTGTTGAACTCCACAATACTCGCGACTAAACGACGAGTCATAATGTAAAAAGCTACCAGTCCTACCAGCGATTTCCAAAGACTGCGAGCAGCCAAATTACTGTCTAGAACCATGTAACCAAGTTCACGTTCCATCACGACCTATGAGCACTGCCACTGAGGGTAATTGATGATGAACTTCTGAGTTCATCATTTGTATTGCCACAACGAAGTCTTGGTAGTCTGACGGTTTTACAAAAATAGTAGGGGGCCCTGGCGGGTCCCCTGGAGGTCGGCCCCGGGGGTGGTGTTATGTTCGTCATGCAGCAGTGGCAGCCTCCTTGGTGATGGATGCACAAGCAGTTGCTTACTTATCCGTTCAATTTAATATTGGGGGGGTCAAGAATCAATGTAGCATGGCATGGCATTATTATTCAACTGGGTGCCCTGTAAGTCTAATGAACTTATTAGCTCACTGACTTCCCCAAGTTCCATGGAGGCAGGTGCAGCAACTCCCGAGGCTACAGTTGCTACTTCGCAACCTGCAGGAACTAGTGCGAAAGAGCAGATTTCCTTGTCAAGCACAATGCGCTGATGTAATGAGCTACGAGAGTCACGAAGAAGCGAATTATTCAAGGGGAAATCGTAGACATGCTCCAGGTCCCTAGACTGAGTCCACAGGACAGGAGGGAAACGACAAATGAAAACGCCGCGTCCACAGTCCGCAACCCTGAGAAACGTACGCGAAAAAGTGCCCCCAGAGGTAATCCGCCCCCGACGGGAATCGAACACGAGTCGGAAAGAGTTAAGGCCAGTCAGATTAACCGGCAATTTTGACCGGCGATCTTGGGAAATGTGAAGATTTGAAGATGTGAAGATGTGACGATATCGCAAAAGTATCGCATAGGTCTGTCCCCCTAAGGGGCCGACCAACGTGTGGTTGAATCGTCGAAACATAGCTTTCTTTGACTGACATATTACATTACATTACATGTTAAAGTCTACTTGACAGCGCGAGGGTGTATGAGACTCTGTGCTTTAAACAAAAAGAAAAAGCACCCACAAAGCAAAAAACCCATATGAACAGAAATTAATGATGGTGATTAGAAGTATGTTGTTATACGCTAGGGGTAGACCAAATAGGCCAAATGAACTTTCCCTCGAGTCCGTTCCCTCGGGGGCGGTGGTGTTTCCACTGCCAGGATAAGTGCCCATTGTAATCTTCTTCTTTCCCAACCATGACTTGAAATCCAAGTCTCCAACTTGGTTACATAGCTGAGGATAGAAAAATAATTTTGGAGAAAATGAACATTGAACCTGACTTGGTGGACAAAAACTCCAGTATGGAGCTGGTCATTAATCCTGATTCCTTTGAAGGATGGAAAAACTTAATTCAATTTATAAAAAAATGCGATAATAATCGCACAATTAAATTATCATCCCAACTGAGATGATGATTTAATAATACGGTACTGTAGACTTAAATTATCACTGTAGCACGAACTCAGGGCCCCCATCGGTTAAACGATCTTTTGGGGCTCAGTTCATCAGTGCATGTTCTTTTTAAGCCCTTCACGTACGGTTGGGCAAGTCCCTTTAGCCTATTTGGCCTACCCCTGTACTGTAACATACATACATAGCTCTAACCAGCAATTTGGCTATTCGCTGTCTTAGGCAGTGAAATTAGTTACTAGGGAAAACAGCCAACCATGGCAGACGGGGCTATAACGGATATGCTCTTATCAACTGAATCTCTGAACCCCATAGAATCGATGATTACATTTGTCCTCGCCCCTTACTGGAATCCCAACGTTTCCGCGGCTTGTGGGGGCCAAGGGGGAAGTGAGGGGCACAAATACACAATGTTCTTGCGGTAATTGAATTCGAAATTGGTCACATTTCTCCAGCTTTTAAAGCGTCTCGCCATCTTCGGCAGTGACACAGTCAACTAAAATCAAAGCATTATGCATATGCTTGGGTTTGCGAAAGCAAGTGGCTAAGCGGGTTGATTCATCGATTGCCATTTAAAATGTCTCTCTTAGTCTCTCTTCCTGGATTCTTTCTAACAAAAACATGCACCAGGATTGCACCCAAGACGAATTTAATGAGTGTTGGTGATGAAAAAATCTACATGCTCTGTCACTTTAAGGATGGATAAATAGCTGGGCAGGGGGCTGCATAGAAGCAAGCTGCTGCATGCGGCCAAATAAAAAAAATTGTAGAAAATGCATGAGTGAGATATTCCTGGTCTATTTGGAAATAAAGAAACAGAATCACTCCTACACAACTGAAGGATAGCTAAATAGCCAACTAGGGGAGCTTCCTAAAAGCTGTTATATATACCGGTATGCGGCACAAAAAGAATGATGTCCATCCCAGAAAATACGAAAGTACAAATGAATGAGCTATTCCAGGGCTATTTGGAAATAAAGAAACAAAAGCATTCCGACACAGCTGAAGAATGGCTAAATAGCCAAGTAGGGGAGCTTCCTAGAAGCTGCTGCATGCGGCCAAACATGATAATGCTGCCCATTCTAGAAAAAAAGTATTAAAGTAAAAGCGAGGTATTCCTGAGCTATTTGTAATATTATCATTCCAACGCAACTTGTCTGTTATTCTACCACAGCGTTAGCCATCCGTTTGTAACCGACCCATGCATTGCCCCATGCTCAAATTTTATCCTGTGGACACTGCCCTAATTTCATTGTGGAAAGGCGAAAACTAAATACCTTGCTTATCTTCTTCTGCACACACTAAAGCGTGCCTAGATAATCACAGGCATGCAGTCAAGCGCATTATGCAGTTTGACGCAGCATGCGACTGTCAAACACTGCTGCAAAATCACAACCAAGGGCACCATGCACAATTGATCAAGCACGGCTGCACAGTCACAGTCAAGTAAGGGTAACATATACAACCAGGCGCACCATGCACAATCAAGGAAGTAATGAAAAAACAAAATATCTGACTCCAATCTGGACCGTATTTAAAGCAGGGCGGTAGCCATCTGTGTGTTACCAAACCATGTGATGCCCCATGCCCCCAATGTGTCTCATGGACACTGCCCCAATTGCTTTGTGGAAAGGCGTAAACTCCATAACTCAGCTTTCTTCTTCTTCCTTCCTTTGTTCTTGATACCATGCTTGCCAATGTATGGCGCACACTCCGCTCGGTGTTTGTAAATATCTTGGGTAAATATACATGCGCCACAGGGAAGGCATCTGCTCTTGGTCTTGGTGTTGCTGCCACTCCTGCTACTGCTACTGCTGGTGCTGCAGATGCTACTACCTGTCTTGGTGGAACTGCTATTTCTGCTTCTGCTGCAAGTACCCGTCTTGGTGTTGCTGGTGAGGCTGGTGATACTTCTTCTTCTGCTTCTGCTTCTGCTTCTTCTTCTGCTTCTGCTTCTGCTTCTTCTTCTGCTTCTTCTTCTTCTTCTTCTTCTTCTTCTTCTTCTTCTTCTTCTTCTTCTTCTTCTTCTTCTTCTTCTCTTCTTCTTCTTCTTCTTCTTCTTCTTCTGCTTCTGCTTCTGCTTCTTCTTCTGCTTCTGCTTCTGCTTCTGCTTCTGCTTCTGCTTCTGCTTCTGCTTCTGCTTCTGCTTCTGCTTCTGCTTCTGCTTCTGCTTCTGCTTCTGCTTCTGCTTCTGCTTCTGCTTTCTGCTTCTGCTTCTGCTTCTGCTGCTGCTTCTGCTTCTGCTTCTGCTTCTGCTTCTGCTTCGCTTCTGCTTCTGCTTCTGCTTCTGCTTCTGCTTCTGCTTCTGCTTCTGCTTCTGCTTCTGCTTCTGCTTCTGCTTCTGCTTCTGCTTCTGCTTCTGCTTCTGCTTCTGCTTCTGCTTCTGCTTCTGCTTCTGCTTCTGCTCTGCTTCTGCTTCTGCTTCTGCTTCTGCTTCTGCTTCTGCTTCTGCTTCTGCTTCTGCTTCTGCTTCTGCTTCTGCTTCTGCTTCTGCTTCTGCTTCTGCTTCTGCTTCTGCTTCTGCTTCTGCTTCTGCTTCTGCTTCTGCTTCTGCTTCTGCTTCTGCTTCTGCTTCTGCTTCTGCTTCTGCTTCTGCTTCTGCTTCTGCTTCTGCTTCTGCTTCTGCTTCTTTCTGCTTCTGCTTCTGCTTCTGCTTCTGCTTCTGCTTCTGCTTCTGCTTCTTCTGCTTCTGCTGCTTCGCTTCTGCTGCTTCTGCTTCTGCTTCTGCTTCTGCTTTCTGCTTCTGCTTCTGCTTCTTGCTTCTTCTTGCTTCTGCTTCTGCTTCTGTGTTCTGCTTCTGCTTCTTCTGCTTCCTCTACCTGCTTCTGCTCTCTTTCTGCTTCTTTCTGCCTTCTTCTTCTGCTTCTGCTTCTTCTTCTGCTTCTTTTCTGCTTCGCTTCTGCTTCTGTCTGTCGGCTTCTGCTTCTGACTTCTTGCTTCTGCTTCTTCGAACTCCAACTAAGTATGCCTCTACTAATGCCACACTGCCGGGCTACTTTTTGCGAAGCTACTAAGCATGATCCGTTTTGTAACACTGCCGGGCTACTATACTCTACGCTATAAAACCGAGTATGCACTCAATTGTACAGCACTGCCCACAACTATACTCTAATATTTTGTCCGATCCCTATTGTAACACTGCCGGGGTCCATATTAATAAGGATGATCCTTAGTTCTTGTAGCACTGGCGGATTACTATACTCCAAGCCACTGAGTCTGATCCGTATTGTAACACTGCCGAGCTTCGATACTCCAAACTAAGTATGCACTCTACTTAATGCCACACTGCCGGGCTACTTTTTGCGAAGCTACTAAGCATGATCCGTTTTGTAACACTGCCGGGCTACTATACTCTACGCTACCGAGTATGCACTCAATTGTTACACTGCCCAGCAACTATACTCTACACTATTGGGTACGATCCCTATTTTAACACTGCCGGGCTCCATATTAATAAGTATGATCATTAGTTCTTGTAGCACTGGCGGATTACAATACTCCAAGCCACTGAGTCTGATCCGTATTGTATCACTGCCGAGCTTCGATACTCCAAACTAAGTATGCACTCTACTTAATGCCACACTGCCGGGCTACTTTTTGCGAATCTACTAAGCCCGTAACGGCAGGATACAATTCGAGGCTGCTACGATTCATGTCAGTTCAGAGCTGCTAATCACTCCGCACTCGCGTAGCTCCATGTCATGATATCCCGTGAAGCTGTCGAAGCATGAGCAAGGTATACCGTAGCGACAGTACTCAGTCCGCCTTCGCGGCCATGCATTGATCTCCTGAGTAGTCGTCACGGCCATCGATTGGTTGTCCTTCGGGAAGCAGTGCTCACCCACCCACCCACCCTTATTTATTCGCAGAACCCCTCGGCTCGCGACCTGTCAATTGGCAATTCTGGATGCAGAGTGCAATTTTACCTGAGGGGATGGAGGTAATAGCGAGTTGAGGGACGATCATCACTCCTGTGGCTGCGCCTGCGAGTCCGAATCCGTTGTGATTAGCGATCGTGTGTACTGAATGAGCGGTGGGATAACAACTGCGAAACCGAACAGAGGCGAGGCCACTCATGTTGTGTGGACTGTTGGGATAATTTGTAGGTACCTTTACTCCGGTCTGCACAGTGGGCGCTGATCATCACTGAGGGGGGGGGGGGGAAGCAACCACTTTGAGTTGACTGTTGGTGGTGTCGTCGCTTTTGAATGAAGGGGGGTCAACATCGCCCCTGTGTGTTGAGTTAGTTGACTGTTGGTGATGCTTCCAACCCCAACAGGTGATGCTTCCAACCCCAACAGTGGTTGGGGTGGCGATAATTTGTAGGTACATAAAGGTCTGTGCGCCGGCCGTCACTGCTGGTCGTTGCGATTGGTAGGTCGACTACATTCGTGAGGTTCGAATTACAGGCGAAATGACAACTGTGTTGTGTTGACTGTTGGTTGTGTTGCTATCTCCAACTGCTACCCCCCCCCCACCCCCCCCCACCCCCCACCCCCCCCCCACCCCCCCACCCATCCCCCCACACCCCCACCCCCCCCACCCATCCCCCCACCCCACCCCCACCCCACCCCCAACACTACCCCCACCCCACCCCCACCCCCTTGCAGCCCCCCCCCCCACACACACACACAAAAACCCACAAGGTACATACACACACGCACACCCACTGACTGCTCACTGGTTGCAGGACTGACTCTTGGATTGCCCACTGACTGCTGACAGGGTGCTCATTGACTGCCGACAAAATACCCCCACGCACACGCACACACACACCAGTTGAGCCCCCCCCCCCCCCACCCCCCCCCCCACCCCCCCCCCCCCCCCCCCCCACCACCACCACCACACCCAACCACCACACCCAACCACCCACCCGCCACCAATTGCTCCTACCCCCTACTAAAAATGATCAATGATGCGCAGGTCAAATCACTGCATGTACAGAAAAAGTGGGCATGCGAAACAGCCAGAAGGTTTACCAAGGCAAGTGGCGTAGTGTGTGTTGATTGTCTGTTATGTGTGTAATGTGTGATTTACCGCCTGTTACAAGTGCATGTGTGGGTGCGTTGCTGGGCCCATCACCTGTGAACCGGAAGGGTACTAAGGTGTTTGGAAAGGCCAACACATGCATATGCAGAGTGCTTGCCTGTATGCCATGTGAGTGTGTCTGCGTATGTGTTGTCCTATGCCGACGCCTTGAACCGGAAGGGTTCTTGGTTGATAACGATGACGGACTAACACTAGCACCCACCCACACATGACATACATGCAAGCAGGTGAGGCTAGACATTTATTTCCCAATGATTGTGGTGCACAAGTCCATGGTGCATGCTGAGGGTACATGCTCTGTCACACATGTGCGCAATATATGGTGTGCGGTATGGTTTAGGGTTGATTGCATGGAGGGTGAGAATTTCTGCACCCTTGCCTGTCTGTCTAGTGAGTACCTACGATGCATGTTTCATTGTGCTGTCGATCAGTTACCCATTGAACACATGCTCCCTGAAACTGAAACTCCCACCTTGTTACTTACCTTACACATGTTTTGCATGCTCCATGCATGCCCCAAGAGTATTGACAACGGCGGTCTGCCCTTGGCATGGGAATAGTGGGCATCTATCTACCTTAAGGATGGCCTAACTGCCCCTATGATGGATTCGAGTTTCAGCCCTCATATAATATTTGTTATCCATTTAATATCAATTTATTTTTGACATGTTTGGGTCCAGGGACAAGTTCAACTATGTTGAAGACTAGTTGAAGTTGCAGATCCCACACTCATTTTTAAATGCAATGGTGTCCTAGGCGAACTCTAAAGTTTGGCCTGAGGAATTCAACGGTGCCTCCTGTCTCCTCACACGCCTCCAGCTGTCACCAGCTGTTTTGTCACACGCCTCCAGCTGTAAAGCTGCCTCATGTCTTCGGCAGTAACAAATTGATAGCATCATGCTACCACAAAATACTATATGTGATACATGCATCAATTCTAAACACGGGTAGACGAACACTCGGTAACAAAGCACTAGCCTGCAAATCCAAGGAACTAGCAAGGTGGAGATACGACAGTTTTGGCCTAGTTGCGCGTTGTCTCAGCCAGCAAACATTTTTGAAACATGAACATCTTTTTCAAGGGCGAGATTAACAAGAGTTGGACAAGGTTACAGCCGAAGTATGCACATATCTAGCGAACAGTTGGCTACAATTAATGCCGACGTCACTTATTTTGTATGTTGCATGTTGCAATCAGCCTGCATACGTATGGTAGGCCCCAATAGCAAGCCCGCTAAATGTAACCGGGCGGCAATCGAAAAGCAAGCGGGTTACAAGCGTGTTAGCACCCCCACTTGCTGCAGTCGAGTGATAAGCAGGTTCCAAGTGCCTCGCAAGCGGGCTTACAAGCCGCTTGCAGCAAATGGCTTGCAGCAAGCGCTTGCAAGGGTCACACTAGTCACCGACGTGTATCCATATCTGTTTCAAAACCATTTTCAACAACCCTGGTTGAGAAGGTGTGGTGGTTGAGCGGGTGTGGTGGTGAGTTGTTGAGAAGGTGTGGTGGTTGAGCGGGTGTGGTGGTGAGTTGTTGAGAAGGTGTGGTGGTTGAGCGGGTGTGGTGGTGAGTTGTTGAGAAGGTGTGGTGGTTGAGCGGGTGTGGTGGTGAGTGGTTGAGAAGGTGAGGTGGTGAGTGGTTGAGAAGGTGTGGTGGTTGAGTGGGTGAGGTGATTATTGGGGATGCACACGCATTCGGTGAACGCGTGTGCACAGGTGTCTCTGCACATAGCCACCAAACTCTCCAGCAGTTAGTGTGTCACACAACCAGTGGTAGGTTTGTGTGTGTGTGGCCGGCCAGGACTCCAGGAGATAGGACCAGACGGCCAGCCTAGTCCTTCGCTGCAGGCCTTCATGCAGCCTTGAAACTTCGCGAATATCTGAATCGGTTTTATCTCGACTCTGTCAATTCACACATATTCGCGCATTTGCTCTGACATAAATTCGCAAGGTTTCAAGTCCGCAGCGAAGGAACAGGCTGGCCGGCTGGACCTATCTCCTGGCTGGCTAGCCTGCAACGATGAGGGTAAAAGAGGGTCCAAAAGGGTCGAGTTTCGCTTCTCCCTTTTTCAGCAGGGTGCCATCATAACTGTCGAACGAGGTACCCGTTGACAAACGTATAGACGGGCGGGGCAGAACGGGACCAAGAGGCCGAGTGCACTCGCCGTGCCCTCTGTCCGCCAGCAACCGAGAAAAAACATCCGCCTGCAGTCGCACCTCAGCTCTCCCAGCCAGTCAGCCAGCCGTGCCTGCTCCACTATGACTACTACCCTCGGTCCTCCAGGCAGTTGTTGCGTCACCTCTTCTTATCTTATGAAGTAGCAATGCCGAGTAGAGCGGGCTATTCCGTAACCGCCGCACGCGTCAAGTGCCGGTACTTGCGCCTTAGATTAGGTGGGGCGCCTTATATTATATGGGGCGTCTTAGATAAGAGGGAGTACGCGTTACGCCTTAGATGGGGCGCCTCCTGATGTCGGTTCACTAATCTAAAACCACACCTTGATGTCAATGCGGTTAGGAACCCTAACCCTAATACTCAAGGGACGGGTGCAAAACCTGGGGCCCGCTGCCCGGTCGTACTTCTACGGTCGTACGTCAGCATTGGAGTCTGGAGAATCCAATTTGAAGCCTGCCTGTCACAGCGCTGGAATCTATGTATCTCAAGTGTATTGCTGTCCGTTGATAGCGAAACAAGCCGTGACTGACATCAGAAACTGTGTAAAACAAGAGTACAAATGGGAAAAGTCAGTGTATAGGATAATAGGATGAGTAGGGTGAGTAGGTGGTGAATATTACATTACATTACATTACATTACATTACATTACATTACATTACATTACATTACATTACATTACATTACATTACATTACATTACATTACATTACATTACATTACATGTTAAAGTCTACTTGACACCGCGAGGGTGTATGAGACTCTGTGCTTTATACAAAAAGAAAAAGCACCCCCAAAGCAAAAAACCCCATTACATCAGGGGTGTGTCGAGGACAAACAAACCAAACTCCCAACTATATATAGGATGTATAGGGTGAGTAGGTGGTGAATAGGCATACAGGTATAGGTGGCGTATAGGTGAATATATCATATAGGTGTATACCAGTGTGTAGGCATACGTGGTGTATAGGTGGTGTGTAGATATATGGGGTGTAGAGATTTCTGTGTGGTGTACATGTATAGGTGCTGCATAGGTGTAGGAGGTGTAACGTATATATACGTGTGCATATAAATGTATAGGGTAAATAATAAGTCAGTTTTGTGTTGTTGCGATGTATCGATATTAGCGATAAAACCCATCTCTATCGAGATTGGCATTGCGATGAAAGCAATTTAAGTGATGCTGCTAGATCTGGCCCTGGAGTCCCAACTGGCCTGGCCCGGGCCGCCTAGGAGCTGACCTGTCCTGGAAATCCTCGAATTTCTGGCCAGGCTGGCATATGTCTGAAGTATAGGGACTGAGCAACCTCTTTCCCCAGCCCAGGGACCAGTGATTTTCCTAAGGTTTTAGGACGAAACATTAATAATCGTTTGGGTCCGATTCCTGGGTCTGTACTTTGGGAACATGAAAACATTAATAATCGTTTTGAACGATTCTGCACGATTACAGTTTTGCTGGAAGAAAAACGATAGAAATGGTAGGGGGCTTGGCGGGTCCCCTGGGTCGGCCCCGGGGGTGGGGTTTTAAACACGATGGCTTCTGGGTTTTTAGTTCAGTTGTCTATAATTTCGATGCCTTACAGGTTTGCCCGAAGTGAGAGGGCAAGGGGAAATAGCATCCAGTTAGCATATGGGGCGCAGGCGCGCAGCATCTCGCGAGTGAATCCTTCCCACCCCACCGACGCATTAACCCAATACTCGCTCGGTTCCTACAAAGCAGACAGATGTGTGCATGAATAAATGCGATGCCCATTAGCTTCAGCTATGCCCGCGCTGGAATCAAAGAGTCGGGGGGAAAAGCAGGGGTCAGCTGTCAGTCAGAGCTCCGGGGGAAATCTGCAAACAGCGCAAAATTGTTAGGCAATGATGCCGGAAGCGAGTAGGAGGGCACGCATTCCCGCCCGGTGCAAAGCAATAGCTGCCATAAGCGCGCCCAGTCAGAGCTTTGTTCCCGTTGTGAGTGAATGAAGGGCGTCAAGCATTCAATTCAACAGCAGCAGTTATAATAGTTGTGGAGGAATAGCTTCAGAGTGAGCGCTCATAAGCGACTGAGGTTTGGCCAATACTGGTCTTCAACATGTGCCTGTCGATGATTCGACGCTCCCAGTGCTGGTCCATGCTTGTGTAGATCGACAGATTTAGCGAGGAGCATGATGCTGGGGAGCACGCGATGGAAATGCAGTCGGCGAGCGAGGAAGAGAAACAGCGCAGGAGGAGGAGAAGCGAGTGCTGTGACGGGGGAGCTGCAAGGTTAGGCGTTTCAGCAAGAGCTGGCAGTGAAGTAAGTGGCGAGTAACAGCCCCCCCGAGCTCGAGGTTTCACAAAGCCCTGTGACGAGGTTATTTTATGGGGTGCGTGCCGGGTACGTGGCCTCAACTTCCCCCTGCCCCTTTCGCCTCCCCCCGGCACGGATGAGCTGGCTGGATTCTGTCCAGCGTGTCACCCAATGTTCTGTCCAGAGCATGCTCCCATGTGATGGGGAATTTGGGATGCGCGATGCCTGAGCCAACAGTATGGCTGATGCTAAACATTTATAATCGTTCTGCACGATGCTGCAGCCAGCGTTTGGGTCGACCGGAAACATTAATAATCGTGCATGAACGATGCCCAGGCCAAAGTTTCGCGAGCTCGAAAACATTACCCAGACCTGAGAAAACGATGGACCATTTCGCGAGAAACATTAATAATCGTGCCTGCACGATTAATCGTGCTTAGGAAAAACGCTGCCAGGGACGGGCAGGAGGGACGGGTGTACGCGAGCAACTTCTCCTAATCCAAGGCCACGCCATTTTCTCTCTTTCTCCTTCCTTTCTTCTTGTCAAATGTGTACTTTCCAATCTCACGACACCTGGTACACGGCCCAGTGAAACATACATAGCGTGCGATTCTGGTGCGGCACCGTCGAATTAGGTATAAGGCCACGCCGACGTGCGTTATTTTAAGTTGGTTGGGGTTTAAGGGTAAATCCGATTTACATCTTGTATACATTCCTTATACTATCTTGTATACATTCCTTATACAATCTTAGCTAGTCTATAAGCTTCGGGTTCCTCGTCTTTCTTTTCTTTCACTTTACTCTTTGTCACTTTTTTATTTCCTTTTCCTTCTCGAATCTAGGGTATGGCATCCTTCCTGTCAAGACACTGCCACGTGTTTAAATGGCCTCGAGTTCACAACCAGGTGTTACTAGATGACGCTGGCATTGTCCGAAACCATTGGACCGGCAGGAAGGAATGGCGCATGGGTAGATGTAGACCAGGCGCAAGCGCAGGAAGTGATTAGCGAGGTCGGAGACCAATCTAAACGAGGCTGATAAGGAAGCCTATCCATATTTGACACAGTCGTTACAGTAGGATAACACACGAACAACACGAGACTGGACGCATTAGTTTCCAGAGAAGATGAAGTCTGGATATTTTGTTGCGAATAATTTTGCTCGCTCCGTACTTTTCTAGTGTCTGCGCCTGCAATTCGCATGCGCTATGCAGTACCTACGATTTAATCGGTAAAAGAAGATCTGAAGGAGCAGGACCTGGCGCATGGTGAAATGATGAGCGAGGAAAGAGATAGGCGCAACCTCTCAGCCTCGAGACGTCCCACGACAACCTGCATGCTCCATGCAAACACTGGACGAGGCTGTATAGATTGCCTCGCCATTGATGAAAGAGACGTAAATGCAGGGTTTTACTCGGGAACAAACAAGACTGAGTACGCATGATGTTTCAGAAATAATGAAGTGGTGAGATTTTGTTGCGAGTATCTCTTCACTCGTTTCCTACTTCTGTAGCGCCTACGCCTGCAGCTCGCATGGATAGAAGAAGGCCAAGACCGCACCAGCACCAGCTCATGGGATCGAGGTGGGTAACAGGCTCCATCAACTCCGCCATTGAAGAAGGGTTAAGCACCAGAATTTTGCTAGGCACGAAGCAATGTGTTCGCATGATTGGAATAATTGTCGAATTACTAGGTGTTGCGAGTATCTCCCCAAGCACCTGCGCCTGCTGCTACGATGCGCCATGCGGCAGCTTAAATTTTGATGAAAGACCGAAGCTGGAAATGAGGCTCCAGCACCTCCACCATCAAACGAGGCTAGAGCAACTCAGACAGAAATGATTCTGCCCGAATGATTGTGCAAGTTCATAGGTTGTTGCTACTATTTCCCCCTCGCTCCCCAACTTATCAAGCGCCTGCGCCTCCAGTAGCATGCGCCATTCGGCACGTAGAAGTTCATAAATTCGCTCGTGCCCAGGTCTTGCCGGTCAACTGGTTTCGGACATTGCCAGCGTTATCTCCTAAACCCCACTCAACACGTGGCACTTGCACCGTTGGCAGACAGTTGGCTTGTGGCATATCTCCTGTTTCCTGCTTTTCATTAACGGTGAAGCCCCCTCGCGCCCCCCCCACCCCCACCCCCCACCCCCCACCCCCCACCCCCCACCCCCCACCCCTCCCTGGAAGCTAATCTTTCTCGGCCACTACGTGCCGGCTGTCTTCCTTCCTTTCTTTCTATCTACCATGAGCAAGCGCGAGCCTCAGAAGAAGGTTCGATTCACCCTGCGGGGGCCATTGGTCTCGGGCTTACAGCTCGAGCAAGGGGTTCGATGCTCCTTTAGCTGGAAATAAGGCCCAGAATAAGAAGGAGCTCCATGCCATTATCATACATACATACAGAGCGATTGTGTGTGTCCGTGTGTGTGCATGCATTGCATGAGACCTTCAGGGAACAGTGTGTGTGTGCATGGCATGAGACCTTCAGGGGTTAGTTTGTGACTGTGTGTGCATGGCATGAGACCTCCAGGGTTCAGTGTGTGAGTGTATACATGGCATGAGATATTCAGGGGTGAGTGTTTGTGTGTGTGTGTTTGTGTGTGTGCATTGCATGAGACCTTCAGAGTTCAGTGTGTGAGTGTGTGTGCATGGCATGAGGACTTCAGGGGTGAGGGTGTGTGTGTTGGTGTGCATTGCATGAGATCTTCAGGGGTCAGTGTGTGAATGTGTGTGCATGGCATGAGAGCTTCAAGGGTGAGAGTGTGTGTTGGTGTGCATTGCATGAGATCTTCAGGGGTCAGTGTGTGAGCGTGTGTGCATGGCATGGGACCTTCAGGGGGCAGTGTGTGAGTGTGTGCGTGTAAATTGCTTTAGCCCCCTGGATGCCATGTGTGAGTTGCACGGGACGTTAGTTGTTTCTAACAAGATTTGTTTCCCCAAACTTAATTAAATGAAATCACATACATAGTCACATACGTACCCAGCAGGCATACGCTGATTCTTTCTATGTGCACCACCAAATGTAACATGTTCAGGCCTTGGGGAACCGGCCATAAAGTGTTTCAACATCAGCCAGAACGCAAAGAACGTAAGTGATGCTATGTGCGCCTTGCACGGTCCCCAAGTGGATTACGGCCACAGACTCATTGCCTCCCTCCCCGGGTCGGCCATTGCCCTTAGTGCTTGCATTACAAACACGCAGCAGCAGCAGCAATGTCACCCGGACGGGTACTAGCAGAAGCAGAAGCAGAAGCAGAAGCAGAAGCAGAAGCAGAAGCAGAAGCAGAAGCAGAAGCAGAAGCAGAAGCAGAAGCAGAAGCAGAAGCAGAAGCAGAAGCAGAAGCAGAAGCAGAAGCAGAAGCAGAAGCAGAAGCAGAAGCAGAAGCAGAAAATGGGCGTTCCTGCTTCCCAACGGATTTCCAATCTTACAATCACTTTTGGGGGGTCTTTTGATGCTTTCCAAATGCAATCTTACGATAAAATCGTAAGATTGGAGTCAATATTGACAAAATATGCTCGAAATGAGCTTGAAAGACGGAGAAACGTACAGATTGCGAATGTTAAACGTTGAAATGCCATATTTTGTAACAAAAGGTGTTAACATCAATTCGTGTCTTACAATTATAATTGTAAGAAATAAAGGGAAAGCGGACGGTTATAAGTCGGCAGGCAGAATTCAGCTTTTACATCTTACAATAAAAATCGTAAGTGTAATTCATTAGTAAAAAACGGCTATGTGTCAAACATCTTACTCCTCCTCCTCCCCCCCCTCCTCGTCCTCCTCTTCCTCCTCCTTCTCCTCCTCCATGTCCCCATCCCCATCTTCCTCCTCCTCCATCTCCTCCTCCTCAGCAATGTCTGCATTGTCTCCATCCGATTGCACAGCCTCTGCCCTGGTGTCCTTCTCAATGGATTGACAAGCTAGGAGCATGCTTGTGTGGTACTTTCTCTGGATCTTCATACCCTTGGTGGGTTCGCAGCTAAATTGAAGTGCGTCAATGGGAATATCGCCCGTCCATGTTGTTTTTCTCCTAACCCCCACGGTATTAGGCACAAGCTTGTGGTCCATCCAATCTTCTGGCCAAGTTGGGTATTGTGTTTCAGTGTACACCAACTTCTGAGCCCCAGAGTACAAGGGCTTTAAATACACACATTCCACTTCTCCATTCACTGGTAGTGATTTGACCTCCACCACGTCCCATCCTCTCAATCCGCTAGAGTCATCCATTTGTACCTTGACCACAGCGACATGACCAACAACCAAATCAGTAGTGGGCTCGTAGGCTATTCTTCTATCCGGATTCGTCCCTTGTGAAGAATATAAGTACAACACATCCTCCTCCTCTGGCCTTTCCATATTAGTCTCCAAAGTGTGTGCGACCTTCATAGTCTTGGCAATCTCGTTACTTGCAGGTAAAATGTCTGACACATCCATGGACAAGTCATCCAATGCTGCTATCAAGCGTTTGGCCAGTGATTTCTCAGACTGTGTCAGAACACGACTGGTTGCTGACAACTCCGATGGGAAGTCGACAAAATGTTGGTCTTTCGGGTACTCCCCAGTCACAGCATCATCTGGTTGAGTGCTCCAATAACTCTTCTCAACGTTGAAGAAATCAGTCCACCACTTATTGCTGGCTTCCCAAGTTTCACGAAGCTTCTCTGCAATATGTTTGATGGACTGGGCATGGGATGGGCCATCGGCTGCTGGTTCATCCATCGGCTGCTGGTCATCGGCTGCTGGTTCTAGAAGGTCCTCCGCTGCGTGTCGTACACGGACATCAGATACGGGTCCTGCACGGTCGTCACCGGCGGTTTGTACAGGACCATCGGCCATGTGGCCTGCAAGGACGTCACCTCCGGGCTTCTCGTTATGAATAGTCTTCCAGACAGCCGCCCAGTTTGCCTCGATATTCTCGAGCTCTTCAATCTTGATCTTGGGGGCTTCCTTAAATACTGTTATGGTGTCCACCAGTGGGAAGCCTTGGAGGACGTAAATAGGTTCAGCGTCATTGTCCCACTGTCCTCTCCAAGATCCTGACTCGTCATACTCCTTGTAATAGACCCCTGCAATTGTTGGTGTGCAAACATGTATTGTATATTAGTGAATCATTTAGGACACCCATATTCCTCCCGACTATACTCGGAAGCATCCCTTGGAGAATACATCCTAGGTCCCAGGTACAACTTCCTTTGTATCATTTAATTTATATTGAAGACTGTACATGTAAATCAATGAGGACATGGCACACCCATATTCCTCCCGAGCATAATCGGGAGCATTGTGCAGACAGTACATACACGCACGGTAGCATTTAATTTGTAAATATCAGTATATCAAGTATTCTTACCGACTCTCCCGTTGGGACCTTTCGTTATCTTGAATGCGTGTAAACGGCGATTAACTCCTTTGACGGTGCTAGTGCCATGACCGAACAATTTGTAAACATTAAATAGGTCTAGGAGGACAGCAGAGAAGTCCCCTTTAGAGGTCACGACGTCTTGCCTTGTGTAAGGGCCCATTTTCTTGAATAAGTTACGAACAATGCCCATCAGATGGTCCAGGGTGTACACTTCCATGTTCTTTAACCCTTGCGAGATCAAGGAGTACTTTTGGTCAAGATTGCTATGTGTGTGTCCGGGAGGGAGGAAATGGACGTACACTTCCTCAAACCAGTTCATCTCAACCAACAAGGACAAGTATGCGAACATGAAAGCGTTCTTGTTGTCCTTTGCCGCGTTGTCCATTTGCAAGAAGCAATACGGTGGAAGCTGCCCCTCTTCTTCAAGGACCCGGTTGAAGAAATGTTGGAAGCATGATATAGTCAGATTGATGGACTGCGAGTAGAATGGCAAAGCCCAATAACCAATGAAGCCTCTTCCCTGGGAGAATAATCCTGAGTTAACATAGAAGGAAACATGAAGTCAGAATATTAGCATTATTTTGTTAAGTAATCATTTCAAGTTTTAAAATCTGTGTATGCTCCCGATTATGATCGGGAGGACATGTCCTACATGCGCTGTATTTGTACTCACCCATGATGCGTGTCTTTAGAAGTTCACCTCCTGCGGTCTTCTTTGTATGTGAGAAGTGGCGTTACTGAGGAAGATTAGTCTTATTGTTGTCCATTGCATCAGCGGATGCGTGCAAGAAGAGCTTCGGATACTGTTCATACAGTTTTTCACGGATGTCATACCTACGCCGACCAATGGAAATCTGATTACGGTGCACAGCCTGACTCTGACGAAGTTCATCAACTGCTGGCTGAAACGTAGTGGTCAGGAGTCTGGCTCGGTACTCGACGCAGTCGTCGCACTTGGCAAAAGGCTGCCAAGTCTTTATCTTCACGTTCCACCAATGTGCATGCCATAGTTTACGCAAACTGCTGTATAATGTTCTGGGAGGAACCATGCCGTTCTTCTTCATGTCCCTAAAGACAGCTTGCTTGCTTGGAAATATGCCGCAATGTAAAAAAATCAAAGGGCGCATGACTAGATTTTTTCCTTCCTCTAGATCCTGGAGCATAAGAAGTCTGGTGCGGCATTGACTCCCCAAACTCCTCTACGAGAGATTTCATCGCAGCGTTGAAATTGTCCCTCAACACTGCGGGTGCACTCCTCTTCCTCCTCACCTTCACAGCAGGTTCAAACCTAGACAGGGTCCAATGGAACGAGGTTAGGTCGCTTATTGTTATGGATGCTCCCGATTATAATCGGGAGGGTAGAATGGATCATTATACGGTTGCCTGATGTATTGGGTTGTCCCGAGCATAATCGGGAGGAAGCAAAGTGCACTGTAACCACATGAGAATTCGGGATAACTTACTCTCTGTTGTTTTTGATCTGACCACTTATCGCTAGCCATGCATTTGAACCGATTACGGATGCAGCCTGATAAAATGACTTGCAAACGTCAATGCCCAATATCCTGAACGAGCAAAAGAATCGTTAAGTTCGAGTCATAATACATTTCAAAAAGCATCAGGCGCATCAGGCGCATCAGGCGCTTCAGGCGCAAGATCAAATTATTGACAACCTACCTTTGTGAGTAACGGTTCTACTCGGATGTAACAATTTCAAATTTCAAATTACAACCTACCTTGTCGACACACTCCTTGTCCCTGTCTTGCGATCCCGCTTGCTTGCCAGTGCATTCAATTCGATGTAGCATCGACGTTGCCTTTCGGCAGGTTCGAGCTCGGAGAATTCATTTGTCGTTCGCGAATTACATCCTGTGGACCAAGTGACATGTGTTCTTGCACTTACAGGTAATAAGCTTGTCGAATTGATTCACGGTATCAGAGTTGGTAACTATGTCGCTCTCTTCGGCTGGCACGGTTTCGATCGCATCGTCGCCACTGGAATTCTCGAAATCTAGTTGTCGACGTCGAGGTACCGGCAACATAGGCTCAACCCAGTGGTGTATGCCCAATCCAATTCCTGGGGAAGGGGTAGCGTCCATTTTGCCCTTTCCCCTCAAAGAAACTAAGCCTGCCAAGATGATAAGAAGGAATCGACAGTGGGCCTGTTGTCGGGTGAGTGATCGCGGAACCCGGGACCAGCCAAATGTACCGGGGTCGATCTGTACCGCTACCAGCAGACTAGACCGGGACCAGCGACTTCCGACTATACTCTGGAGCTTTGACATAGACTGGGCCTAGCAAACTGCAAGGGCTAATACTGTAAGAATCAATTCGGGAACACAAGACTGTATTTTGCAGTACGTGAATAACTAGAGGCCATAGTTTGACGCTGTCCAAGGTCCTATCAGTTTGCTTGCTATGTCGGTATTATGCCGCCGAAGGACCCTGACGAGGTGAATTCTTTTAAGAGACCCCTTCTTCCTAACTTTCAACCTACGCAAACCGATTTACGTCGTAAACAAACGCGGAGAGACATTTCCTCCAACTTCGTAACAACCCATTCAAGGGTTGTTCCCGGGAAAATACCTAAGCAGCAACCTGTGCAACCTAAACCTTTACGCTCTGGTGCTGTAGCTACCCAGCCTGCGCAACCTCGACGACCAGCTGCAGTGCCTGCGCAACCTCGACAACCAGCTGCAGTGCCTGCGAAACCTCGACCGTTGCAACCTAGGACTCTGTCCTTCAATACAGTTGAGAGCTTTGCGAACAGTAGCATGTCCCCTCCAAAAGGTGGTGGTGTCACAAGCAAGTCTAAACAAGTCCGTGCAGCAGAAAACTTACCTGAGGAACGTACACCAGGAGCTGATGCGGTAACAGGTGAAGGGGTAAGAGAGGGGCCACCACGACAACCACCTATTGGTTGGGTTGAAGGACCTCACAACCCTGATGGACCCCTTGGATTTACCGAGATCGCCAGAGATGAAAGTGATGCAGACTCCAAATTGTATTGGGCACCATATGTCACCTTCACCTACGTGGGTAATGAAGAGGATCGATTAGGCGTGCACACGATAGGTATCGTCGCATGGGACAGTGAACGAGATGCGCTTCTTCGCAAGGGTAGGAAGTCCCCCTATCAGCTCTGCATAGACGACTTGATGGACTATGGAGGAAGGACAGAACAAGATGGAAAGCAAATCTTTATTCTGTGCCCGGCTATAGTCAAGTAAGTTCAGATGGGTGTTGCTTATGAATTTGGACTGCATGTATTCTGAGTACATGTTTTCTGTATCATTCTCTTGTTGGGTTTGTCAATGCTCCCGATTATGATCGGGAGGACTGTGCGTATTCTGAGTACATGTTTTTTGAATCATTCGCTCGTTGGGTTTGTCAATGCTCCCGATTATGATCGGGAGGACTGTGTGTTTGCCGAGTACATGTTTTCTGTATCATTCGCTCGTTGGGTTTGTCAATGCTCCCGATTATGATCGGGAGGACTGTGTGTATTCCGAGTACATGTTTTCTGTATCATTCTCTCGTTGGGTTTGTCAATGCTCCTGACTACGATCGGGAGGACTGTGGGTTTTTCTCTACATAATCTGAATCATTTGCTCTACCAACCTATTTGTCTTACGCAGCGTCCACGATGACGGTACCGTGGAAGTAAAAGTCAACGCGGGCGAGCAGGTTTTGGGATGCGGTGTCATGGACGAATGGACCAAGGCGCGCCAAGAGCCAATGAACATATAAGTCGTTGCTGGTGGACCAGCCTTCAATGTTACGGCTACGCACACTCACTAGTTGAGGTTTCGCGGCGAATGCAGGCCTATGTGTGGAGCTGATGCTTTCTGGTCGACACTCACCCTTGCGGGATCCAAGTCAGCCCAGATGAAGTTACTAGCGTTCGGAGGCCCATGTCTGGAGCCCTATCAAGCATACCAGTTCACATTCTCGCTCTACTCATGGTGGTATAAAATGCGCGGCCCTTCTGTTAGCGTCGGTAAGGGCGTATTTATCGCCGACAAAGACCTAGTGGAAAGTAAGGCGTGGGTTGAGACATGCGAAGAAAAGCTCGGGAACGATTTCAAGGACTTTGGTCCTGGCGACAGGAGGTCACCTCGATCTTTACAAAAAGAGCCTTCACCTGACGCCGGTAAGAGAGCAATCGAACGGACTGCACTGGTGCACCACGGATCAGGTCGAATTTTCAAATCTGACAGGTACATTTTGAATATTACGTACGCTGTGGGATGTACACCGTTCGAAACAACCATTGTGTCCTGACCGCAACTGCCGCTTTCAAATTCGATAGGATATTGCGTAACTTCTGCACTCTTTCCATTTCCTTCAGGCTCCGCGAAGAAGGCAGGAAGGAAGCGACGAGATCAGCCCACTACAATCAACAAAGAGGGCAGATCGCCGACAACTTTGTAAGTTCATCGTATTCAAATTGTTATCTCCTTTCGCAATCGATCACTCGTTCAGCGTGAATGAACCATTGCAGTCAAGTCTATTCCCTGCATCGTAGTCATGTCGATCGCATCAACTTAAACACGCGCGTCACTGATTTTGAATACCGTCCTCCTCGGGCGTTCCGGTTATAGTCGGGAGGACTTCGGTCCTCCTTGGGCGTTTTGTTGTTATCTCCTTTCGCAATCGATCACTCGTTTGCGTGAATGAACCATTGCAGTCAAGTCTGTTCCCTGCATCGTAGTCATGTCGATCGCATCAACTTAAACACGCGCGTCACTGATTTTGAATACGATCCTCCTTGGGCGTTCCGATTATAGTCGGGAGGACATCGGATGTTCAATGTTCAATCTTCTGCAATCTTATCTAATCAACTAAGTCAATGCTCCCGATTATAGTCGGGAGGACACTGGATGTTCAATGCTCAAACTTCCGCAAGCATTCACTAATCAAGTATGTCAATGCTCCCGAGTATAATCGGCAGGACTCTGGATGTTCAATGCTCAATCTGCAGCAATAATTTACCAATCAACTATGTCAATGCTCCCGAGTATAATCGGCAGGACACTGGATGTTCAATCTTCAATCTTCTGCAATAATTTACCAATCAACTATGTCAAAGCTCCCGAGTATAGTCGGGAGGACATCGGATGTTCAATGTTCAATCTTCCGCAATCTTTTTCTAATCAACTAAGTCAATGCTCCCGATTATAGTCGGGAGGACACTAGATGTTCAATGCTCAAACTACCGCAATCATTCACTAATCAAGTATGTCAACTCTCCCGAGTATAATCGGCAGGACACTGGATGTTCAATGCTCAAACTTCCGCAATCATTCACTAATCAAGTATGTCAATGCTCCCGAGTATAATCGGCAGGACACTTGATGTCCAATCTCCAATCTTCCGCAATAATTTACCAATCAACTATGTCTATGCTCCCGAGTATAATCGGCAGGACACTGGATATTCAATGTTTAATATTCCGCAATCTTTCTGTAATCAACTATGTCAATGCTCCCGACCATAGTCGGGAGACACTGGATGTTCAATGTTCTGACCCCTCACTAAGTCAAATATGTTTTATCAATCCCTTCAGGTTTGCTGATCCCAAGAAGAACCCTGCTGGACACGAGGGCAAAGGCAAGCGTGCTGCGTCGCAGGCTTCAGACAATGCACCAGCCGCAAAGAAACAAACTCCTGTACCCGAACCCAAGATTCATTCCTTGGAGGAGGATTCAGACTTGAACTCAAGAAGTTCTGTCGACACTGTGCCCGGGCCATCTGACGACGATGATACACCCAAAACCGCTCCTAAGGAAAGAGGTCGCGGTCAGCCTGGTTCTAAGAAGAAGACTATGACGAAGGCGAAGAGATCACCGGCAGGAGAGAGGAAAGGGGACAGCATTGGAAACATCGAAGGTGATTTGGCTAAGGCTAAGGCTTTCCTGACCGACAAGCATTTTGGTGGAGAGCATTCATTGGACTGCACGAAGTTCCTCCCTCCAAAGCTACCTGTCAGAATCCGTGTGTTGGACCCTGTTCGAGTCGATCAACTCCTCGCCAATTTTTTGAAAACCACAAAGGCCACTGGGAAGGTATTGTTCATGGACATCAGCAAGGACCTGAAGAAGGTATCTCCAGGTTGGGCTAATATGGATCCAAGCAGGCTGGAACAGACGTTCAACAACATCTCCAATGTGAAAGGGGAGTTGGCGAGCCATGGATCATCGGAGGGTACCACAGCTCCCAAGCCTTCATCAAGTGGGCAGCAGACCGCCCTGGTGAAATTCCTCTGCGCAATTGCTTCGTGTACCGGTTGTCAGAGGTGGAGGGTGCCACGTACGACGAGAAGCTTCAGAACGCTCGCCTCCTTTCCCTTTTGGACAACACAAGCGGCCAGTCGACTGAGGTGTACGACTCTCAGCCATTTTTGGTTTCTACCTTCCTGTGGCGTGAATTGTACCTTCAGGCAGGCTGTCCCGCTCGGACTGAGAAGGGGCATCAGTCAGACCAGTACAACAACTTCAAAACTCTGTGTGTCACCGGGGACGAGAAGTTGACGAAGGCTGTTGCTAGCCAGGGGGGTGTCACCGTGCCACGCTTCAAAGTCGTGACCTTGGACGAAGAGTCCTACAAGAAGGCTTTCCCGATCATGTCCTCCATGGACGACCGGGAGAAGATCGGCGCCGACCACCTTGTTGAGCGCCTACAGAACGTGGAGCCTCCGCCTCCGCCAAACGATGAGGAGGAAGAGGAGGGGGACGACGAGGAAGCTGAACCTGGATCCCATGGGAAAAGGGCTAAGGGAAAGGCTAAGGACAAGATGAGGTCGGTCCTCGTTGAGGACATGAAGGAAACTATGAAGCTGCCACCTGGAGAGCTGAAGTTCTTCCTGAAGTCCGTGACCGACGACTTGTATGTCCACAAGTATGAAGCTTTCAAGATCAAGGACGAAGTGGACAATGTCGCGTTCACTACCGCGGTAGGTTCATGTTGTATATTAAGTTATTTTCAGACATGATCGGGTTGATTGTGATGAAGTACGGTGGTGTGCCATTTTTCGTTATTGGCAGCAATTCACTTCTCGTATTGGACGATGCTTCCGAGTATGATCGGGAGGACTGTGGGTGTGCCATGTCTCGTTTTTGACATAAATTCACTTCTCGCTTTGGACTATGCTGCCGATTATGATCGGGAAGCCTGTGCGTGTGCCATATCTAGTTATTGACGGCGAATCCCTTCTTGCATTGGATGATGCTGCCGATTATGATCGGGAGATGCTTCCTAGTATGATCGTTATCATGACAAGAAAACTCTTTTATTCGCAGACGTTTGCATCGGCATACAAGGCTTCGTTGGTTCATTACAAGACAGAAGTGTCAGCGGGCTTCGTCATCTACATCATCGACAGGCTTCTCAAGCAACACAATGTCTCGCCTGTGTCCTTTCGTGAAGACTTGAAGTTACGCTTCAATTCTGGTTCGCCGCTTGACCTTGAGGCAAAGGGCTTCATGCACATGCACGCCTTCTTGGGCAATAACGCGGAACCCGCCGTTACCAACAAACCCCTTCCGCTGGGTGGCATCGCCTTCAGCAGCAAGGCAGCTTCTGAAATCTTGATCGGGGGCATTCGATCCGATGCTTCGATTCCCGCACATCAGGTCTTCGCCGGGTGGCTGAGGGACTATACCGCCCAGAGAAGGGATTGGTATGGTATACCACCTAGGGATGAAGTTTTGATGCCCAAGCTAACCATCACCGAGGTCACGCAAGTGGGAGGTCTGCTGAGTTTCGCGACAGACAAGGAAGCGCTAAACCAGCTTCTCGACAGGTGGTTTTCTGTGATCAGGACAAGGGTCCAGCAAAAAAACCAGGCACAGATTATCAGTACCCTGGCCGCTAGCATTGACGACATGAAGTTGCTAGTTCAGCCTGACCAGGAGTACCCAATGGCGACAGACGGCCTCCAACAACCAATCTGTGATGATATGTCCAAGTTCCTCGAGGCCTGCCGTGAACTGCTTTTCGCACACCCCATTCCGCCTCGCAGTATCCATCTCGATGCGTTGAACACCATCAGGGGAGTCGTGGGTTTCCTCGTCATGGACTTAACAAGGCGGAGGAAAGATGGAGCAGCAGGGATTCCGATGTTGAACCTAACAGAGGAGGTCTTGTTGTCATTGGCAGTAAAGTACGGTGATTTGCCAGTGTGGAAAAGGGGAGAGCCTTCCGAACGCTTTTTCCGTCTCTACGATGGTGGACAGATGTATCCACACCTGATGTCGGCAGCTACAGCAGTGTTCATGGACGCTGACCACCAGATTGGAGCCGGTCGGGTCCAGCTAGAGACGGCAACAGTCAGCGCGCACCTTTACAACATGAAGGCGAAAACATTCCAGTGTGATGAAATCCGTAAGGTGCGTAGATGTTTAAAATGATAGACTACAAGTTGAAAAGTTGACGCTCCCGATCATAATCGGGAGGATGATGTGTTAAGCATGTCTTTTCACCACTTCAAAATCCATTACACATAATCCTTCCGATCATAGTCGGGAGCATCACGTTGTTCAACTTGTCTTCCAACCCATAATCTAACTGACTTGTACATATTTCGTTTACTCTTGCAGGTGCCTGGCAAACTGATCGACTTGGTGATCATCGACCCCTGTCTCACTGGCGATGAAAAGGGACCGTTGTGGCTCGTCGATGAAGACACATTCCACCAGCATCGCCATCTCTGGGATCTTGCATCAAGGTGCGGGACAAGCGGGCCCGTCCTCGAAAGCTTCCAGTTCTTCTTCTGGTCTTGCCGCTGCCATCACGGTCTTCCTACCGCCTATTGACGCACAGAAAAGTGCCATTGGACGCCCCGACATTAGCGGCTGCTCGATGAGTCCCAAACAAGTTGGATACCGCAGGAGAAGTGTCGCCGAATTCCGTCACTTTGTGCGGGAGCTTAGCTCTGTTGGCAACTATGTGATGTGCATGCAAGCTGGCGATGCCTCGGGCATGCTAGCGGCTTTGCTAGAGAGGAGGAACGCCATTGGCTTGGACTGTATCACTCAGAAGCTTGGGGCTGCTGCATGGCGTTTGAACATGTTTGCAAAAACGGAGCAGGCTATTCTATCACGTCTCGAAGCCTGTACTGATGCAGATGATGAAACAAGGGTGAGGACGGTGGTACTGGTTCAGGAAGACATTGACGCAGAGTTTCGCGACAACCCTGCTGAGCCCAGTGAGGAAATGATGCAAAAGCTAGAGACGTGTCTCCAGACATATCGCGAGAAGAAAGCCGCAGATTGGCCTGAGGACGAGTTCGAGGCCTGCAAGGAGAAGGTTCTGGAAAGCTGCATTAGTGCAGCAACAGTAAAAGGGCTGATGAGGACCAAGAAGTTAAATTTAGCCCTCGTTGGGTTGCGTGCCAACTTGTTCCCAGAGCAAGACGAGTCAGTTAGCACATGATCTGTCAGCACTAAGAGCAGAAGTTAGCACCAATGGACTTGTTGGCAGCAGTGCAACATTAGCATTGTGCACAAGTTTCACGAGTGTACTTGTTTGCACCATCCAACACACATTTTGAGTGATTTCAGGATTCTAGGATGGCAGGTTGCAGATTTCAGGATTTAAATTTGTGTTATGTACATAATGAGCTTATGAGGTATGAAATTATGAATAATAAGTCCTGAGTTAGGATTTATTAGTTCTGACTTGTATAAGGTACATATAAGTTCTGAGTTGTGAGTTATAAATTATGAGGTACACATAAGTACAGATTTCGGAGTCGTAAGTACTAAGTTGTAATTTTGAACTGTTGAGTTGTGAGTTGTGAGATAAATAATTATGAGCAATGCGTTCAAGACTTTGTAAACAGCTTTCACCTTCCTCTTGACTGTCCTCTACAATTGATTTTGTATTCGAATACTTTCTCTCTCTCCAAACGAGCAAATCAATGTTACAATTGAAATTGAAGGGAATAGTCTCTTTCTCCGGAATACAACAAAACAATCTTACAAAATAAATTGTAAGATATTTTCGTAAAAGCCACCAAAAAAGCAAAATCAATTAATTTGCGAAAACGATCTTACAATATTTATCGTAAGATTTCAGTAAAATAAAAAATCCGTTCGGAAGCAGGAACGCCCATTGTTTTAATTGATAGAGAAAAAATGTACAGGGTGGTGGCGACAACCATTATGTCCACACGAGCATGAGGCTACTTGAAGTCATAGTGAAGATTGCATTCATACAGCTAGGGACATTTGATATTGGGACACCTTATATTTTGGGGATTCTGAAAAGTTGACCAATTCAAGATTTGTAACCGATCTTGTCAATACATACAGTTGTTCTCAAATAAAGTGGGACACCTTATAATCATCCAGACTGCAGATCGTTGCTTTTGGGCAACGTTGGGGGGTGCAGCAGGTTGAAGAGGTTCTCAAAGATATTCCGAGTAGCCTCTTTGGTAAACCGTTCAACCGTCTGTGTCCCCATATCAGTATCAGGGGGTGGGGGTGGGGTTGTCGAGGATCTTCTCGGCGCGTCTCGGCGAAACGCGAGAGGACGCTCTCTCCCAAAGACTTGGTGAAAAGTCAGCATTAGGATGTTCCTGGAAGCGTTCACATCGCGGTCCCAAGTCTTCCCGCAGTGAAGCATACCACCGCACTGTTGGCGTGGCGCTCCGCTTTGACTGCTTTTGCAGTGGAGAATCTTATGAATCCGCTTGCGTCCTTCTGTACATTCCCAACCTGTACCGTCTTGCTTCTTACGATGAGTGAGTGCCACCATGTTGCAAAGATGGTTCTCACAGCAGCTGCATCGTTGAGATGTTCTGAACTCATCGATGTCCTCCATGATGACGTTTTCTCGGCTACGAAGCTCGAAACGAATAGCTTGGAGAGGGCCACAAGTCCGCCTAGAGATTGGCGTCGCCCCCAGACCTTTCCAATCACCAAACTCGACGAGTACCTTAGCGCTCTTCTCTCTCGGAGCTACGAAGTCAGCAATCTCAACAATGAGTTTCTGTTTCTTGCAGTACCTGCGAAAGCGGAGGTTTCGGTACCCCCCTGGAAGCACGATGGGCAAGAAGGATTGGGGCGGCACCCATGTAGAATCTGGCGTACGCACCAATCTGTTCAGAACTCGAAGAGTCTCTATCCGGAATGATACCACCGACGATATCAGCCGTCTCGAGGTTCCAAACGTCAGTTTGACGCTGAGACTTGAAGATCAGACCCTTGCGATAATATTGCGCCAAGCTGTACGATCTGGTACCTCCGTTGAGTCCTGTTACAGTCACGATATCAGTAACACCCGGGTCTACCGCAGCCACGACCACATTGTCAAGGAAGGATACAATGCCACCCTCGTATGTTGTCACATACTCATGCGCCCGCGTAGAGAACGCGTCTGCAGGCATCGAACATGTCAGACACGTAGGCTTATTCATCAAGATGCTGACTGCAAAGCCGTCTGTCACAATGCGGTAACCGAACTTCCGAGAAACTGTCTCCACTTTCTTGAGGTTTGCAAAGCGCTCCCATATTCCTTGATGGTTTTTGGAAGCAACGTCTGCCTTGCATGAATCGAAGTGGCACTCGTTGACCATATAGAAAAAGGCCATTTTCGAAATCGGAATGTGCGACAGAGTGAATCCAGATTTGTAAGGCAACAACGAGAATGTGCGATGTTTTTCGTTTTTCGTTTTTCGTTTTTCTTCGATGGTCTCCGACAATATCTTGTGGTACAGAGGCAGGGTCATGTGAGCCCGAGACGCAAAAGTGTTTCCGGATGGTAAAGGTAGAACCCCCCTGAGACACAATGCCACGTCGCGTGCAAAGAAGCGTTTCGCGTTATCTGCGTCCACCCTAAGGTTCTTCGAGGAGAGCCAAGCTTCGCTCAACTTTTCAAGCCTCTCTTGAAGTTTAGTCAACCTAATACGCAAAGGGGATCCTTCTGGTTCCTTCCTACCGACCCTCTTCTTCGCAAGAGCAACTGCACTTTTTGCCGATCGAAGTCTAGCTGTTGGCAGCTTGGTTGTATGAGGGCTCATCTTGAAGATGACGTCGAGATTCTTTGTAGGGCACTTGATCACTGCAGCCACGATGTCCGACCGCAGGCGCTTTGCAATCTGTAGGTACTTCCACTTCAAGTAAGTCGTTATGCGTCGCTCAAGGTTGGTCCAAAGATGGTTAGAGGCCATTGTGGCCATAAGAATAGACAGGTCTGCAATGATCTGGTTCTTCACGTTCCCCCGAATGTCAACTTTGGATTGCCCCGGCTCTCTTAACAAGTCGAACAGAAGCCGACTACTCTCGAAGTCTTCGCCAAGAGTCGACCCCTTACATTTGTTGGTACTGACTGCAATAAGGCACCGGTAGAAGAAGTTGCGATTTACAGGAGGGACAGTGATACCATTCTCAAAAAGACGAGCAATGTGGAAATTTGCGAAAATATAACCCTCTCCAAGCAACTTGTTCATGTCCAGTACCAGTGTGTCTATCTTTTTACGAAGCCAATCATGGGGAATAAAGGTACTCAATTTCATCTTGACCACACAAATCGCTCGCCCAGGTGCACACTCCTCGTCTTCCTCCCCTTCATAATCAACAAGTTCTGCAACGTCATCATGTTGGTCAGCCTCATGTACCAACGATGATGACTCGCCGATCCCATTCTCCATCACAAATTGTACCCCGAAAACGTTTTGATGTAATCTGGATCTGCAGACAGGCTCTCTCGAACATTCCTAACCCAATCTCTCTTATTAATCATATATTTTGACAAGTCTTTATACCTCCACATTTCTAGAACACAACATATTTGCATTAAGTAATCGAAATTACAGGTTGACGTCAATGGACATGATGCCCTGTAGTCTCTCTTCATGCTTCCAAATATTTGTTCAATCGCATTAGCTCTGGGGCAATAAGGAGGGGTGTACAAAAGCTTCCACCCTTTGCATTCGGATATATCCTTTATTTCTGAAGAATGGTGAAACCGAATATTATCCATGACGATCGTGGTGTTCTTTGGGATGACCAAAGTTTTAAAGAATTTAATGAAATCTTATTTTTTACAATTGTGCTCCAATAACTGATAATCTATTATTCCCTGAGATGAAATAGCGAGTAATAAAGTGAACTTCACACGACGGAGGTTACTTATTGTCTTCGTAGTTAATCTAGAACCGATCTTGCTGTATCCATATTTGCTGTGTTCGCCAGCGTAAAATCCTGCTTCGTCGATACAAACAACGTTAGAGCTTTCTCTGTACTTGTCACAAAACATTTCTACATTTTCTTTTGAATGTCCGTAGAGAACTGTGGGAAACGCCTTCTTCCTAGAAAATCCACATTGTTTTATGTGTCTCGATGCCGTACTGATCGATAATCTCACATTACAACTCTTGCAAATTATACCGACCAAATCCTTGCATGTTATGAAGGGGTTCTCTGCAATATTATTGGATATCGTGGAACGTAAAAGCATGGACAATTCTTTCCTTTTTCGTTTTAAACGCCAACTTTTACCCACCTGATCAGCATTGACCTATCTATGTAGTGAGCTCTTGGACACGTTGTATATATTACAAACCTTCCTGAGACTCCTCAAAAAATATTTGTAGTGAACCACGGACCTGTACCTGGTTTCAGGGGATATCATTCAAATTATACTGAGTGTCCCAAAATTATTTGAGAACAACTGTATACTGTCTTCAGGTGATTGACACAAAAAATTCATGATTACGTAGGAAATTTGTATAAGGAAATGTGGGTGCAATATTATATCACCAAAAGAAAAAGAATACTCACCCCCCTCTTAATGGGGGTAGTGCAAGACAAAGGAGATGACGATATTAACATCAGCGTCGTCAAGAAGACGCTTAATTCTCTGTGCATGGATGTATCGAGGCATCAGATCTCCATACTTATTCGCAAACTTTCATATCACAAGATGCCTCGATGATGGAGACTTTGACGTCAAGCAGTTACCACACCTGGATCGGAACTTTTATTACAGGTGCCTCCTTGCGGTATCGACCTCCAATGTTCGAAAGGATACTCTGGGCCAGAGCTTCAATGATACCATGGTTGCTTTCGACGCCCTAAGACCTGCAGGCTACGTGAAGGTGGACATTCGTCCTTGGGGACAAGTAATCGCAGACGTCTCAATACAAATGGCGACGATGGCGTGCAACAGCGTCTGGGCAAACGTGGACAGGGTCGTTATCAAGTACCTGCGCATGAAACATCCCTCTCTGAAGAAACATTTCAAGAAGATTGTCAAAGCGGTGGTCCAGTACCCAGAATCGAAAATCGACACAATCATCCCAGAGGGCCTCGTTCATGCGATCCACATCAAAGAGGTTGTCAGTCACTTGAGGGCTCTCTTTCCGCTGCCAAGAGGGAAGCAGTTCAACACTAGAGCGCACCTGACAATGCGATTGTTCCATCACGTGCTTACAGAGTTGGGAGAGGTCGGACGAGTGGATCCGAAAGATAAAAAACAAAAAGAAGTCACCCCCGTCTGTTCAGTATCCTTCCTCGCAAGAACGGCTTCACAATTTCGTACGTCCCGATATCGTCCATGACTTTCATGAAGCTTCTCAGCATGGGTGATTCGCCACTCGAGAGCGTCTCTGGCGATGGACGTTACGAGAACCATACAATGCTGTGGCGAAAGTACTTTAATGTCCAAGGTCTTGAGACGAAAGGTCTCGCTTTGACAAACCGAATCCTCAGCGACGGTAAAGGGGTATCCGTCCAAATGAAGCAGAAGGGTAAAGAAGAGGTCGTTGAAGACGGAGAAAACGCAGGGCTATCCCATGGACGCAAATATCGTAGAGTGGCCAAGGACGCAGTGGGTGCGCTGCGTGTCGGAGTAGACCCTGGAATGACAGATATCGTCACGGTAGCATCTTCTGCAGGTCGCATCGAGTCTTTCAGCTCGGCTCGCTTTAGCGAAGTTGCTGGGTACAATACAAGCAAGCGTCGCACCTACAAATGGAATGACGAGACTCAAGACCTCGTTGAAGTCGATTCCATCGCCTAATACGAGCAACATGGTCGACCTGCAAGGACCATGTCATAGCTTATCTCAAAGCGCCCCGATCCTCCTACAACACAGAGCCAACAAAGGCTACCAATCTATGCGATTCTTTCGGTACGTTGGTAAACAGAAGACGATTGAAAAGGTATGCGATGTGATTGCACCAAGGGCACAGACGACCGTTGTTGGCTTCGGCAACTGGTCCAACCAAGGGTATGGTATCAGTCGTTCATGTTCTGGGCCTATCAAAGAGATCAGGAGGTGCCTCTCACGTCGTAAGAATGTTTTGTTCAAAAACGTCGACGAACGCAACACTTCTTGTAAATGTCACGGCTGCTTCCAGAGACTTGTCAACATGAAGGCAGACAGCGTAGTCTGGCGCGGAGTTTGCAAAGAGTCCCCAATCGACGGGTCTATAACTGTTGAGAAGCAGAAGATGGTGGTGAAGAACGTCAAGGTCCACAAAGTACTGCACTGTAGAGACAGTGTCAAAAGCGCATCATCCAATGTGCGCTGTGGTGCAACCTGGAACCGAGACGTGAACGCTGCCAAGAACCTTCTTCTGCTTCTGACAACGTGGATGGACGGGAGAGAGCGACTTGAGGCATTCTGTGTTCCCTCGCCTCCCCCCAAAACCACAGTTTCCATCGAGGCGAGTGTGAGCGCTAAACCGACCGACCCACCTGGGTTTGTCAGCAGCTTGCCTTGTTATCCTTTGGGCCAGAATGGGCGTTCCTGCTTCCCAACGGATTTTTTATTTTACTGAAATCTTACGATAAATATTGTAAGATCGTTTTCGCAAATTAATTGATTTTGCTTTTTTGGTGGCTTTTACGAAAATATCTTACAATTTATTTTGTAAGATTGTTTTGTTGTATTCCGGAGAAAGAGACTATTCCCTTCAATTTCAATTGTAACATTGATTTGCTCGTTTGGAGAGAGAGAAAGTATTCGAATACAAAATCAATTGTAGAGGACAGTCAAGAGGAAGGTGAAAGCTGTTTACAAAGTCTTGAACGCATTGCTCATAATTATTTATCTCACAACTCACAACTCAACAGTTCAAAATTACAACTTAGTACTTACGACTCCGAAATCTGTACTTATGTGTACCTCACAATTTATAACTCGCAACTCAGAACTTATATGTACCTTATACAAGTCAGAACTAATAACTCCTAACTCAGGACTTATTATCCATAATTTCATACCTCATAAGCTCATTATGTGCATAACACAAATTTAAATCCTGAAATCTGCAACCTGCCATCCTAGAATCCTGAAATCACTCAAAATGTGTGTTGGATGTGCAAACAATACAAACCTCTTCGTGAAACTTTGTGCACAATGCTATGTTGCAAAAAACTGCTGCCAACAAGTCCCATTGGTGCTAACTTCTGCACATTAGTGCTGACAGATCATTTGCTAAAAACATAACACTACTCGGCTGCTATGTTTGCTAATCACCCACTGAACCGAGCAAAACGGGCGCGCAAAAACCAAGGGTGGGAGAGTGCAGGTGGAGGCCCAACCAATGTAAGGAGTGGGTGGACGGAGACGCAGGAGAAAAGGCACAGCGTGGAGGCAACCAGTCGCGATTGGAGAAAAAGATGGGCCCGGGATAGGTAGAGGTGCAGAAGGAAAAGGGCAAAAATGCAGGAAGCAGAATGAAAAACAATTGGAAAAGTTGGAAAATGGGGAAAACCCAGTCAAGAGAGCGAACGGCTAGCTCAGGGGGCCCTAACAGGTAGTAGAAGAGGCGCCGCTAAGAACACGTAAATAAGATCCATACTCATTATGTAACAACACAAAGTTTAAAAAAAAAAAAAAAAAAAAAAAAATCGTGAAATCTGCAATCCCTATTCTAGTGCGCCGATGTTACATGGTGCACTGATGCTCAAACCCAAGAAGTCCATTGGTGCTAACCCCCCTTCAACATGGTGATTGCGATGTTTGTGAGCTAGCTTACTGACACATCGCTATTGCTAACCATGTCTGCCTTATCTTCTTCTTGCTTGGGAACAAGTTGAAACCGATACCCCACGAGGGCCCATTCTAACCTTCCCTGGACATTCATCAGCCCTTTTACTGTTGCTTGCTTGCACTGATCAGCTTTCCCAGAACCTTCTCCTTGCAGGCCTTCGAACAAAAAAAAACAGAAAAGCAAGAAGAAAAATCCCTCGTCAGTCCAATGTGCGTTCTTTCTCCTTCTCGCGAAATGTCTGGAGACAAACGTCTGTAAGCTTTTGCATAATTCCTCATTGGGCTTCAGCAGGTTGTCGTCGCGAAACTCTTGCGGTCGATGTCTTCCTGAACCATGTTCGCCTGCCCCGTCCTCAGCGCCCTTGTTTCACAATCATTGCATCAGTACAGGCTTCGAGAACGGAATAGAATACCGCTTCCGTTTTTTTTGCAATACATGTTCAACACGCCAATGCAGCACAGCCCCCAAGTCGTCTTCTGATTGTACAACACGTCCAAGCCAATGGCGTTCCTCCTCGCTTAAGCAAATCCGCTAGCATGCCCAGAGGCATCGCCGCTTGCATGCCATCCACATAGTTGCCAACAGAGCTAATCTATCCCTCACAAAGTGACGAATTCGGCGACACTTCCTCCTGCGGTATCCAACTTGTTGGGACTCATCGGCAGCCCGCTAATGTCGGGGCGTCCAAATGGCACTTTTTCTGGTGCGTCAATAGGCGTAGGAGAAGACCGTGATGGCATCGGCAAGACCAGAAGAAGAACTGGAAGCTTTTCGAGGACGGGCTTTTCAACTTGTAGTCCTATCAGTTTTAAAAAAACATCTCACGCACCTTAACGGATGTCATCACACTGGAATTTTTCGCCTTCCATTGTTGTACAGTTGCGCGCGCACTGACTGTGGCCGTCTCTAGCTGTAGAGGACCCGACCGGCTTCCAATCTGATGGTCAGCGTTCCATAAACACTGCTGTAAGCTGCCGACATCAGGTGTGGATACAATCTGTCCACCATCGTAGAACGGAAGTCTTTCTCGGAGGCCTCTCCCCTTTTTTTCCCACACTGGCAAATCACCGTCCCTTTAACCCTCAATGACAACAAGAACATCCTCTGGTCAGGTTCACAAAACAATCGGAATCGCTTGCTCCTCCAGACATCTTTTCCTTCCCGCCTTGTTAAAGTCCTGACGAGGAAACCCCACGACTCCCCTGTTGGGTTCAAAACTCATCGAGATGGATAACTGCAATGAGGGAAAGTGGAGAAGGGTAAGGTGCGGACAGGGGGAGGAGGGGAAAAACAGAGGGGTGAGAAGCTAGAATGTGGAATGGATATAAAGGTAAAGAGGTTAATTAAGCAAAAACGGAAGAAGGAGTGGAAGGAGCCAGTAAACAAGTTGCTTTTTTTTAAGGCGAAAAGCAGTTCAGCAGGCCCGAGGAACTTGGACATAATCAACATATTGGTTTGTTGGAGGCCGTCCTGTGTCGCCATTGTCTTGTCTGGCAGGCTGAACTAGCAACTTCATCGTTAATGGCTATCGTCAAGGTACTATACTCCATTGCCTGGGTTTTTTTGCTGGACCCTTGTCCCTGATCACAGAAAACCACCTGTCGAGAAGCTGGTTTAGGCTTCCTTGTTTGTCGCAAAACTCAGCAGACCTCGCCCCTGTAATTTCTGACCTCGGTGATGGTTTCGCTTGGGCATCAAAACTCATCCCTAGGTGGTAAATCATCCATACCATCCTTCTCTTGGGTATAGTCCCCCTCAGCCACCCGGCAAAGACCTGATGTGCGGAATCGAAGCATCGGCCTTTGGCCCCCAATCAAGATTTCAGAAGCTGCCTTGCTGCTGAAGGCGATGCCACCCAGCGGAAGGGGTTTGTTGGTAACCGCGGGTTCCGCGTTATTGCCCAAAGAAGGCGTGGCAATTGCCTGTAACCCTTTGCCTCAAGTCAAAAGCGCGACCCAGAATTGAAGCGTAACTTCAAGTCTTCAACGAAAGGACCAGGATGCGAGACATTGTGTTGCTTGAGAAGCCTGTCGATGATGTAGATGACGAAGCCCGCTGACACTACTGTCTTGTAATGAACCGAACGAAGCCTTGTAAATGCCCGATGCAACGTCTGCGAATACAAGAGTTTTTCTTGTCATGATAACGATCAATCTAGAAGCATCTCCCCGATCAGAACGGCAGCATCCTCCAATGCAAGAAGGGATTCGTCCGTCATACTAGATATGCACCCCCAGACCTCACCGATATACCGGCATGCACGTCCCAAAGCGGAAGGCGAATCTATGTCAATGCACGAGACATGCAACCCAAATTCCTCAGACTCACCGATCATAACTCGGGAGCATGCTCCAATGCGAGAAGTGAATCGCGTCAATACGAGACAACATATTGGCCCCCACAATCCGCCACATTCCTTCTTCGATCATGCCTCTTGGTATCATCGTTGCCCATTCGATAAGTGAATCGCTGTCAAATAACGAAAAATGGCACCCCCCCGTACTTCATATCACATCATCCCGAGCATTCGGAAACTAACTTAATATACAACATGACCTAACCCGCCGGTAGTGAACGTGACCTGTCCACTTCGTCCTTCATCTTGAAAGCTTCATACTCGTGAAATACAATCGCGGCACGACTTTCAGGAGAACTCAGCCTCGCGATGGCAGCTTTCATGTTTCCTTCCCTGCTGTCCTCAAACAACGAGGACCGACCTCATCTTGTCCCTTATCTTCCCTTAGCCCTTTTCCATGGGATCCATGTTAGCTTCCCGTCGTCCCCCTCCTCTTCCTCTCATTCGTTTGGCGGAGGCGGAGGCTCCCACGTCTGTAGGCGCTCCATCAAGGTTGTCGGCGCCGATCTTCTCCCGGTGTCCTGGGGACATGATCAGAAAAGCCTGTTGTAGGAACTTTCGTCCAGCTCACGGACTTTGAAGCGGCACGGTGCCCACCGGCCCCTGGCTAGCAACATCCTTCGTCACCCTTCTCGTCCCTGGTGACACACGTTTTTGAAGTTGTTTGTACTGGTCTACTGATGCCCCTTCTCCTGCCGAGCGGGACAGCCATGCCTAAGGTACATTCAACGGGCCACAGGAAGGTGAAACCAAAATGGCTGATAGTCTACCCCTCATCGACTGGCCGCTTGTGTTTGTCCAAAAGGGAAGGAGGCAGAGCCGTTCCTGAAGCTTCCGTCGTACGTGGCACCCTCCACCTCTGACACCGGTACACGAAGGCATTGCGCAGAGGAATTCCCAGAGGGCGGTCCTGCTGCCCACTTGATGAAAGCTTGGGAGCTGTGGTACCCTCCGTGACCATTGCTCGCCAACCCCCTTTCACCATTAGAGATGTTGTTGAACTTCTGTCCAAGCCTGCTTGGAATCAATAATTCAGCCAAACCTGGGAGAACACATTCTTCAGGTCCTTGCTGCTGTCCATGAACAATACTTCCCAGTGGCCTTGTGTTTTCAAACAAGTGGCGAGGGTTGATCGACTCGAACCAGGTCCAACACCGGATTCTGACAGGTAACTTTGGATGGAGAAACTTCGTGGCAGTCTCATGAATGCTCTCCACAAAATTCTTGTCGGTCAGGGAAATCCTTAGCCTTAGCCAAATCACCTTCGATGTTTCCAATGTCTTGTCCCCCTTCTCTCGTCCTGCTCTCCTGCCGTGATCCCTCTTCTGCTTCCACATAGTCTTCTTCTGAGAACCATGCTAGGGAGCCGGTGCTACCTCTTTTCTTAGGAGCGGTTTTGGGTGCAGCATCGTCCAAGATGGCCCGGCACGTGTCGACAGACTTCTTGAGTTCAAGTCTGAATCCTCCTCCAAGGAATGAATCTTGTGTTCGGGTACAGGAGTTTGTTTCTTTGCGGCTGGTGCATTGTCTGCAGCCTGCGACGCAGCACGCTTGCCTTTGCCCTCGTGTCCAGCAGGGTTCTTCTTGGGATCAGCAAACCTGAAGGGTTTGATAAAACATATTTGACTTAGTGAGGGGTCAGAACATTGAACATCCAGTGTCTCCCGACTATGGTCGGGAGCATTGACATAGTTGATTACAGAAAGATTGCGGAATATTAAACATTGAATATCCAGTGTCCTGCCGATTATACTCGGGAGCATAGACATAGTTGATTGGTAAATTATTGCGGCAGATTGAAGATTGGACATCAAGTGTCCTGCCGATTATACTCGGGAGCATTGACATACTTGCTCTTAGTGAGGGATTGCGGGTAGTTTGAGCTTGAACATCTATGTCCCTCCGACTTAATCGGGAGCATTGACTAGTTGTTAGAAAGATTGAGGAGATTGAACATTGAACATCCGTTGTCCTCCCGACTATACCTCGGTAGCTTTGCCCAAGTTCCTTGTAATTATTGCGGAAGATGAATTGACCATCCAGTCCCTGCCCGATTATACTCGGAGCAATTGACATATCTTGAATTAGTGACTATTGCGGAAGGTTTGAGCATTGAACATCCATGTCCTGCCGAGTAATACTCTGGAAGTGACATAACTTGATTGTGAATGATTGCGGTAGTTTGAGCATTGAGATCTATTGTCCTGCCGATTATACTCGGATAGTTTACATACGGGTTAGTGAAATGATTGGGTAGTTGAGTCATTGACATCTAGTTCCTCCCGACTATAATCGGAGCATTGACTTTTTGATTAGAAAAAAGATTGCGGAAGATTGAACATTGAACATCGGTGTACTCCCGGACTATAATGGGAGCATTGACTTAGTTGATAGTAATTAATGCGGAAGATGAAGATTGACACCAGTGTCCGCGATACTATACGGGCGCATTGACATACTTGTTTTAGTGAGTGATTGCGGAAGTTTGAGCATTGAACATCCAGTGTCTCCCAACTATAATCGGAGAATTGATAGTTGATTAGATAAATGCGGAAGATTGACATTGATCATCGATGTCCTCCGGATAAATCGGGAGCTTTGACTAGTTGAGTGGTAATAAAATATTCGGAAGATTGAAGATTGAACATCAGTGCTGCCGATTATGTTAATCGGGAGCATTGACATAGTTGATTGGTACATTACTGACGGCAGATTGAGCAATTGAACATCCGAGTCCTGCCGATTATACCGGGAGCATGGACATAGTGCTTGCTAGTGATATGACTTGCGGAAAGTTTGCCGATTGCACATCCAGTGTCCTCCCGACTATAATTGGGAGCATTGACTTAGTTGATTAGAAAGATGCGGCAAGATTGAACATTGGACATACGATTCCTCCCGACTATAAATTCAACAATTAAGGGAACGCCCCGGGGACCGTATTCAAAATCAGTGACGCGCGTGTTTAAGTTGATGCGATCGAATGATACGATGCAGGGAACAGACTTGACTGCAATGTTCATTCACGAAAACGGTGATCGATTTGCGAACGGAGATAAGCACAAACGCCCAAGAGGACGAAGTCCTCCCGACTAAAGGAACGGCCCAAGGAGGAAGGTATTCAAAATCAGTGACGCGGTGTTTAAGTTGCTGCGGATCGACAGACTACGATTTGAGGGAATTAGACTTGACTGCAATGTTCATCACGCTGAACGAGTGATTGATTGCCGAAGGGAAGAAACAATTTGAACGATGAACTATTACAAAGTGTCGGCGATCTGCCCTCTTCGTGATTGTATGTGGGCTGATCTCGTTCGCTTCCTTACTGCCTTCTTCGCGGGCCTGAAGGAATGGATAAGAGTGACGGGAAGTTACGCAATATCCTATCGAATTTGAAAGCGGCAGTTGAGTCAGGGACCACATGGGTTTAGAACGGTGACATTCTCAACAGCGTAAGTTAATATTCAAAATGTTACCGTCAGATTTGAAATTCAACCTGAGCAGTGGTGCACCAGTACAGTCCGTTCGAGTGCTCTCTACGGCGTCAGGTGTGAATGAGGGCTCTTTTTGTAAAGATCGAGGTGACATCCTTGTCGCCAGGACCAAAGTCATTGAAATCGTTCCCGAGCTTCCTTCGCAGTCTCAACACCACGCCTTAACTTTCACCAGGTCTTTGTCGCGATAAATCCGCCCTTGCGACGCTAACAGAAGGGCCCGCATTTTTATACCACAATGAGTAGAGCGAGAATGTGAACTGGTATGCTTGAAGGGCTCCAGAATGGCCTCGAAAACGATAGTAAACTTCCATCTGGGCTGTTGGATCCCGCACGGGTGGGTCGACCAGAAACATCAGCTACACAATTGGCCTGCCATCGCAGAGAAACCTCAAACCGTTGCGTGTGCGTAGCCGTAACATTGAAGGCTGGTCCACCAGCAACGACTTCAATGTTCATGGCTCTTGGCGCGCCGTGGTCCATGTCATGACACCGCCATCCCAAAAAACATGCTCACACGCGTGGGATGTTACTTCCAAAACCTGCTGGTAACGTCATAGTGGACGCTGCGTAGACAATAGGTTGGTAGAGCAAATGATTCAGAATTATGGTAGAGACAAACTCACAGTCCTCCCGATCATAATCGTGGAGCATGCTACAGAAAACCTGTACTCGGCATACACACAGTCCTCCCGATCATAATCGAGGAGCATGACCAAACCAAAATCGGCGAATGATACAGAAAACATGTATCGGCATTAACACAGTCCTCCCGATCAAATCGGGAGCACTGACACACCCACGAGGAGAATGATTTAACCGAAAACATCCATGTACTCGGCAAATACACACAGTCCTCCCGATTAATCGGGAGCATTGAACAAACCCAACGCGCCTGAATGGATACAGAACAACCTGTAACTCGGAATACACCCAGTCTCCCGATCATAATCGGGAGAATGGGACAAACCCACCGAGCGAATGGTAAGAAACATTGTACTCGGCAGACACACAGTCTCCCGATCTAATCGGGGAGCATGACAAACCCAACGATAGAGAATGATACAGAAAACATGTCTATCGGAAATAACACAAAGTACCTCCCGATCAAATCGGGAGCATTGACAAACCCAACGAGAGAATGATACAGAAAACATGTACTCGGCCATACCACACAGTTCCTCCCGATCGTAGTCGGGAGCATTTGACAACCCAACGAGGAGCAAATGATAAAGAAAACAGTTATCGGCATACACACAGTCCCTCCCGATCGTTAAGTCGGGTGAGCATTGACAACCAACGAGTAGAAAAAGATACGAAAAACAAATGTACTCGGCAAAACACAGTCCTCGTCGATCGTCAGTCGGGAGCATTGCCAAACCCAACGCCGCGAATGCTACTGAAAACAAAACCATGTACTCGGAATACACACAAGTCCTCCGACATAATCGGGAAGCATTGGACAAAACCCCACATACGACGAAGATACAGAAAACATGTACTAGGCATACACCAGTCCTCCGATCATAATCGGGCGCATTGACAAACCAACGAGAGAATGATACAGCAAACATTTTACTCTGCATACACAAGTCTCCGATCTAATCGGGAGCATTGACAACCCAACGGGACATGATACAGGGAAAACATGTACCTGACATACATACAGTCCTCCCAAATCGTAGTCGGGAGGCATTGAAAAAACCCAACTGAGGAGACTGAACAGACAAACAGGGGTAACTCTGCATTAACACACATTATCCTCCCGATCTAGTCGGGGTAGCATGACAACCCAACGCGCGATGCTACAGAAAACATAACTATGGAATTACACACAGTTCCTCCGATCATAATCGGGGGCATCGACATACCAAACGAGCATGATTCGCCTAAAAAAAACATGTACGCGGCATTACGCACCCACAGGTCCTCCCCGGATCGTTGTCGGGAGCATGACCAACCCAACGGAGCGAATGCTACAGAAAATTCCGGCATACACACAGTCCTCCCGATCGTAGTCGGGAGCACTGACAAACCAACGTTGTGAATGATACTGCAAACCATTACTCGGAATACAACACAGTCCTCCCGATTCATAATTCGGGAGCCGGACAAACCCAACGGAGGCGGGAATGATACAGAAAACATTACTGGCATCACACACAGTCCTCCCGATCATTAATCGGGCGACACTGAACAAACCCAAGACGGAAATGATACAGAAACAGTACTCGGCATGACAACAGTCTCCCCGATCATATCGGGGAGCATTGACAAACCCAATGCGCGAATGATATGAAACATTACTCGGAAACAACACTGTCCCACGATTCATTAATCGGAGCATTGACAAACCCCAACGAGCGAATATACAGAAAACATGTACTCGGCATACACACAGTCCTCCCGATCATAATCGGGCGCATGACAAACCCAACTAGAGATGATACAGAAAACATGTACTCGGCAACACACAGTTCCTCCCGATCATAATCGGGAGGCATTGGACAAAACCCACCGCGCGAATGAAGATTACAGAAAAACCGTACTCGGCATTACACCACAGTCCTCCCAATCGTAGTTCGGGAGCATTGGACAAACCCAACGATGAGAATGATACAGGAAAATTGTAACCGGCATACACACAGTCCTCCCGATCGTAGTCGGGAGCATTGACCAAACCAACGCGCGAACGCATGATACCGGAAACACATGAACTCGGAATACACCCACAGTTCCTCCCGATCATAATCGGGAGCATTGACACCTACCCAACGAGGCGAATGATACAGAAAAAACCTGGACTCGGAATACACACAGTCCTCCCGCTCATAATTCGGGCGGCATGACACAACCCAACGGAGAATGCTTACAGAAAACATGTACTCGGGCCTACACACCTAGTCCTCTCCGATCGTAGTCGGGAGCCATGACAAAACCAACGCGGGAGACACTGATACAGAACACCCTTGTCCTCGGCATACACACCAGTCCTCCCGATAATAATCGGAGCATTGACAAACCCAACGCGCGAATGATACTGAAAACAGTACTCGGGGAATACACACTTGTCCTCCCGATCATAATCGGGAAACATGACAAACCCCAACGAGCGAATGATACAGACAACATGTACTCGGCATTACACACCGTCCTCCCGAATAATCGGGAGCATGACAAATCCCCAACGAGGAGAATGATACAGAAAAACAGTACCGGCATCACACAGTCCTCCCGTCAATTTTTTTTTCGGGGAGCATTGACCAACCAAGCGCGAATTGACCAGGGAAAAAACAGTACTCGGCATACATACAGTTCTTCCCAATCGTAGTCGGGAGCCATATGGACAAAACCCATACGAGGGGAGGCATGATTACAGAAAAACAGGTACTCGGCATACACACCGTCTCCGACGTAGTTCGGAGTGACAAACCCAACGCGGCGATGTTACAGAAAACATTGAACTCGGGATTACAACACAGTCCTCCCGATCATAATCGGGAGCATTGACATACCAAACGAGCGAATGATTCAAAAAACATGTACTCGGAATACGCACAGTCCTCCCGATCGTAGTCGGGAGCATTGACAACCCAACGAGAGAATGATACAGAAAACATGTACTCGGCATACACACAGTCCTCCCGATCGTAGTCGGGACATTGACAAAAACCAACGTGTGAATGATACTGAAACATGTACTCGGAATCCCCCAGTCCTCCCGATCATCATCGGAGCAATTTGACAAACCCAACGAGCGACTGACTAAGAAAACATGTTACTCGGCCTACACAACCAGTCCTCCCGCTCATAATCGGGAGCATGACAACCAACGATCGAATTATACACAACATGTACCGGCAGAACACACAGTTCCTTCCCGATTCATAATCGGGAGCATTCGACAAACCCAACGCGCGACTGCTACAGAAAAACCTTACTGGCATACATACAGCCTCCCAATCGTAGTCGGGAGCATTGACCAAAACCCACCGAGGAGAATGATACAGAAACAACAGGTACTGCCACAACAAGTCCTCCCGATCGTCGTTCGGGAGCATTTGACAAACCAACGCGCGAATTGATACAGAAAACATAACTCGATACACACCGTCCCTCCCGATCATAATCGGAGCCTGACATACCAAAACGAGCGACTGATTCAAAAAACATGTAATCGGATACGCCACAGTCCTCCCGTCGTGTTCGGAGCATTGGACAACCCAACGAGAGACTGTATACAGGAAAACATGTTCTCGGCATACACACAGTCCTCCCGACTCGTAGTCGGGAGCATTGACAACCCAACGTTGAATGATACTGAAACACATTGTACTCGGAATACACCCAAGTCCTCCGATCATATCGGGAGCATTGACAAAACCCAACGACGCGACTGATACAGCAAACATGTACTCGGGCATACACACAGTCCTCCAGATCAAATCGGGAGCATTGGGGGGGGGGACAAAAACCACAGCGAATGATACAGAAACATTACTCGGCAGACAACACAGTTCCTCCCGATCATAATCGGGGGGAGCATGCCAACCCAACGCGCGACTGATACCTGAAAAAGTACTCGGAATACACCACTGTCCTCCCGATATAATCGGGAGCATTGACCAACCCCAACGATGCGAATGATACAGAAAAAACGTAACTCGCATACACAACAGTCCTCGATTCATAATCGGGAGACAATTGAACACACCAACGAGCGAATGATACAGAAAACATGTACCGGCACTCATACACACGTCCTCCCGATCAATAATCGGGAGCATTGACAAACCCAACGCGCGCGAAATGAACAGAAAACATGTACTTCGGCATACCACACAGTCTCCCTCGTTAGTCGGGAAGCATTGACAAACCAACAAGAGAATGATACAGGAAAACATGTATCGGCATCCACAAGCCTCCCGATCGTAGTCGGAGGCATTGGACCAACCCAACGCGCGACTGTCCAGAAAACACATTGAACGGAATACACACAGTCCTCCCGCTCATAATCGGGAAGCATTGACAAAACAAACGAGAATGATTCAAAAAAACAGTCCTCGGAACTCGCACAGTCCTCCCGATCGTAGTCGGGAGCATGACAAACCAACGAGAGAATGATACGTAAAAAAGTCACCGGCTACACAGTCTCCCGATCGTAGTCGGGGCATCTGACAAACCCAACGTGTTGAAATGATACTGAAAACATGTGTACTCGGGACTACACCACAGTCCTCCCCGTCATAATGGAGCATTGACAAACCCACGAGCGAAATGCTAAAGAAAATATTACTCGGCAACACACAGTCCTCCCGATTCATAATCGGGGACATGACCACCCAACGAGCGAATGATACAGGAAAAAGTCCTCGGCAGACACACAGTCCTTCCTGATCATAATCGGGAGACATTGACAAACCCCAACGCGCGAATTCTACTGAAAAAACATGTACTCGGATACACACTGTCTCCGATCATAATCGGGAGGCATTGGACAAACCCAACGAGCGACAGATACAGAAAACATTGTTACTCGGCATACACACCGTCCTCCCGATAATAATCGGGGAGCATTGACAAACCCAAACGTGTGATGCTACAGAACACATCGTACTCAGAATAAATGCAGTCCTCCCGACTCGGTAGTCGGGAACATTGGCAAACCCAACGATGAGAATGATCAGAAAACATGTACTCGGCATTACACACAGTCTCCTCTCGATCGTAGTCCGGGAGCATTGACCAAACCCCACCGGCCGCGACTGATACTGAAAACATTTGTACTCGGAAAATACACACAGTCATCCCGATCTAATCGGGAGCATTGACCAACCCAACAAGGCGAATGATACAAAACAGTACTCGGCATACACACAGGTCCTCCCGATCATAATGGGAGCATTGACAAACCCCAACGGAGGACTTATAACCAGAAAAACATTCCGGCATAAACACAGTCTCACGATTCATAATCTGGAGCATTGACACACCCAACGCGCGAATGCAACAGAAAACATGTACTCGGCATACACACCGTCCTCCGATCGTAGTCGGGAGCATTGACAAACCCAACCGAGAAAAGATACAGAAAACCTGTATCTGCCTACACACAGTCCCCGATCGTAAGTCGGGAGCATGACAAACCCAACGCGCGAATGATACAGAAAACATGAAACTGGAATACAACCCGTCCTCCGATCATACGGGAGCATTGCCAACCAACGAGCGACTGATTCAAAAAACATGTACCGGAATTAACCACCGTCCTCCCGCTCGTAGTCGGGAGCATTGACAAACCCAAGAGAGACGTACAGAAAACATGTACTGGCCTACCACAAGTCCTCCCGATCATACCGGGAGCAATTACAAAACCCAACGAGGAAGCATGATACTGGAAAACATTGTACTCGAATACACATCAGTCCTCCCTGATCATAATCGGGCGAATTGCCCAACCAACGAGAGAATGATACAGAAAACATGTACTCGCATACACCAGTCCTCCCGATCATAATCGGGAGCATTCGCCAATACCCCACGAGAGAATTGAGAATGAACAGAAAAACAGTAGCTCGGGCATTTACACCCAGTCCTCCGATCTATACGGGAGCATTGACAAACCAAACGCGCGCATGATACAGAAAACATGTACTCGGCATACACACAGTCCTCCCGATCGTAGTCGGGAAGCATTGACAACACCAACGAGAGAATGATACAGAAACATGTACTCAGCATACACACAGTCCTCCCGATCGTAGTCGGGAGCATGACAAACCCAACGCGCGAATGATACAGAAAACATGAAGTCGGAATACACACCGTCCTCCCGATTCATAATCGGGAGCATGACAAACCAAACGAGCGAATGATCAAAAAACATGTACTCGGAATACTCACAGTCCTCCGATCGTAGTCGGGAGCATTGACAAACCCTCCCAACGAGAGAATGATACAGAAAACATGTACTCGGCATTACACACAGTCCTCCCGATCGTAGTCGGAGCATTGACAAACCAACGTGCGAATGATACTGAAAACATGTACTCGGAATACACACAGTCCTCCCGATCATAATCGGGAGCATTGACAAACCCAACGAGCGAATGATACAGAAAACATGTACTCGGCATACACACAGTCCTCCCGATCATAATCGGGAGCATTGACAAACCCAACGAGCGAATGATACAGAAAACATGTACTCGGCATACACACAGTCCTCCCGATCATAATCGGGAGCATTGACAAACCCAACGCGCGAATGATACTGAAAACATGTACTCGGAATACACACTGTCCTCCCGATCATAATCGGGAGCATTGACAAACCCAACGAGAGAATGATACAGAAAACATGTACTCGGCATACACACAGTCCTCCCGATCATAATCGGGAGCATTGACAAACCCAACGAGAGAATGATACAGAAAACATGTACTCAGAATACATGCAGTCCAAATTCATAAGCAACACCCATCTGAACTACTTGACTATAGCCGGGCACGGAATAAAGATTTGCTTTCCATCTTGTTCTGTCCTTCCGCCATAGTCCATCAAGTCGTCTATGCAGAGCTGATAGGGGGACTTCCTACCCTTTCGAAGAAGCGCATCTCGTTCACTGTCCCATGCGACGATACCTATCTTGTGCACGCCTAATCGATCCTCTTCATTACCCACGTAGGTGAAGTTGACATATGGTGCCCAATACAATTTGGAGTCTGCATCACTTTCATCTATGGCGATCTCGGTAAATCCAAGGGGTCCATCAGGGTTGTGAGGTCCTTCAACCCAACCAATAGGTGGTTGTTGTGGTGGCCCCTCTCTTACCCCTTCACGTGTTACCGCATCAGCTCCTGGTGTACGTTCCTCAGGTAAGTTTTCTGCTGCACGGACTTGTTTAGACTTGCTTGTGACACCACCACCTTTTGGAGGGGACATGCTACTGTTCGCAAAGCTCTCAACTGTATTGAAGGACAGAGTCCTAGGTTGCAACAGTCGAGGTTTCGCAGGCACTGCAGCTGGTTGTCGAGGTTGCGCAGGCACTGCAGCTGGTCGTCGAGGTTGCGCAGGCTGGGTAGCTACAGCACCAGAGCGTAAAGGTTTAGGTTGCACAGGTTGCTGCTTAGGTATTTTCCCGGGAACAACCCTTGAATGGGTTGTTACGAAGTTGGAGAAAATGTCTCTCCGCGTTTGTTTACGACGTGAATCGGTTTGCGTAGGTTGGAAGTTAGGAAGAAGGGGTCTCTTAAAAGAATTCACCTCGTCAGGGTCCTTCGGCGGCATAATACCGACATAGCAAGCAAACTGATAGGACCTTGGACAGCGTCGAACTATGGCCTCTAGTTATTCACGTACTGCAAAATACAGTCTTGTGTTCCCGAATTGATTCTTACAGTATTAGCCCTTGCAGTTTGCTAGGCCCGGTCTATGTCAAAGCTCCCGAGTATAGTCGGAAGTTGCTGGTCCCGGTCTAGTCTGCTGGTAGCGGTACAGATCGACCCCGGTACATTTGGCTGGTCCCGGGTTCCGCGATCACTCACCCGACGGCAGGCCCACTGTCGATTCCTTCTTATCATCTTGGCAGGCTTAGTTTCTTTGAGGGGAAGGGGCAAAATGGACGCTACCCCTTCCCCAGGAATTGGATTGGGCATACACCACTGGGTTGAGCCTATGTTGCCGGTACCTCGACGTCGACAACTAGATTTCGAGAATTCCAGTGGCGACGATGCGATCGAAACCGTGCCAGCCGAAGAGAGCGACATAGTTACCAACTCTGATAGCGTGAATCAATTCGACAAGCTTATTACCTGTAAGTGCAAGAACACATGTCACTTGGTACTCCCACAGGATGTAATTCGCGAACGACGAAATGAATTCGCCAAGCTCGAACCTGCCGAAAGGCAACGTCGATGCTACATCGAATTGAATGCACTGGCAAGCAAGCGGGATAGCAAGACAGGGACAAGGAGTGTGTCGACAAGGTAGGTTGTAATTTGAAATTTGAAATTGTTACATCCGTGTAGAACCGTTACTCACAAAGGTAGGTTGTCAATAATTTGATCTTGCGCCTGAAGCGCCTGATGCGCCTGATGCGCCTAAAGATTTTTGAAATGTATTATGACTCGAACTTAACGATTATTTTGCTCGTTCAGGATATTGGGCGTTGACGTTTGCAAGTCATTTTATCAGGCTGCATCCGTAATCGGTTCAAATGCATGGCTTGCGATAAGTGGTCAGATCAAAAACAACAGAGAGTAAGTTATCCCGAATTCTCATGTGGTTACAGTGCACTTTGCTTCCTCCCGATTATGCTCGGGACAACCCAATACATCAGGCAACCGTATAATGATCCATTCTACCCTCCCGATTATAATCGGGAGCATCCATAACAATAAGCGACCTAACCTCGTTCCATTGGACCCTGTCTAGGTTTGAACCTGCTGTGAAGGTGAGGAGGAAGAGGAGTGCACCCGCAGTGTTGAGGGACAATTTCAACGCTGCGATGAAATCTCTCGTAGATGAGTTTGGGGAGTCAATGCCGCACCAGACTTCATATGCTCCAGGATCTAGAGGAAGGAAAAAATCTAAGGTCATGCGCCCTTTGATTTTTTTACATTGCGGCATATTTCCAAGCAAGCAAGCTGTCTTTAGGGACATGAAGAAGAACGGCATGGTTCCTCCCAGAACATTATACAGCAGTTTGCGTAAACTATGGCATGCGCATTGGTGGAACGTGAAGATAAAGACTTGGCAGCCTTTTGCCAAGTGCGACGACTGCGTCAAGTACCGAGCCAGACTCCTGACCACTACGTTTCAGCCAGCAGTTGATGAACTTCGTCAGAGTCAGGCTGTGCACCGTAATCAGATTTCCATTGGTCGGCGTAGGTATGACATCCGTGAAAAACTGTCTGAACAGTATCCGAAGCTCTTCTTGCACGCATCCGCTGATGCAATGGACAACAAGAAGACTAATCTTCCTCAGTCACGCCACTTCTCACATACAAAGAAGACCGCAGGAGGTGAACTTCTAAAGACACGCATCATGGGTGAGTACAAATACAGCGCATGTAGGACATGTCCTCCCGAGCATAATCGGGAGCATACACAGTATTTAAAACTTGAAATGATTACTTAACAAAATAATGCTAATATTCTGACTTCATGTTTCCTTCTATGTTAACTCAGGATTATTCTCCCAAGGAAGAGGCTTCATTGGTTATTGGGCTTTGCCATTCTACTCGCAGTCCATCAATCTGACTATATCATGCTTCCAACATTTCTTCAACCGGGTCCTTGAAGAAGAGGGGCAGCTTCCACCGTATTGCTTCTTGCAAATGGACAACGCGGCAAAGGACAACAAGAACGCTTTCATGTTCGCATACTTGTCCTTGTTGGTTGAGATGAACTGGTTTGAGGAAGTGTACGTCCATTTCCTCCCTCCCGGACACACACATAGCAATCTTGACCAAAAGTACTCTGTGATCTCGCAAGGGTTAAAGAACATGGAAGTGTACACCCTGGACCATCTGATGGGCATTGTTGGTAACTTATTCAAGAAAATGGGCCCTTACACAAGGCAAGACGTCGTGACCTCTATAGGGGACTTCTCCGCTGTCCTCCTAGACAACGTTTACAAGTTGTTCGGTCATGGCACTAGCACCGTCAAAGGAGTTAATCGCCGTTTACACGCATTCAAGATAACGAAAGGTCCCAACGGGAGAGTCGGTAAGAATACTTGATATACTGATATTTACAAATTAAATGCTACCGTGCGTGTATGTACTGTCTGCACAATGCTCCCGATTATGCTCGGGAGGAATATGGGTGTGCCATGTCCTCATTGAAATTGAAATTGAAATTGTTACATCCAAGAAATATAAATACTCTAGGGACGTGAGATTAAGGACACCACAGCGTACGCAGAAGCTAGCTGTAGTCACCATGTCCTCATTGATTTACATGTACAGTCTTCAATATAAATTAAATGATACAAAGGAAGTTGTACCTAGGACCTAGGATGTATTATCCAAGGGATGCTCCCGAGTATAGTCGGGAGGAATATGGGTGTCCTAAATGATTCACTAATATACAATACATGTGTGCACACCAACAATTGCAGGGGTCTATTACAAGGAGTATGACGAGTCAGGATCTTGGAGAGGACAGTGGGACAATGACGCTGAACCTATTTACGTCCTCCAAGGCTTCCCACTGGTGGACACCAGAATAGTATTTAAGGAAGCCCCCAAGATCAAGATTGAAGAGCTCGAGAATATCGAGGCAAACTGGGCGGCTGTCTGGAAGACTATTCATAACGAGAAGCCCGGAGGTGACGTCCTTGCAGGCCACATGGCCGATGGTCCTGTACAAACCGCCGGTGACGACCGTGCACGACCCGTAGCTGATGTCCGTGTACGACACGCAGCGGAGGACCTTCTAGAACCAGCAGCCGATGACCAGCAGCCGATGGATGAACCAGCAGCCGATGGCCCATCCCATGCCCAGTCCTTCAAACATATTGCCGAGAAGCTTCGTGAAACTTGGGAAGCCAGCAATAAGTGGTGGACTGATTTCTTCAACGTTGAGAAGAGTTATTGGAGCACTCAACCAGATGATGCTGTGACTGGGGAGTACCCGAAAGACCAACATTTTGTCGACTTCCCATCGGAGTTGTCAGCAACCAGTCGTGTTCTGACACAGTCTGAGAAATCAATGGCCAAGCGCTTGATAGCAGCATTGGATGACTTGTCCATGGATGTGTCAGACATTTTACCTGCAAGTAACGAGATTGCCAAGACTATGAAGGTCGCACACACTTTGGAGACTAATATGGAAAGGCCAGAGGAGGAGGATGTGTTGTACTTATATTCTTCACAAGGGACGAAGCCGGATAGAAGAATAGCCTACGAGCCCACTACTGATTTGGTTGTTGGTCATGTTGCTGTGGTCAAGGTACAAATGGTTGACTCTAGCGGATTGAGAGGATGGGACGTGGTGGAGGTCAAATCACTACCAGTGAATGGAGAAGTGGAATGTGTGTATTTAAAGCCCTTGTACTCTGGGGCTCAGAAGTTGGTGTACACTGAAACACAATACCCAACTTGGCCAGAAGATTGGATGGACCACAAGCTTGTGCCTATTACCGTGGGGGTTAGGAGAAAAGCAACATGGACGGGCGATATTCCCATTGACGCATTTCAATTTAGCTGCGAACCCACCAAGGGTATGAAGATCCAGAGAAAGTACCACACAAGCATGCTCCTAGCTTGTCAATCCATTGAGAAGGACACCAGGGCAGAGGCTGTGCAATCGGATGGAGACAATGCAGACATTGCTGAGGAGGAGGAGATGGAGGAGGAGGAAGATGGGGATGGGGACATGGAGGAGGAGAAGGAGGAGGAAGAGGAGGACGAGGAGGGGGGGGAGGAGGAGGAGTAAGATGTTTGACACATAGCCGTTTTTTACTAATGAATTATACTTACGATTTTTATTGTAAGATGTAAAAGCTGAATTCTGCCTGCCGACTTAAAACCGTCCGCTTTCCCTTTATTTCTTACAATTATAATTGTAAGACACGAATTGATGTTAACACCTTTTGTTACAAAATATGGCATTTCAACGTTGTAACATTCGCAATCTGTACGTTTCTCCGTCTTTCAAGCTCATTTCAAGCATATTTTGTCAAAATTGACTACAATCTTACGATTTTTATCGTAAGATTGCATTTGGAAAGCATCAAAAGACCCCCAAAAAGTGATCGTAAGATTGGAAATCCGTTCGGAAGCAGGAACGCCCATTACATGCTGGCTGACCCATTCATGAGGATGAAGGACATGAAGGGCATCTCACACGCGGAGTTCGTCGAGAAGAAGCTTGATGACGTCAAGGCCTTGGGCAACGCCTATGGTTGGCACAATATCACTGACATCTGTGTGAAGGGCTACAACTGGATGGACTTAGCTAACTTAGGTACTTAGGTACTACCTTGGCACGGTATGAGTGGGTTACCCAACTTAGTATTTTCAGTTGGTCAGTTTTGGAGAGGAGTGAGTGCCACTGACCTGTAGTACTTAGTTAGTTAAGTGGGGGTGTAGTAGGCCCATTTGTTGTCCAGCACACTGACTTCAAGTAGGGGTACTAATCTAATGGTTTCAGTTGGTCAGACATGGAGAGGAGTGAGTGAGTGCCACTCACCAGTGGTACACATTTAAGTAGGGGTGTAGGCCCATTTATTGTTCAGCACACATCAAGTTGGGGTACATACTAAAGTAGTGGTAGCAATTAGTTTTGGAGAGGAGTGATACTAAGTTAGTTATGTACTTGGCAATGACGAATTTAAGATGTCCATGTATGACAGTGAACCGGGTATGTAACAGTATTGCTCCGACTCACGCCCCAACCGCTTGCAAATTGATATGGAGAGGATGCCGAAAGCACATCCTACAACGAATGGCGGGACCCCGGGTGTAACAATCCAGATCCAACCCAGAATACATCCGCTTACAACTCACCTGAACCTGGCTTGTAACCCACTTGATGCAGACCCGTGTGCAACAAACGCGTCTGCAACAAACAAGCTTGCTTCAAACAAGACGCTTGCAGCACACCAGCTTGCAGCAAGCAGGGCGCTTGCAGCCGGTTTGCAGCAAATCAGCTTGCAACAAGCAGGGCGCTTGCGGCTTGCTTGTTGCAAGCAGGTTACACACGTGCTTATTTACAACCTGCTTGCACCCCTATTACCGCACGGTTTGCGGTAAGCGGCTTGCAGCAAACGGGACAAGTGTTGCGGTAAGCCCGCCGCAATACACCACTAGTCACCGACGACTGCAAGAACAGAACAGGCGCTACGTGTACTCGTAGCCACAGGTAAGAGCAGACAGCCAAAAGAAGAGCAGCAAATGCCAGAAAAGCTGACAGGATGTCCTGGCGGGTGCAATTAATTCGAAGAAAAACTTTGTATGCGTGCGTGTGTGTATGCGTGAGGTCCCTAAGGAACGAAACCAGCTCCGCTACCAGTGTAACAGCTCACGATGCACCTAGCAGCTTGAGGGGTTAGTCTAGAGTAACGGGCTACGTGATGTATGCTTATATGTATGTCGATATGCGTAAGCTAGCAGAACAGTAAGGGTGTTACCTAGGTATGGGATGTAGAGCAGCTCGGACGGAACGTCTTCGTGGTAGGAGTAGAAGGGTTCGTTCCGAGTAGCTCGTGTCTATGTGCGCAACGTGTGCGTTGTGAGAGATGAGGCAGTACATGGGTATGGTACTATATCATGTGCGTTCGTCACGTGGCTTACGGGTACGGTGTACCCGTATGCCTTGCTGGACGGCCAGAGTACCCGTGAAGGGTTCTGTACCGTTACACAACCTGCATGCACCCAAATGACATGCGCTGCAGCACGATGCCCAGAACGTAGCCATCCACAAAGAAGCATACTGCCAAGAGCCATCCCTGCCAGTCTTGGTGCCACTGCACGTTCAAAGGTAGGAGGTTGGGGCAAGTCAGGTCAGTAGTATTTAGGCAGGAGCATCCGTCCAAGGAAGAAGAGAGAGGACAAACTTTATTTCCTACGCTACATAGCAAGGAGACCTAATTCAAGAAACCCCGATCAAATGCTCGTTGTTACTCATACGCCCCTTGCTTCGGGATAACCAAGGCAAAGGGGACAGACCATCGTCCACATCCTCAGAAATGACCTCAAGGCTACCGACATGTCACAGGACTGGTGACTGGAAGCCCAACACAGGATATGATGGAGGGCAGCCATGAGGTACTTCTTCAAATTCACTTAGAAACTGACATTGCTTAAGCTAGAACCTAGAAAGACAGAGAGGCTTCAGGCAGGCTAAGAGGTAGGGGAGCATATGAATGCGGCTCACTCACATCTGGGTGCTCCCACACATGGAACTGCAAACTCCTGACGAAGAAGAACGCGCCGAAGACAACACAGACTGACCACAACCTAACAGCTTGAACATGCCTGGGAGGTGCAAGAAAGTGGTGATGGCTGAAAAGTAAACGACAGTAGGCAAGTGGATCTGTTAAGATAGCAACCAAAATATACCGTTTGTGGTCGCATTTAAAAGGTATGTCGCCAGTTTATGTACCAGTTGTTGTTGTTGTTGTTGTTGTTATAAGGCCAAAACATGGGTCTAATTGTTGTGGTTATTCTATTAGTGTGGGGCGACAGGTTGAGGGACAGTTAAATAATAAAAAAAAGTCCCAGGGCCAGTCCTTGAGTAGAAGCAAATCAGGAAGACATAAACAGTACCATGTAGAGTAAGCAGTACCACATGTAAACAAGTGCATACAGGTGCTAAGTTAAACGTGCCTACAACTGCATTCACGGCATGTGCACCCTTGAGATCTCGTAATGGAGTGGATAATAAGAGAACAAGCAGCTCCAGCCCACCTGCAATAACGAGGTCCGTGCTCCAAGCAGCAAACAGGACTTTGCGAAGGCCAGAGTACCCGTGAAGGGTTCTGTACCGTTACACTCCCCCCCCTCCAGAAGAGATGCGGACCCCGCATCTGATCGTAAGAAAGGTGGGATGTGAATACCAGTCGTAGTCGTATGTGCCGTGCTCAAAATATACTTGATGAATCAAGTTGGTTTCGGAGAGAACCATTTAACATCCCTTTTGAGTACTCCGGGAAAGATAGCTTTATGAATAAAGCAATCTGACCGCCGTGTCGTATGCGTCGAGTGCGATGGGTTGGTGATGGGCCCGTTTTTTAGACGTACGTCGGGACATAACGGGCGTAACATGTGATTTCCATGCATCGACGATGTGAGGGGCACTTTTCTTGACCGCCTTGGCGAGTTCCCAAGTGTCTTGCTCAATACCGAAGTCTTGCCATCGGACCAAGTATTCGAGACGTCGTTTGCTGGATGTGCCTATCACACGCGATTTCTCGCGCATGATGCATTGGATATTCCAAATTGGAGCGCCGTCGGAGTCGAACTCAAGCGGTTGTCCAACATGGACAACGCCATCGGAGCGCCAATGCTCGATCAAACCCACGTGAAACACGGGGTGGATACGCATCATCTTGGGCAAAGCCAAGCGGCACGCCGTGACTTGCCGGACGACTCCGGTGACCTCGTCGCGTGGACCAATGCATTCCGTAATCGTATAGGGGCCAACAAAACGAGGCTTAAATTTTGGTTTACCCGTTGCTTTGAACTTCATATTGCGGGTGGACAAGAGAACTTTATCACCAAGGTTGAAGAAAACCTCCGTTCGTCGCTTATCGTAATGGGCTTTCTGCCGATCATGAGAGGCTTGCATGCATGCCTTGCATTGATATTGTCGTTCAATGTGATCGGCCCACCAATTAATGGCAGCCGGACATTTCGATTCGACCTCAGCCTTTAGTGGCGTCGTAGGGTCGTAACCAAGGTACGCCCGAAATGGGGTGTTTTGAATGGACTCTTGGTAGGAATTGTTGATTGCAAATTCCACCAGCGCCAAGGACTTATCCCAATCGTCGTGGTACGGCCCCACGTAGTGGCGAACCATGTCCTCGATGACTCGGTTCATGCGTTCCGTCTGACCGTCAGTTTGAGGATGAAACGCAGTCGAAAATGCTTGTCGCGTGCCCATTAATCGATGGAGAGCCACGCCGAAATGCCCTGTGAATCGCGCATCGCTATCACTGAGGAGTTTCTTTGGGATACCATGATAGCGGATGACACGTTTCAGGTATAGGGAAGCGAATTCCTCTGCGTTTATCGTAGTATGACAAGGTTCGACATGAACCATCTTCGACAGTTTGTTGACGAATACCGCGATGGCATCGTGGCCCGAAGACGTTGGCGGAAGCGCCGTGATGAGGTCCGTGGAGACACAATCCCAGAATTTCTCAGGAATTTCCACGGGAACCATGGTACCGTTAGGCTTTGCGTTTCCGGGCTTGTTCGTTTGGCACTTATGGCATTGTTGGACGAAGGCAGTAACATCTGCCGTGACTTTGGCCCAAGTAAAAGTGCGGGTGACTAGCTCCAATGTCTTGGTGCGACCGCAATGGCCCATGTAAATAGGGTCGTGAGCTTCGCGGATAATATCCAAGCGAAGGGCTGCGTCGAGGGGGACACACAAAAACTCGCGTCCGTACTTGTTCTTCTTGAACCAGTAACCGTTTCTGGAAAACTTATCGCGGAGGCGCTTGCAGCCCGGCGTGAAGTTCGATACCTGTTTGTATCCAGCCAAAATTCGATCCATGATGGACGAAGAGGAGGGAGTCGACGCAGCGGGCGTATGCCGACTGCGTCGTCGCGTTTCCTTGACCGGAACCGAAGGTACGGGGAGGACAGTCGGTGGGCGGGGAAGGATATCCACGACCGCGGGACCGACTGCAATAGGACGTTGCTTTTTCGATCGAGGCCGGCATTCGCTGACCAAGAGAGAGAAGACTAACAGCTGGTGCGCAACCGCGACGTTGGCGGGGGCAGAGAGGTTAGGATTGCGACTGACCGGGTCTGCCATATTATTGCGACCCGCGCGATACTCCCAAGTATAGCTAAAGGGCGCCAGGTCCTCCTGCCATCGGCCCATGCGTCGAGAAAGGACCGCCTTGGTGTCAAAATACGTGAGCGGATTGTGGTCAGTGACCAATGTCATGTGGGAACCTTCGAGGTAGCATCGCCACTCGGTTAACGCGTGGACGATCGCTAGCATCTCCTGTTCTGTCGTTGTATAATTCAGCTCCGCTGAGATATACTTCTTGCTGGCGAAGGCGATGGGGTGTTTATCTTGTAAGAGCACTGCGCCCGTACCAAGCAAAGATGCGTCGGTAATGACTTCGAAAGGTTTGCTGGAATCCGGCAGCGCGAGGACTGGAGCGGATAGCAAAGCTTCTTTGAGGCCTTCGAATGAGACGAGATGCTCTTGTTTGAACAAGGTGCCTAGTTCACCCTTGATGTTAGACACGGTTTGAAGAGGGGCAGCGAGAGACGAATAGCCTTGGATAGATTTGCGAAAATAATTGCACAAACCGAGGAATGAGCTGATCTCTTTCGCCGTTTTCGGAGTAGGCCAGTCCACTGCTAAAATGGACCGGCCAACCCAACCGTTTACATGGCATATACACCCTTGTGCTAACGGTATATGCTCGTGAGCACCCTTGTTTCCCCTAAACCGTTAGGTCCACTTGTACTTGTTCCAATTAACCAGCAAAACACACCGTTGTTGTGCTAGCTGGACTCTTGATCCTACGGTTTAGTGCCAACAAGGGTGCGGCCGCCCATTCACTTGCTCTTGCAATCGCGCTTTATTTGTTGGAAGTCGCACGGAACTGCGCATATTACATATGTCTCCCATCGCTTCAAATAATAGCTCAGCGCCGAATGTTGAAAAATGACAGATGATCACTATCTTCCAATCTTGCTAGAGCAGCAGGAGTACGTGCTGTCTACGTTGAGAACCTCTTTAGCAAAGTGGGAGCAGGCTTCAGCGAAGCCTCCGACATATGTCCGCGGAGAGGTAGTGGCCCGTTTGATTATCACGACACCTACAGCTAGCTAGCTAGCGGTAGCTACCGGTGGTCTATGACTGCTCGCTGCGCCTAGGTTAGTGGTGGCGCTGACCAAGACCCCAAAGAAGGGCAAGAAGGATCGGACCCCTGCGTCCGGTCATGAAAAGAAACCTCATCGCTACAGGTGCGACTTTGCCTTGTTAATTACCAGCACATGCACCCTGCTAGCAATCATGTTGCGGAGTTGGGATTGACGTTGCTCTGAGGCAGATCTGTGTCGACAACATTCCTGCCCTGTTGTTTGCTTTGCTCGGGTCCATAGATCTATAGATGCACCGCCCGTGAAATGCATATTTCTTCAGATAGGCGAACGTTGTTAAAACGCAGGCCGGGCACAGTAGCACTGCGGGAAAAAACTGGGCTTTCTGTTGGTTGCTTTCTGTTGGTTTCTATAGGTTGCTGTTTGGGCTGGGCTGGGATTTTGTTGGTTGCTAGCTGGTTGGGCTGTGCTTTCTGTTGGTTTCTGTTGGTTGCTTTATGTCAGTAGTTGCTTTCTGTTGGTTTCAGTAGGTTGCTGTTTGGGCTGGGCTGGGTTTCTGTTGGTTGCTAGCTGGTTGGGCTGTGCTTCATGTTGGTTTCTGTTGGTTGCCTTATGTCTGTTTGTTGCTTTCTGTTGCTTTCTGACATGTATACACATCCCATTTCCACCTTTTGTCTTGCAGCTTGCCAGGCGGATTCGAGGGGAGCGTGCTTGATCTATCAAAGTCATACGAGGTGAGTTTCTCCCCAGTGCATGTGTATAGGTGACTGGTCCTGTATGTACATGTGCACGACTACTGTGCTCTTGCACACTCACACACACCCTGCGCACCGTAACATTGTTAGGTTGCTTGTGCACTGCCCGCATGTCTGTGGCGCATGAAAGTTCCTGAAGGTGCTTGCCACAGCATGCATGCATGTGTATAGGTGACTGGTCCTGTATGTGCTCGATTACTGTGCGAACCTGCTGCTCTTGCACACTCACACACACCCTGCGCACCGTAACATTGTTAGGTTGCTTGTGCACTGCCCGCGAGTCTGTGGCGCATGAAAGTTCCTCAAGGTGCTTGCCACAGCATGCATGCATGTGTATAGGTGACTGGTCCTGTATGTGCGCAACTACTGTGCGAACCTGCTGCTCTTGCACACACACATACACCCTGCGCACCGTAACATTGTTAGGTTGCTTGTGCACTGCCCGCGTGTCTGTGGCGCATGAAAGTTCCTTAAGGTGCTTGCCGCAGCATGCATGCGTGTGTATAGGTGACTGGTCCTGTATGTGCGCAACTACTGTGCGAACCTGCTGCTCTTGCACACACACATACACCCTGCGCACCGTAACATTGTTAGGTTGCTTGTGCACTGCCCGCGTGTCTGTGGCGCATGAAAGTTCCTTAAGGTGCTTGCCACAGCATGCATGCATGTGTATAGGTGACTGGTCCTGTATGTGCCCAACTACTGTGCGAACCTGCTGCTCTTGCACACACACATACACCCTGCGCACCGTAACATTGTTAGGTTGCTTGTGCACTGCCCGCGTGTCTGTGGCGCATGAAAGTTCCTTAAGGTGCTAGCCACAGCATGCATGCATGTGTATAGGTGACTGGTCCTGTATGTGCACGACTATTGTGCGAACCTGCTGCTCTTGCACACACACATACACCCTGCGCACCGTAACATTGTTAGGTTGCTTGTGCTCTGCCCGCATGTCTGTGGCGCATGAAAGTTCCTTAAGGGGCTTGCCACAGCATGCGTGCACGTGTATAGGTTAACATTGTGCACTACTATAGGACCAACCAACCAACCTTATCACTCCTACACACATACAAATACACACTTAAAACTTTGACGTTGCTTGTGCCCACTTACCTGAATGTAACACCTTACCTTATGCAGGGCATCCTCTGGAGGCTGCACCCCCCCGTCCTTCCAGATGCACTACTTGATGATGGGCTGTCTGATGTATGGACTGATGTGTGGACTGATGGCTGCTTGATGTATGGACTGATGGCGAGGCTGATGTAGCCATGATGTGAGAGCGTTCATAGTAGTGGTGAGTTAGCGTTTCTGACGTAGTTGCTTCTTGTGTGTGTGGGTTGCATGTAGCACTGCAGTGTTGTGCTAATATGATGCGGGGAACCGGGTCTACGTGTATTTGTCTGTTAATGTACAAGAACTAGGAGAATGGAATAGTGTGTTTGCAGGAGTTGAAATAACTCATCGCATGTGCACCTTCACATGTTGCTGGTGGACTGCCCGCATTTATGTGGCGCATGCAAGTGCCTTAAGGTGCTTGCCGCAACATGCATGCATGTGTGTAGGTTAACATTGTGCACTAAGGTAGGACCAACCAGTCTACCTTATCACTCCTACACAAATAGACATACACACTTAAAAGTGCGACGTTGCTTGTGCCCACTTACCTGAATGTAACACCTTACCTTGTGTAGGACGTCCTTAAGAGACTGTCTCTCCGCCAAGACCAAGTTGTAGTGTGTGTGGGGGGGAAGGGGGGGGGGGGGGGGGATATCATCCCCGTGGGGGAAGGTGTTGGGCCTATTCCATATGTCTTCTGCACAATACAATGGGCTGGAAGGAGATAGTGGCATGGGTGTCGGGTTTGGTGTAGAGCTTGAGGACAGCTACTTAGGAGACACCTAAACGGGTGAGGTGAGGTTGGGAAGAACATTGATAGAAATGGTCCCTGCCCTGTGGTACCCAATTTAGCAACTAAGTATATCACTTTATATCCCTGATCTTTCAGAGGTTGTGGTAGGATAGGGTCTTGTGTTGAATCCCCTTTTCCGCATATTTAACCGAGTGGTTAGTGTCAGAGCAGTAGCCGATGTCATGTTCGTGGATGGGGGGACATGTGGTGGGATTGGAGCATGATTGTTGATTCGGGGCCAAGAGGAGGTCTGATCAAAGATTGTCCCTAGTGTTTGTTGTAACGAATTCAAAGTTGGAGATGTCTGAAAGATATGTATTCATACGAGTGACAAGTGTAACGAATACGATGCTGGAGACTTCTATGTTTATTGTCACTCATCCTCTCGCTTGTATATAACAATCAAGATCAGGGGTGGACTACGGTAGTCAGCGGATTATGTTGTCAGCTCCTAGACGCACTGTGTTGCATTAGCTCTGGCTAAATAGCCAGCCATAGAAGCTGTTGCTTTTAGCTGGAAAAAGAGCATACCGAAATTCAAGAATCAGGTGACTCAATATACGGTAGTTTGCAAATCGTCGTTGTTGTTGTTACATCTTGTTGCACTTTCACCAAGTACCCTGCTCGAGCTTGCTGTAATAAAACCACGTGAACATTTAAATCATTCGCTTATTAAGTGGACTGGCTGACCATCCAACATGTAACACTTCAATTCAAATCAAGAGTGATTGTGAAGCTTTCCGGAGTGATACAACTGAAGCGGCACAGGGAATGGACTGGAGGATTACAATAAAAGGTTCGACACGAGATAGCTAACGGGCAGTAGAGCCCAGCATATGAAAGGAGATGACGGCAGTAAATCATTGTACTGCCGCCGCTGGGTGCAAGACCTATTGGGCATGAGCACTACAGCAGGTGCAGCCAGGCGGGAAGCCTGGCGCTCTAGGACTCTCTAGCAAGACCGGGAGAACCGGTCAGTAACAGATTGTGCATAAGCGGATTGTAGCACAGGTGGATAGGTCAGACGGGGGCTGGGCAGAGCAATTGAATTCAAAACAGGAGCGACAAGTGGTGGGCTGACTAGCTGGAACCATTTAACCATATCATATTTAAGTTATGAACTTATGATATGTTGATATGTTTCATTATTGCTTCCAGAGCTATTAATTTGCTACTAGCAGCGGCTTCGGAGCAGCTCCACGAATTGGCTATTTTGACAGAGTTAAGACTGCGAACAGCCAAATTGCTGGCTGGAACCATGCAACCATCTCAAATTTAAGTTATGATATGTTGATATGTTTCATTGCTTCCAGGGCTAGTAATTTGCTACTACCATCCAGCGGCTTCGGGGCAGCTCCACGAAGTAGCTATTTGGACAGTGTAAGGACTGCGAACCGCCAAATTGCTGGCTGGAACCATGTAACCACATCAAGTTGAAGTTATGATATGTTGATATGTTTCATAGCTTCCAGAGCTATTCATTTGCTACTAGCAGCGCCTTCGGGGCAGCTCCACGAAATAGCTATTTGAACAGAGTTAAGACTGCGAACAGCCAAATGGCTGGCTGGAACCATGTAACCACATCAAGTTCAAATCATTGCCGAGACAGAAAACAGATACAGGGTTAGTCAGACAGCAGAGAGAAAGGATATTGCTACCCACTCAGCACAAATCAATTCCAAAACCGAACAGCGCCGGGGGCAGCTCGACCATATGATAACAGTGGGAGTTTGGGCAGCAAACGCCTTAGAAGAGAGAGAGAGAGAGAGAGAGAGAGAGGGGGGTCGTTACACATAAAGAGAGACAGGGATCGTTATGTAAACTCAGCAACCCATTTACTAGACAGGTCAGCACAGAAGAGAGATGGAGGGTTCGTTACATAAACTCAGGAAATCAACTCATCAATACATCAACACATCCTGCCCCCTGCCCCCTGCCCCCCCCCCCCCCCCCCCCCCCCCCCTACCATACACATTCACATCCATACATCCTTTGTGTATGGTGGATCGCTGACTCGTCTAGTTATAGTAGGGGCACGGAGTGCGGCCTCTTTCTGTTCGAAGATGCGGAGAAGCAGGGTTATAAACGAGCTCTGCCTATGGCGAAATAGCGGAAGTCTCGCGCTGCTGAGCTGGCACACGGAGCATATAACCGCAAGCCAGTAGTGCTCGGTAGTGCTGTTGTCGTTTGCTGTGGTTGTTGGATGGGTCAAACCTGCGGCCGCGGTTGCTTTTCATCCTATGCGAGACAACCCCTGCTCTGGTCCAAAATAGTTATCTTTCAACTACGCTACTTTCTTCACCCTGCTATTTGCGTGTGCTCTTCAGTAGCTGCTCGCAGAGATTCTTCTAACTGCATGGCTGGTATTCTCGATCTTCTTTCCTGTCGCTTGCATCATGGCTCTGTAAGTCGCTAGTATTCACAATCGCATTGCTTACACCCCAGTTAATGTCGAACGCAATGTTCGTGCACGCATTTGTATGGTACAGCCAGAGTTACCCTAGAACGTGCTTGCTCCTCCGACTCTGAGTTTGTTAGATGCGTCCTTACTGCTTGCATGCTAGTTCTGTCAGCCGTTAACGTTCCTATTAGCCTATCTAATGCTAGGAAGGTCTTCAAACGCATCATCAGCTCAAGCATCGAGTCAATTATAATCTGAGCCAGCACGACTGGTAGCGACAGGACGTTAACCGCAGGCTTCATCCTTTTGCGTAAGATGGCTCTGAGGCATTGCAGCATCCCGCTCGGCCATTATAATACTATTACCATCCTAACCCAAAATATTCGTACACGCATCTGGCATTTCAGGGACTGCGACTGGTACCTGCCAGTGCTTCTAATAGCGGTACCGGGCCTCTTACTGCCCTGTGTCCCTCTCACGAGGTTATACCTGAATGCAGCTCGAATTTGGGATCCCACTGTCACTCACCGCCCTTCCATCCCCATCGCAGTATCATGGCAAGTCCATCACCTGCGAAGACTGGCTTGCCCTTCCCTCCCGCCGGCCCACCTGCCAATCCTTCGGTTCCACTATCGGCTGTTGCGGAGGGCTCGGTAGCGGAGGGTAACTCCAGATTTGACGGGTGCCATGACTTAATTTGCTGGCGCAGATCATGCCTTGGCCTCAAGTGGTGACTCGAACATGCTAAACATAACATGCCTTAACTTAGACCATGCGATTGCCCCCCAACTGTTCTCATGGATGCCTGCCCCTTGCACTGCTCCCTACCTTTAATTGCTCTCTTACGCATGCCCTACCCTACTCTATTCACCTCCCTGCCGCCCCTCGCCCTGCCCCCTGCCCTTCAAAGATCTCTAACACATGCCCTACCCTGCTCTTTTCACGGCCTTACCCCTGCCCTGCCTGATGTGCTCTGGCCTCCAACCTCCAATCTCTAACCTCCTTCGACATCCAACCTCAAACCTCCGTATACCTATGAAGGCTCTGGCCTCCAACCTCCAACTTCCTTCAACCTCCAACATAATTTAATCTCCAACCTCCTTCAACCTCCAACCTCCTCAAACCTGTTCATGCTCTGGCTTCTGGCTTGCAAGGAACTGGCGCCACTTTGTATTTGTTATTCGTTCCTCCTAGTACCATCGGACCATTAGTATCATCTGCAAATTAAAGTAGCAACCAAGCTGCATCAACCCTTAACTACATACTAGTGACACCCATCCAGCTTCACCCTCTAACCCTCCCTCAAACCACTCACCCACCTACCCTCTCATCCATCCAACTACCCTCTTACCCACCCACCCACCAACCCTCTCACCCACCCACCTCACCCACCCAGGTACTCTCTCACCCACACACCTACCCTCTCACCCACACACTTACCCCCTCACCTACCCGCATGCACGCACCCTTATAGGTTGCATTCTTGAAGCTCGAAAGGACGGAGGCAATGGAAGCAGAGTCATGAGCTCAAGAAGACCAACAAGGAGGAGCCCTCTGCAGTTCAGGCACTCAGTTGGGCTAGATTGAAGACGAGGAGGGCGCCCTCCTTGCTAGCAAGACATAATTTATGCATATATGTGATTTTATTATAGCAACATGTCTGTGCCCACATGTTCATCGATATTGATCACCATTAATGGTGATCAAATCTTGTTTTGGCCTCCTTGTTTCATTTTTGAAGTTCTTTTAATTGGCTGGCACCCTAACGGGTTTGTATCCACCAGTGTAAATTCCCAATCTTTCCCACAACGATTATAATTCATAACGTCTGTTTCATGGAGGCAACAGTCGGTGGCAATCTCAATTAGGGGCGACCTGACAGTTTGGACAACTGTTGAATGTAGGGCGGGAAACAGTCGGTGTCAATCTAAATTAGGGGCGACCTAACAGTTTGGACAACTGGTGAATGAAGGGCGGGAAACAGTCGGTGACAAATACAAATAGGGGTTACAAAACAGTAAGGACAACTGTTGAATGTTGGGCGGGAAACGGTCGGAGACAAACACAATTAGGGGTTACATAACAGTAAGTGCGACTGTTGAATGGAGGCAATCAATGGTGTACATATACGGTACACCCACCGCTGTTGTAGACTGTATCACCAACGGTTGTCCAACAACGGTCCATTTAACAGTCTATAGGTGGACCCTTGCTATGCTACAACAACCGGTTAATGTTCACTTTTTGACCCTATACTAGACTCTATAGTCAACGGTTTACAGCCTAAGGGTCTACATGTTTTCCAGGCCAAATCAACGGTCTGTTTTCTCTGTCCATTTTACCAGTGGTCACGGACTGTGCTAACCTTTCTCGGATCAACTTTAATTCCGTCGTGTCCAATGTAATGACCTAGGAATTTAACCTCTGTTTTGTTGAAGGAACACTTGGAGAGTTTCGCGTAGAATTCGTTGTCCTGGAGGACCTAGAGAACCGTGGCCAAGTTGGCCAAGTGCTCCGCCGGAGTGCGTCCGTAAACCAAGATATCGTCTAAGTAGACCACGACGAACTTGTGCAAGTATGGCGCGAATATTTGGTTCATGACCGCTTGGAATGTGGCCGGCGCGTTCGCCAAACCCATCCCAAGGACTTTAAATTCATACTGACCCATCGGGGTAGTGAACGCAGTCTTCGGCGCGTCCTCGTCCGAAATGCGTATTTGGTAATAACCAGACGTGAGGTCTAGGGAACTGAACAAAGTAGCTCCACCTAGACGATCAATGGTCTCGTCAATACGGGGAAGGGGATACCTATTTTTAATCGTGATGTTGTTGAGTGCTCGCCAATCGCAAACAACTCGGTATCCCGTTCCACCCGGTTTGGCTATGATCATAATCGGCGCACCGTACGGGGACGAGCTCGGGGCGATGAATCCTTGCTGCAACAAGTCGGAGACGTATTCTTCACATAGTAAGGTCTCGGCTGGACTCATGCGACGATTTCTGCGATATGGCGCGTAAGCATTGTCTTGCGCTTTGATGACGTGAGGTATAACTCGATGGTTAGGGGTCCCCATAGGCAAATTGTTGAAGACCTTGCGATACTTCCAAAGGAGAGCGCGCAGGTCGCTGGCCGAGATGAGCGTCTTATCGTCGTGGTCAAGGATGTTGTCGCGGATCCAATTTTCGAAATCCATGCTTGCCACCGGGGGACCAGGTAAAGGCCCGTCGGACGGCAGTAATTTCGTCAGCAATTTCGCCCGTTCATCGGCCGTGACGTTAGACGCTGGTAAATCCGCTCGGGATTCGCGGACATTGACCATGACATGGTTAGCGCCAGCCTTTAAAAGCTTTGCTGCCTTGCGACCAGTTATGACTGGGTCATCAGTTGACTCGCCCAAAAGTGCCATAGTGAAGAAGGAATGAGCCGTTTCGTCCCGCTGCCTGTTTACAGGTGTTAAACAGCAGCCGTACCGTTTGAGCGACAATGTCATGCGATCATAGTCTAGGACGGCCTTTTCGTCGCGCATCAAGTCGGATCCGAGGATTAGGTCTAATCCTCCAGGAAGTTTATCGACGACATGGACGAACACTTTGCCAACATATCGTTGTATGTGGATAGGGAGCGTGACCGTCCCGCGTATTTTGATAATCCCGTCGTTAGCGCAAGTGAACCCGTCGTGTTCGTTTTCCCAAGGGCGGATGTGCAAACCGAGATCCTCAGCCGTCTGCTTTTTCATAAGACAACCTGTCGCGCCTGAGTCTGCCAATGTGAGCAATTGCTTCGCTCCTGATCGGGCGTTGAATAGCATATTGGGGGCAGCAGCGGAGTTGACTTCGTATACCCGATTGGCTCGCGTCATGAGCACGGGGGAAGTATTCGTATTTCGTTGTGCGTGATTGCGACGGATGCACTTCGTTGACCGTCTGGCAGCGATTTGTTTTTCGCGAACTTTGGGATCCAATGCCTCCGACCACCAGTGTTTTTTTTGACGGGTTTCAACCGGACTGGGGATGCCCTCCTCAGGTGCGGGGCCAAAGTAGACTGCCTTGGTCGCGTCGTTGATCGCATGCCAATCTTTTTTGATTTGGACGGCCCGTTCGGAGTCGGGGGGGTCATACCATACTTGGATGGCGACTTTATTCGAAGGTGACCCCTTGGGGCGGGGTTTCATATGGTGATCGAACGATTGATACTCCTTAAATAACTCCATATTGGAGGAGACTGGAGACATGTTTATCGTTACTTGCGTTTTTTGGGAGGATGAACATACCGGATGTGTCGAAGGGTGCATCGTTTTTGCACTCCCAATAGTGTTCTAACACCGACACGACGTCTTCCGGAATGGGGTGAGCGTATAATGAAACTCGTTTGCGATGGAGACACGCATGCCAAACTCCGTAGAGAACTTCAGTGGACAAGGGACGACAACGGCATTAGCAGAAGTTACATCAATAGTTGGGGTTAAGCCCAAGTTAGAAAATAGTTCCTCTTGAACTTGTAACAAGAGCTCAAGTGGCTCGACTACTACTACTTTATCGTCGCTAATTACACGATCCAGGCTTGTCAATTATACCTGACCGGCCGGTTCCTATTCCCAAATCGGGATGGGACCGTTGCCGTCAAGGGCCCAGTCGGGACACGTAGTCTCATTGAGGGCCGGCCAGTTAGGCAAGTCCCGCGTGCGGCAGCGTCCGTCGGCATTCAGCGACCGCACACATGTCCTCACGTAGCGGAAGCAGAAGAAGCAGCAAGCTCCATTCTGAAGCCAGATGGTCTGCCCGACGCTGACCGATTTGTTCATATGCATGGCGTTTTGAGGGTCCTGACCCGAAAAGTTGGGGGTCCGCGGCCCGCTGGGCTGTGAACGGCCCCGACCAGCACCCTGCCCGTATCCTCCTCGACCACCACGGCCCGCGCCGCGGCTAATAGAGCCATTCCCGAACATGCGATCAGCACCTTGCAAACTGAGGACCTGCGACCTTGGCGATCCGTCCAGCTTGCTGTTGTGCGCCGGCTGCGTCGCACTACGTCCACCACCACCTCGGCCACCGGCCGGGTTGCGACTACTGTTTGCCACCAGTTCGGGGCTCTTGGCTGGGCGAGAGTTCATCTCCCCGCCGTTGTCGGTGGTCCTTAGTCCCTGCGAAGAGAAAGAATCAGTGTCAGAATCTGAGGGGGGGGAGTTGGTAAATTGGACGCGATTGAATGCAAGGTCCTTACCCGGGTATTTAGTATCCGCGGGGCGCTTGAATGGATACCTCGACTTCTGATTAGCGTAACCTCCCCTCTGATGGCGATCGTGCTTGTCCGTCAAGGATTTGCCACGAGCGGCGACAACTTCCCTCGCCTCGTCCAATTGCAGATAGCGGAACAAAACCTCCATCGTTTCGAACATAGTACCAGACTCGCGCCGAGAGTGTGCACCGGCGCGGAGTTCATCGGAGAGTCCCGTACGAAACAAGTTTAACTTCTCGCGATCGGTGAGATCGGGGACTTTGCGAAATTCTGACTTGATGGCGTGGTAATAATTCTGCAAGGATCGGGTATCTTGGCGGAAACCACCTTCGTGTAGTTTGGTGAGAGCGACGTGTGATTCCGTTAATAGCTCGGGCAGGAGGAGCGATTCCGCCCATGCCACGATTCCCATGAAATCCAACCCGTCCAACTCATCGCTAGCCCATGCCTCGTCGTATGTGATGCGGAGTTGGCCAGTGAATGCGCCCGACAGATGTGGAACAATGCGCTCGAACGGACCAAGGTAACCGTCGGCAAACTGGAGCTCCATGATTGTGGCCACATTGAATACCCATCGGCGCAACTTAGCCCTAGTGCATTTGTCCGACAGTTTGTGTTCAATGAGACGTAATTCCTTTCTCATTTCAGTAACACGCTTGGCGAACCCATTGTCGTGATCAGAGTGACGAGGGGCGCGGTTGGCGGGAGGAGGGGTGATCGGCGGGAGCGAAGCGGGTTCACCAGGCGGGCCTTCCGGGGCCAGGTGTGTGCCCGCGCGAACCTGTCGCGGCGGAGAAGGGGTGTCTGCGGGCAGCGTAGCTGCGCGCTTTGCACGAGGTCGAACAGCGGCAGGGGAAGCCACCATAGGTACTGCGGGCGTCGTTGGGTGCTCGGGCTGAGTAGCCCGAGGAGCGCGATTAGAGGTCGGGTCGACAGGTGGAACCTGGAGGGGCGAACCTGGGGAATCGGCTAAGTCGTGGTCTGATGACGAGTAGTCGGAGACCGAAAAGGGGCCGTCGGGTGGTAAGGGAGCGGCGGTAGGTGCTGTCGGCGGGGAAGGGGTAGCGCCCCCCCGCGGGATCGAACCACATTGCATTTTGCCAGTAAGACCACCCGAAGGGGCATAGACGTCGGGGAGTCGAAAGGGTTCTGGATCAAACGCCGGGGCTACCTGAGCGATAGCTAGTTTATCAAACAACCCTGAATTCCCCGCAAACCGCACCTGCCTGTCAGGTGCACGAGGCAACGTCTCGTCCATTTTGTCGTCATTGGCCTCCGCCGCCGGGTAGTGGGGCTTCAGCTTAGTGCCCTTGAGGGCGGCGTCCTTGTCGGCGATGTCCTTGATGTTCAAGGGCATGAATTCCATCCACTTTTGCTTTTGCATCTTGGATGCCGTGTACAAACGGGTCATGCTGTCGGGGAGATCATCAACCGCCTGCAGCGATTCACAGATGTTCTCGGGATCGCATTCCAAGAGGAGCCCGTCAGCGTAAGCGTTCATATGCGCCGCCAACTTGGCGTCGGCATAAGGCGCGACAGGGTGGTCTGCGGAGTGGTAGTAGAGAAGACCATCCGACTTCGCAGCCTTGGCATAGGTAGGAGACGCCTTGATCTGGTGACCGCGGAAAAACGCCTGCTTGCGCGCAGAGATGGCGTCCTGAGCGGCGGCGTCGTCCTCACGAGTGGCCGGAGGAAGCGCATGCTTGCGCCCGACACACCTGCCGTTCCCAACCCCATGGAAGGCGGCGCCGCTGGAAGAACCGCCAGGGTCCTCAGTGTCCATCGGCACCGTCTCGTTGCGCGCCAAAGTAGATTGGTGCGCCGCGATCATGGCCATGACATCCGCGTGGGTAATGGCGGCGGTAGAGGCAGCCGCGGGAGCAGCCACTGGGCGCTTACCGTAGGCGACATTCTCGCGAGTCAGCTGCGCGACGACCTCAGTCAAGCGAGCGTTTTCAGCGAGGACGGGGGCGAGCTCTGCATGGGGGGAAAGACGTGGCGAGTTAGACAATGGCGTCGGCATAGTGGGAAACAGTTTGCGATTCACGGGCAAAACATTGTGAGGTGTACCCAAGCGGGAAGGTGTGTCCTCAATATGATCAAATGGATTGCAAACCGAGAAAGGCAGGTTAGTTCTATATCCGTCAGGCGTCAGACTGCGCGCACCTGCTTGAGATTGAGCAAGGGTGGCCTGTGCAGCCTCGAGCGCAGTCTCCTTAGCCGCGAGCTCTGTGCACAAAGCATCCATGGCGGACTTGGCGATCGCCGCGGCCCCAGTAAAAGCGGCCTGGAGGTCGGACAATGCCTTGCGACTGTTAGCCAGATCCTTGCCGAGGAAGTAGTGGCTGTTTAACAGCTCTTGCCTCTCAGTAGGATCGCCATTGGCCAATGCGGCCTCGGTAGCCGCGCTAGAGACGGCGAGGCGCTGCACCAGGTCAGCAATTTTGGCGTCCTTAGCGGATATCGCCGTCATAAACTGCTCGGTAAGGGCCGAGTTGGCGATGGAGGCCTGATCGAGTTGCGCGCAGAGTTGCCCGATTTGCTCCGCCGCGATCAGGTGGTCAGACATATGCTGATGCCGCCTGCGCTCCTTCCCAGCGAGCGCTGAGCTCCTCGGGGCCAGGCATAGCCAGCGGCGTCGGCGTCGTCGTCGGGGCCATGCCCGCGCGCATAGGCGGGGCAGCGGGCGGCGCACCCGAGGGTGCCGCCAGACCATCGAAGCCGGCAACCAGAGGCTGCAGCGTACCCACTGAGACAGAGGGCCGCGCGTCGGCAGATGCGGACTCATCCAGCGTAGCACCGAGCTCAGTGTCGGGCTCAGTGTCAGAAGACACCATCCTATCAGGATTGGTGTCGACCACCAAAATCGTAGGCTGTTCAGCCGCGTCGTCGTTTACCTTGGTTGTTTTGTGGGATGCCATTCTGCACAGGCAACAGAACAAGTCAGTAGGCTGGACAGGAATGAGAGGTGGGCGAGAGAGGGAGAATTACTCGCAACTTCAAGAGGCCAAAAATTCACCTGCCACAGGGACTAGTAAATTTTGCGAGCGTAACGAGCTGATAATGCCTCAAGCGTAACTGTATATGACGCGTTCGTCCAGAATACGATGAGGGATAAAAGCACTGCAATGGCACGAATCACAGGGCAACCAGGAAGGACAACGACGAACCGAATTGCGCGACAGGATGAGCAACGTGCAGGTGGAAAGCAACAACAGATGATGCAGCAAGCAGGAAGAGGCGCAGGACAGGCTCGTGAAGTACGCTAATTAAAGCAAGTACGGCCTAGGTGGCAAATGGAGCCGATGCTGCCCAATTGACCAAACCCCGCTCAAGATGCTCGGGAATGGAGCTTTAGAAGCTATGACCAAGAGGTCAGGACGTGAAAGCAAAAATCGAGCGCGTAGGCCATACAGGGGTAGGGCAGGCTAGGAAAAGATGCCCATGCAAGACAGGTCGCAGGCGGCCTAGGGCGTGTCGAGCCTAACAGGACAGTTCACTGCGAGAACCTAACAGGCGCTACGTGTACTCAAAGCCTACAGGGAAGAGCAGGAACAGCGAGCAGCCAATGCCAGAAAGCCAACAGGATGTCCTGGGGGGTGCGATTAATTCGAAGAAAAATTTGTATGCGTGCGAATGTGTATGCGTGAGGTCCCTAAGGAACGAAACCAGCTCCGCTACCAGTGTAACAGCTCAGGATGCACTTAGCAGCCTGGGGGGTTATTCTAGGGGAACAGTCTACGTGATGTATGTGTATGTGTAAGTCGATATGCATAAGCTAGCAGAACAGTAGGGTGTTACCTAAGTAGGGGATGTAGAGTTGATCGGGTAGAACGTCTTCGTGGAAGGAGTAGAAGGGTTCGTTCCGAGTAGCTCGTGTCTATGTACGCAACGTGTGCGTTGTGAGAGATGAAGCAGTACATGGGTATGGTACTGTATCATGTGCGTTCGTCACGTGGCTTACGGGTAAGGTGTACCCGTATGCCTTGCTGGAAGGCCAGAGTACCCGTGAAGGGTTCTGTACCGTTACAACGCGCACCACGCACGATGCTCGGTATCCATCTGGGGAAACAGACAACAGGCACAGAAATTAGCAAAAGGAAGGAAGGTGGAAGAGACCGTTTAACTAGATAATACGGAAGCTCGTAAGCAACCTACAGGCATCATCGAAATCATCATTCGAACAAACCTGAAGGAGTATTTGTTGAAAAGGCCTGCGGTTGGGTCCTCCTTGGGTTTGGACACCTCCATGCCCTCCTTCGTAGACATTTTGCTTAGTCCTGCGTACATGGAGGTAGGTAGTGAGCGCAGTGAGCGCATCTGCTGCGCGTGCCGATGGTTTACAGCTGGAGACGGGTACCAGGATACAACGCACCTGTAATTGATGTATGATCCGTGCCTACAATTGCCTCTCGCGCATCGTATCGGGTTTTATAGGGGAGCAGCACTCCCAACCGGTTGAGGTACCCCTACTACCCTACTGTCTACTACGCGACCTACAACTATACGAGGCCCGCTTATTGCAAGGCGGGGCTCTCTAGCGCGGTACGTTTACAATTACCATGCCTACCACGCCTACGATGCTACAACGCTTACGCCGATATCGAGGTGCCACTGGGGGATGGACAGGTAGGCAGTGTCGAAGCACCGTGGAGCTACTAGGGGATGGGGGGGTGACAGGTAGGCAGTGTCGGAGTACCGAGGTGCCACTTGGGGATGGACAGGTAGGCAGTGGGGACTCCCAACAAGTTGCGGTTGGGGTACCCCTACCACCCTACTGTGTACTACGCGACCTACCACTATACTAAACGATTACAGCCTGTTTCTAACAACCTGTTTCTATATATAATAATCTGCTGTTATGTGGGTAATGGGTTATGCGTAACCCCGCAAACTGTAGTGCGGCAATACTCGTAACCCGTGTACTAGCCAGCTTCCTGTCGCGTAACCCCGGTGTACAACTTCGTGTTTCCCATTGTCCCTGAAATCTGGGTTATGGGGAAATGTGGGTTATGTGATCGTTAAATCAGTTGTTCAACAGCTTGGAAGCGTTTGAATTATTAACTCGCCAGCTTGACTTTCTTCCGTGCAGCCGTCTCGCAATTCGAGTTCATGTTCTGACTCCAAGACGTTGGCCCTGTTCTTTTCCATTTCGTTACCATATCCCAGAAGCTTGTAGGGTGCTCGTTGATGCCCCAATGCTAGTTCTGCTCGAAAAACAAACCCTGACCAGACGAATCCATAGCGGCGAGCGTCAGAGATTCTAGGAAATTGAAGGGATCGCACGTGACTGCGTGATCTACAAGATTGCAGCGCTCGCTCGCGCTCACCACATTATGGCCGCAAGTGACCGCTGCTGCGGTCAAAGTGCCAGCGTGGAATCAAGGCGGAGCGAAGTACAATTTTTTGAGTGTTTCCGATTGCTGAAGACGGTTATGCTCCATAACCCGGCCTAACCCTCAAAAACAGGCTGTAAGCCGTTAAGGGTGTGTTTCCAGTGGGGCAGGGGCTGGTTTCTCGCGGACGTCATATTGTCCATGTTCTGAAAGCCTCAAACCTCATCGAGAGAATCCTGGAGAGAATACTTGGTGCTCGCCGGTGCTCGCCGGGCTGGACTTCAGCGGATCCTACGTGGACTTGAGCGGAATTGAAAACTTCAGCGGGAGGGTCAGGGCTCCCGCTGAAGTTTTGCATTCCGCTGAAGTCCACGTAGGATCCGCTGAAGTCCACGTCGGCCTTCAGCGGTCAAAAAAGCCCGCGTGGACTTCAGCGGGACATAGCAAATTGTCAGCGGAACCCCACTGGAAACACTTTGTGCCAGCGTGGACTTCAGCGGAACTTCAACGGTGACCGAAGACCCCACTGGAAACACACCCTAAGAGGGCGTTTACACGAGCCGGTTATCTCGGCCAGTTAAGTTGGCGAGATAACCATATAGTTAGCGCCACGCATGCCCGAACCTTCAACGAACGCAAAATTAACCAGTTTCTGTTTACACGTGCATTTGCGCTCGCAGTTTGCGTTCGGTCAGGTTGGTCGTGTACTTCTGGATAGCCTCGTGATTTTTGAATTTTGGGTGATAGACGAGCTATTTTCGGGCCTTGCTCCGCAGCACGAACCGTGCTGTGAAGCAAGCGACTTCAAGGCTCCGCAGCGACCCGTCGATCGAGATTGCTGGGTGAGATCTGGCAGCTGATCATCAACATCTGCTCGGCCAATGCCTTCTTGCTTGCTGCTCTAGAAAATTCGAATCTGCAGAAATTGACGAACTGAGCTAGCGTAGCCGATATATCTCACAGCTCGGAAGCCAAACGAAATTAACGAACCACTAACCTTAACCTTTAACCCGTAACTAGGGGGGGGGGGGGGGGGGGGGAGTTAGAGGTCGTTCACACGGGACAGGTTTGGGTTTGGGTTTGGTTTGATGTTAACCTGCCGCGTCAGAGGGGGTTAGCCGAAGATTAGCCGAGGTTAGCCCAAACCCGCCCAAACCCATGAATTTCGTTCGGACGGCATTCCAGAGCTTCTTGTCAGTTGGAAAAGTTTGAACATTTTGAATTGCCGATCCGCAGCAGGAGCGCTCAAATCAATCAGGCTCTGGCGATAATGTGAGGAAGGCGGAAACTGCGTCTCCTCATACTGCGTATCACGCTGCTACTGCTGCATCTCATGCTGGCGTGGATCTGCAGGTGGCGGCCCATTCAGATCGGACCCCTCCATAAATAAAGCGCAGTGAATATTATAGATGGCGCGAAAGGGAGGAAGGTTTCGAAAACAAGCGGCTGAAGGAAATGCGGCGCAATTTATCGCAACAGAAACAACGAACAACACGTGTGCGACGACATAACCAAAATCAGAACCCAAACGTGGGGGGGGGGGACATTTGGGTTTGGGTTTGGGTTAGCGTTTGGTTAACTAATTTGACCCAAACGCGTCAACTTTTTCCCGTGTGAACGAAAAAAGTTTGGATGTACGACAGAAACGCCCAACTACCCCTTAACCCAAACCCAAACCAGTCCCGTGTGAACGACCTCTTATGGTTATCGCGAAAATGGTTAACTGGGCGAGATAACTGACGCGAAAAGTGTCGTGTAAACGCTTCGTAGTTAGTTAACTGTACATCTTAACCGTAACTGGCCGAGATAACCTGCTCGTGTAAACGCCCTCTAAGCCGGGTTATGCGGGGAATTACAATCGGAAACACTTTTAAACCTGTACTTCGCTCGACCAACTTGTACACCAGTTTCCAGCAAAATTTGATGACGTGCCAGGGCGGATCGGGGTTACCTTGAACAGTGCCCCCCCACCCCACCCCCCACCCACCCACCCACCCACCCACCCACCCACGGTCAAGCGTAACCCCGATCCACCTTGGTTCCACGCTGGCATTTTGACCGCCGCAGCGGTCACTTGCGGCCATAATGTGGAGATGAGCGCGAGCGCTGCAACCTTGTAGATCGCAGTCACGCGCGATCCCTTCAATTTCTCAGAATCTCTGACGCTCACCGCCATGGATTCTTCAGGTCAAGGTTTGTTTTTCAAACAGAGGCAGCATGGGGGCATGAACGAGCACCCTATGAACGAGCAACGCAACTGGTACAGATCTCTCTGCATTTCCAGCTCATAATGGCGTCTCTTCCTATATTCGGAATGAATGGAAGAAGCTTTTGGGACGTTTGTCGAATAAATATTCAAACGCTTCCACGCGGTCGAACAACTGATTTAACGACCACATAACCCACATTTCCCCATAACCCAGATTCCAGGGACAATCGGTAACACGAAGTTGTACACCGGGGTTAAGCGACAGGAAGCTGGCTAGAACACGGGTTAAGAGTACTGCCGCACTACAGTTTGTGGGGTTACTCATAACCGTAACGTGGTCTTATGGAAACAGGCTGATAGTAACGAGGCCCGCTGCTAGCAAGGTGGGGCTCTCTAGCGTGGTACGCCTAAAATAACCATGTCTTGAATCCGCCGTCTTGAGTCATTTTTTCTTTCAATTTCTGGTTAGGTCTATCATGTTTTCTCATTCTCTCTCTTGTGCGATTCCCACGAGAGATGTGGGATCTACATGTGCCCGAGCGAACGCCGAAGTGCTAGGTCTTGACCAGGGTACTACTTATGGCCAAATTGACCAGCGATTAAGCGCACAGCTCCAAAATAAAACTGCGCGGCGAGCTCACAGCCCCCAAAACCTACAGCGCAGTGAAAAAAAGCGCTCCTCAAAAAAAAAAAACTGCGCTTTCTTCACTCTTCTGATATTTTTTTTTTTCTGCGCTTTTGTGCGCTATTTCTGCGCTTCTGGAGTAGAGGGTGGAACGTCGGATCAGGAGTTTAGTAGATAGCGCTTAGGTATGCAGAACGACTCGAGGAAACTGCACGCGAACGATTAGGCTGAACGACGGTATCACAGGTATACAAGACAGTTAAGCACCGACTAAGAGAACAGTGGGGGGTCTGGGGGGGGGTGTTGGGGGGGGGGGGGGTGGGGGGGGGGGTGGGCGCGGACGGGGCGGGTGGGAGGGGGGGGGTGGGGGGGGGGATAGTCAGTGTACCCCAAAAATAGAAAAAGGAAAAAATAATAAAAAAAAAAACGGAACACAGATAAAAAGAGAAACAAAAAAGAAAAGGAAACAAACAAAGGGGGTTTGGTTTTTTCGTGGTGGGGTTTTCACAGACACCACACCAAACCAATCAAACCCCTCCCCAACACCGCCGTGACCGCCTCCAAACTCCTAAACTACCATCACTCTACCACTCTCGCACCAATATACCCACCACATCACCCTGCAACACTTCCCCAACACACAACCACCACCACCAAAACCCCGACCCCCACACCCCCCCCCACGCAGACAAAATAAATCGGGGGGGGGGGGGGGGGGGGGGGGGGGGGGGGGGGGGGGGGGGGGGGGGGGTGGGGTGGGGGGGTGGGGGGGTGGGGGGGGGGGGGTGGGGTGTGGTGGGGGGGGGTGGGGGGGGGGGGGGGGGGGGGGTGGGGGGGGGGGGGGGGGGGGGGGGGGGGGGGGGTGGGGGGGGGGGGGGGGGGGGGGGGGGGGGTGGGGGGGGGGGCGGGGGGGCCCCCCCCATTAAAAATAAATAATGAAAAAAAAAACAAAAAAAAAAAACATAAAGGGGGGGGGGGTTCGGGGGGGGGGGGGGGGGGGGGGGGGGGGGGGGGGGTGGGGGGGGGGGCGGGGGGGGGGGCCCTACCTTGGAGACAGCTCAGCAGAGCACGTGTCGCATGCCCCCCTCCCCCGCCCCCCCCCCCCCCCCTACCCGCCGGCCATCACATGCGCCCCGGCCTGTCCCACCCCTTCATCCAGCTTCCTTCTCGGGTCGATTCCACGCGGGCAACAACGAACGAGAGCAATGAGCAAAAGGCGAAGTGCAAACAAGGAACGTGGAACGGGAGGCCAGAGGGCATTCATCATGAGGAGGAGCGCGGAGGAGGAGCGAGGAGGAGCAGCAGGCGATGGAGGAGGAGTGGGAGGAGGACTGCACAGGGGAAAAGGAGTAGTTTAGAAACTTGAAGTTTTCAGCAATTCGGCAGGTTTGACTACTCGACTGGTCGATTCAGAAGCAAACAAACTTTCGTTTGGTGCGGGGGGAGGAGACTATCAGACTAGAGCAGTGACGAAATGGCGACAGCAGGGGCGGGGCGGGGCTGGGGCAGGGGCGGGGCTTAGGAGCGTTAGCGCTGCATGATCCCTTGAGAAGGGATGAGGGACTTGAAGACGTTAGAACTGCTTCGACAGAGCCTACAGGTTCAGTTATCAGGATGTCTGTTCGGTTGTTTCTGTTAGTGTTCAATTCGACGGCCTGAGAGTCCCCCTACCTGGCAGCTTCCATGGCGATAACCGATGGTCATTGGCTGTCACACAATTTAAACCCCAGAAGGCAATCCAGCCCTTGAGTCATTCAATGACTCACACTCAAAAAATGAGAAAGCGCACGTGGGGACAGCGGTTTCTGCGCTTTTCTGCGCTTTCTCTGAGTGAGTGAAAATAGGAAAGCGCTGTGATATTCAAAAAAGCAGCGCGCTCCGCGCACAGGGGTTGATAAAAACTGCGCGAAACGCGCAGATGGGCTCAAAAAGGCAGCGCGGGCCGCGCTCGCCGCGCGCGCTTAGTAGTACCCTGGTCTTGACTTGCACTATTTCTCCCACCGTAGTTCTGAGCAAGCCTGGTAGGGTAGCACCTGGTCATGTCAGGTTCTATATATAACTACTCAAGAGCTACCAAAGGCCTCTGTGCTGCTAAACTCATTGAGATTGAGCGATTGGGACCTCGGCCTTTCTTTATTCCTGTCCCAAGAGCCCCACTGTCCCAGCTTTTGCAGCGTCTCCATCCCACCCGCTCCTTCTGTCGCACCACTGATATATCATGTTGGACAGCTTGCAGTTTTCATTGCTTCCTAATCCAACACCCTACTAGCCCAACAGTGGGCAATATGCTATCAATCCGCTATGATCGATGCACATGTTCGGGAGCTCACTTGTGGTTCACCCTTCATTTGCATTGATGGTGTCGAGACAGGGCGTGCGCCTAAGCCACTCATTTGCATTGATGGCATTTGCATGCCATGGAACAACTATTACATCGAGCTCATAGTACTATACCCTCCCACTGTTTGCCGTCCTGGACCTTTCCATCAGGTCTTAAGCAGACTCACTAAAGAGGTGAAGGCAGATGAATTATGAAGGGATTATTAGTTAACCTGATTCCTTGGTTTTATATTGTACACTTCTCTTCTTCCTTGCTAGTGGAAGGCAATCATTCGCTCACTGAGCAGAATAAGTCTGTGCTTTCAGCAGTTTGAAGATTTCGGTTTGTTACAGCCTCTTCTTTTGATTAGCCTGTCTAGCTTAGGTTGGTTAGGTTGGTTTAATCTTGTCCACCTCTGCGTGGTGCCAGGCGGAAATTCAAACATTTGTACTTACAGCATTATACTCATAGCAGGGTACTTCAAATGGCCAAATTGGCCAGCGCTTTAGCGCACTTGAAAACAAAAAACTGCGCTTTGTAGTGCAAAAAGCGTAAAAATTGCTTGCAGCGCCTACAAGGGGTTGCAAAAAACTGCGCTTAAAGCGCACAGGGGGTCAAAAAGTCAGCGCTCAAAAGCGCAAAAGCGCGCGCTTTGAATTGCCCTGACTCACAGTATTTTCATACCCTGCTCTGTGCTTCCCTGTGAGTATTAACTCAGTGCCTTCCTGTAAGAAAATTTGTAACATATCTCCCAGGACTCCCCCAAGTGTGAAAAAAACGCACAAAAAGCGCAGAAAATCGCAAAAACAAAAATACCAGATGAGTGAAGAAGGCGCATTTGTTTTTAGGAGCGCTTTTTTTCACCGCGCAGTTTTATTTTTTGGCTGTTCGCTTAAGCGCTGGTCAATTTGGCCATAAGTAGTACCCTGATGGACAGGTAGGCAGTGGGGAGCAGCACTCCCAACTGGTTGCAGTTGGGGTACCCCTACCACCCTACTGTCTACCACGCGACCTACCACTATACTAATTTAAACGATTAGTAACGAGGCCCGCTGCTAGCAAGGCGGGGCTCTCTAGCGTGGTACGCCTAAAACAACCATGCCTACCACGCCCAGCCACCGAGGTGCTACAGGGGGATGGGCAGGTAGGCAGTGTCGAAGCGGGGTGTACCGAGACGTACCGAGGTGCTGCTTGACTGCCATATGATTTGTTTTTACTGCTGCCGAAGACAACGACCAGCCAAATTGCTGGGTGAAGCTATGCAACCAAGTTCATGTTCAAGTTCAAGTTCAAGTACCGAGGTGCTGCTGGACTGCTATATTATTCTGTCATTTATGTAGCACCTCCAAGGCGGCTGAGCAGGCTCACACGTGCTTGCCTGCTTGGGCTCTTGGGCTCTTTGATTTCCTAAAACATGCATTGCTTGATCCTGGAGCTATTTTATTTGTGTGCATGGTAGTGTGTGATACAGCGATAATTTAAGCATACAATTGTGGGACGTTGTTTCATTATTGGGCTTTGCGTAACAGCTTCTAGCTAGGCAGCTCCTTTCCCCCGTCGTTGTGATAAACCCGAAGCTAGCTAGTGCGTCTGGAAGTTGACATTACTGTCATATCAAAGCAACATTGCAACCAAACGCTTTGGGCCAGACCCAGTTGCTGGCTGTTACCTCATGTTAGAGCTAGCTGTATGACATGTTGGAGCTGGCTGGAAACTGCCATGCGTTGTTACAGACCGGTTCTCCCGGTCCAGCTAGAGTGTCTTAGTGCGCCAGGCCCTCTGCCTAGAAGTTTCCATTATTGTAGTGCCTCTGCCCGATAGGGCCAGCACCTACCGGCGGCAGTACCCTGAGGTAATGTCGTCTTTCTCTTCTTATACCTGCCATGTCGCCTGACATGCTATCACGATTGTAAGCATACGCCCTAGTCCATTCCCTGTGTCAGTGCTAACGACATAACGCTCCGGAAAGCTAAAGGTTATGGGCCCATCACGCCGCCCCGTGTTCCACTGCAACAGATTTGAGCGCATCAAAGTCTGTTATACTGTCCGTAGATCCCGAGCTCCCGCGCATATGCAGTGTCTTCAACCGTTGCTAGCGCAACCACCGAAGAAAAAGGATCTCAGGCCCAGAAACACTTCTGATCGCTCATGCACCCCCGCTGGATCCACCAGCACGTTGCCCCCGCAACAACCAACCCCCCACTGCGTCTACCCAAGACCCCGCTGGACGCACATGCACGTTGCCCCCGCAACAACCAACCCCCCCACTGCGTCTACCCATCAGTTCCCCTCTCCTCCCCTCCCACCATCTCCTTAACCCCGTCGGCCTTGCAAGCCAAATCCCCCCCCCCCCCCCCCCCTGCCCCCCGCCCCCCTCCCGTCCAATCCCGTCATCTACTTCCTGTAGGAGACCTCCACTTCCCCCTGTACGCTCGCCACACCCTCTCAGCTTCTATCTCGAGCTTCGATTTCCTACAAGATCTCCGTTTCGTTCTCATCCCCGCCCTGAGCTCTTCTCCGCCACCTTTGTGTACCCTGCTCGGAGCAAGCCATCCAGCTGATGACCCTGATGACTGCTCCAATTCCGGCGCTGCTTAGCATCCGCTGCCAGAATGGGGGGAACCTCTTGACCATCAAGTGTCACCTTCTTCATGTCGTGGCCCTATATATCCTGAACCTTTGAGGTTGAGCGAGATTACGCCTGCTCAATTCAACATCTATTAGCCGGACAAAGATTTTGGTGAGTGGTACTCAATTATCTGTCATGAAATCGCCACAGCGCCTTTTAGCAAGTTCATCAACGAGGACGCTATGCTTGATTGGCGCCCGGACCAAGAGCCCCTATCTCCCGATGATGATGATCTTTACCCCGACAGGGAGGCTTTCCCACATACGAGAATATGCCGCCATGCCAACGCAATTGCATTTAGGTTTGTAGTCAACTCCTTGTCTCCCACCCTTGCTCGAATCTTTGCAGCGCACACCGATGTTGCGGCAGAATTACTGCGCAACCTCAGATGGTACTTTGAAAAGCTCAGCCCTGCCATGACCGCACCTCATCTGCCTGTCCCGACTATTGCTCTTGCTTGCACCACTGTGCCCGCTACTGTAGCCTTGATGATGTCTTTTAGATCACAGTATGCTGCTCCCTGTCCTCTCACAGACTGTGCTCTCAATGATGGGGAGGATATTGATAATGATGATGATAATGATCCAGCACCTTCCCCCGTGCCACCAACGTGTCATGGACCTGCCCTTGGTCCCATTCAGACTAGACTGGTACCAACTGTGCGTAGTAAGAAACACTTCTATACTCATGCAAATGACAGCACCATGGATATCACCTCTGAACCACCTGCCCCTTTCCACCCACAGTTAGGTGATGTATTTGCTCACTTGCATGTAGGGGAACGTCCTATGTACACTGCCATACCATCTGCCATATAACCTGCCATAGCAGTTGTAGCCCCGACCGTCGCATTTAAATATGCCACCATCCCACACATGGCCCCGGCCCCGTCTGCACACACTGATGATGACTGCATGTCCACATCTTCTCACTCTATCCCAACAACACATGCACCTGCAGATCCTGCTAATGCTCACCTGCATGGGGGGAACCTTAGTGCATATGCAAGTACATCCAGTGCACGTGATGACACACCCACACTCACTGAGCATGCAAACACTACACCAACTGGGTTTGACTTATTGCATGAGGGGGATCTGAACACCAACCCCACATCCACGTCCACGATAGAACCATCTGCCACTGTGATCTCATCCTGCCCCATTCAGCAAGACACCATTACTGTCATTCCTGTCATCCACACAAGATGATGAACACATCAATCTTAACTGATTTGGATCACACACCTATCCAACAACGTGTCCCACCTCTTCCCCCTTAATGCGACAGGCACCAGACTTGTGCCAACACCGCTGAGCTTTGCACTATCACATCCACGCACACCCACATCTTCACCACATCTGCCCTCCGCACCATGCTGTTCCTGCCCTTCCCTTCCTATTACAATAGGAACTACAAGGCTCTGCGCCTCCCTGTGGGCATTGGGTAAATGCTGACTTTATCTAGAGAGAAGGGGAGGGATATTGAATGGGGATATAATGATCTGAGTATCTGTACTGATCTGAGTGACTAATAATCCTCATAACGTTGATCGGATCTGATCTGTATGATTTGTAGAAGGCAATGATCTGACGTGCCCTGAGAGATGTACCACTCTGATCACTGATCTGTATATTGTTGCTCTGATCTGACGCAATCATGACTGATCATTATCATATATGCATTTGTGCACTGACCTCTGAGGTGACTTATGTAGTAATGATCTGCTCTGACCTGGTAAACTGTTATGATCTGATCATGGTGCATTCTCATGTACTGATGTTTGTATATGCCCCATTGCACAAATGTACTGACGTACAGATGTACAATGGTTCAACCACTCACTCATACTCACTGACATGTGCCTAGATGTACTGCAATGCATTAGTGTATTGCCCATGCTGTGAGCGAGCGGTACCCTCGCTGCACGGGGGGAATACATTGATCTGAGTATCTCATGCTGCGCTAACCTGGTCTGCAGCCCTGATCTGCAGCCCTGATCTGCAGTCCTTGTAATCCCTACCCACCTGGCAGCTACCGATAGAGTCCGATTTACTACTCAGCAGCTCCCTAGATGTACGCAAATGACCTGCAGTATCCCAGCAGGCCCTTAAAGCTCTTTAGCTTCTCATCAGCTCCCAGCAACATGGCATCCAGGCTTCCGGCCCTGGATGACTTCCCCGCACCTTTTTTGTGTGTGCCCCCTGACGTGCTTGTCATTGATTTTTTAATAGAATGAACACTCTAGGAATTTAAATCCCGTCCTGCTATGTACTAACACAGCACTTTGACTAAGTTTTCTTGCCACCTCTGGCACCTCTAGTGACATGCTGTTATCAATCTGATTTCTTAGCATGTACCTCCAATCTGAAAGACAGTTATATTTACTGTCAAGCCAACCTTTATCAGCATCAATTGCGGTTCACTCAATCGTTTTATGTCTTGGTGACTACTTCTGTACTTTCTTAGAACTATCGGTACATACAGTAACTCCGTTTCTGTCTGTACTGTGTCAGATTCCCGTAGACTGTGTCATCCTTCATGACACAGTGACAGCTTCCTATAGGCTGCGTCCCCTGGTCCTCTGACACGCGCTGTATAGCCTGTACCCTGATTAGGTTCCCGGCTTTCGCCCCTTCCACCACTGGGGCCCCTTGTGGTTCCCCAGTCTCTGTAAATCATTCTCATCTCCGTGTATAGATTGGCGCGTTTGACCGCTGCGACTATTCTCCACTCTTTAAGTGTTTAAGCTGATAGGTTATCGAGGTCCATCAAACTACCACTGCTTACCAACATGCAACTTCCGCGAGGACCTGCCGCTGGCTTTGAGAAGCTCTATATGGGCAATGGACCTTCTTGGTCACGGGGTATGCGCAACGTTATTGTCAGTAATGGCTGCGACTCCGTTCTTCCTGAGGAGCTGAAGGTCCCTTTTGATTGGCTGGATGTTCGAGCGCCGACGGCTTCTGCTGCCGGGGAAGAGAATCCTTCCGCTATTGTGGAAGCCACACCCCATGTGCATTCACCCCGCTTACCTACTTTCCCCCCTACTTTCCGTTGCCTCTCCCCGGCTGTTGAGGACGTTCTTATGACTCTATATATGTGATGTGCAAACTCAAATCATTGAGTACTCCTCGGGTGTTGTGCCTGAGACAACTCGCTTCATGAAGACAACTCGCCTGCTTCAGGAATAACTTTATCACTGATGCCCATCTCACTGAGGACGATGAAGAGGATGAAGAAGACGACGACGACTTGAAGAGTGCTACGAGCATGGACAACGGTGGAGGCACTCCGTCTTTGTCTACTCGGGTCCTTGAAGCCGCACCTATCTCGCCGGTGTTTGAGGCTGAGCCTGTGCAACCGGCGTACTTCAAGCCGACTAAGATGACTTCAAATGCTGGAATCACCGATGCTCTTCCCCTCCAGCGCTTTGCCACTGGCATGAATTTGCGCTCTGGATCTGTGACTTCAGCTCCGCAGGAGCCACCGCCTCCACCTGTGGAGACGCCACCTCCTGATCCTCCCCCCCCCCGATGGGACTGCCCCTTTCGTGTCAAGCTTGGGAGCATCTGCTCACTGGAGGCCCTGCTCCGGACTTGACATTGCGGAACTATCGCCTTGTCCGTCCGACTCAAGTGGATGCTGAATCCCTGGATCACCCCTGTTCGGTAGGCTTGATGTTTCTCAGGCTGCTTTGAAACAGGGCAAGGGGCGTGTGATGGTTTTCAGTGAGCTAGGGCAGCAATGTCGTGATTTTCTGGGGGATGTTCCTGTAGGCATTAAGTATCCTGCGATTACTGGTCCCTTTGGTGCTAAGTGGCGTGCTGAGGCCAAGAAGGTAGGCTACCAGTTTGTGAACCAGCCTTTCCCTCGCTGTCCTGTAGCGCCTGATTTTGAGCTGTTAGTGGCGCATGCCAGGTCCTTGACTGAGATCAGGAACATAGACGATCAGCGCGCGTATGACGCTGGTCTGGCTGCATAATACTTTCTGCAGGTTAGGGCTTATTATGCTTCCCTGTCTGCTGCTCCTGTTTCTTCGGCTGGGCACCTTTCTGCCTCTCCAGTCTCTCTTGGTGAGTCCTCTGTCGATCCTGCTCTGTTGGGTCTGAGCGACCTGTCCCTTGACCGCCAGGACTTCATGATCCTGTCCATGATGTTTGCTCATACGACAGACGAACTTGTGAAGGTCTATCAGGATTTTGCAACACCCAAGGATATCTTGTTATAGTCTGTTGCGTCGGACACTGAGTTGGCATAGCGCACGCGTGGTCCTGTGGCTCCAGGACCCGGGTTGCCTGCCGCCAGGCCATAGGCTAGCTATGGCCTGCACGTGTCTTCGGAATCTTCCTGAAGACTTCCTTTTCTATATAGCCGCACGAGTTGCGATGATAAGCTATCTGCTCTTCAGTCTTCACCGTGTAACTACTCTATATAGATTGAAAGGTTATCGATTGAAAGGTTATCGGCCCGACCGCTACCCGCAGACAGCGCCCCTGCGCCCGAGCCAAGTGGATCTTCAGCCCTGCACAAGGTGACAGTTTTCCCTCAGACTAGCTCGACGGCTTGAGTACTGCTTTTGACCCTGGATTGTCTACGTATTCACGTGAGAAATCTAACCTGCGCTGCCTCGCCTACTGCCCACACAACTCTCCCGTTGTCTCTACCATCCGTCACAGACGAAACGTAGACGCAGTCCAGGAGTCTGAGTAGATCTTCGACGTGAGTTGCACACTCATCAGATCACACACAGCATTGCGCAATCCCTTAAAGATTGCTTGTGCCACGGAGTATCAACCCTGCACACCATCGAAGAACCCCCCCCCCCCCCCCCCCCCCTCCTATATATCTCCACCATTACAGACCAACATGACCCATTTGGTTCCCCTTTTGTTGCCAACACTCCCTCACTACTACCTCCGAACCGCACACCCAAGACTGAAGCCCTACAAGCTTCACACCCGGATTACCCACAGGCCGGTTTATTAACCCGGTGTGAAGACCAAGACCCCAAGACCCCAGCGCCGCGACATACAACATGGCAACTCCAAGCAAGCCCCCTGCACTCATCTTTGACGGCACGCCTGCTGTCCCGTGGCACAAGTTTGGACCCTTCCTCATCCGTCACCTCAGGTCCCACCCTGGGTGCATCTCCGTTGCCATTGAGGCAGCGAAGGCCGTTGCCCCCGCCGATGAGCCAGCAGATGCCGACGGATACCCGCTGGAGGAGTCTCATTATCCGAATGTGGACCACGCTAATGCAGTTATTGCGGCTCGTGCTGTTTCCTACCCCATCAACATGGTAAAGAATGCTGTTTCCCTGAATGAGATCCTCAAACACTGCTCCGAACCTATCCAACAGGCCGTCCTTGCTTACACTTCCGTTGCCGCTAAAGCCTACAGGTTCCTCAAACTCACCTACGGAGAACAGAACTCTGACCTGGAAACAGGGGCAGTGAGATCCATGTATAACCTCAGCATGACCCCCACTGAGTGAGCCACTACAAATGTACCTCTCTCGCAGCTATGAGCTCTATACCTTGCTTCCCCAAGCAAGTGAATGGGGTCAGCAACACTTCCATCCCTGCATTCCTCAGCATAATTGTCCAAGGACTTGCACCTCGTCCAGAATACAATGGATTCAGGTTCTGCTTCCACAACTCTGTCTGCCCTGACTTTGCCTCCTTCCAGACTCAAATCATCAGGTATCAAGTCTCAAACCAAATCTCTGACTCTAGTATCTCCCCAGAAGAGACTGAGCACATGGCAGCCGCTGCCTTCCATGGACGCCCAAGGAAGGACCGTCTCCCATCTACCCAGATGGCCTGCTGGAACTGCAATGGTTTTGGGCACAACTCAATAACTTGCACCAGTCCCTCCACAGAACTGAAGTACAGCCCCCCCCGTTCTCATCCACATCTGCACGTCGGGTATCCCCATCACCCCCTAAGGATGCAGCCAGGAGGTCCTCCAGCAAATCCAAGTCACCTAGGAGAGACAGCAGAGCATCTGCCAGATAGAGACCCCAAGAGCCGCCGTGATAGACGTGGGCATGCCCATGCTGCCGATGATGACTGTTCCACCTCCCAGTCCAACACAGACAATGAGGATGAGCACAACTTCATGGCCTTGACTACTGATGAACCACAGCCCCTCCAGTTTGCTGACTCAAGAGGATCTCCCCCAGCCTATTAGTCTCCACCTGGCTGACCTTGGAGCATCACCACTACTCTGCCTCCAGAAAGGGAAAGCCACCATCAGGGTTCACCTTGGATCTTTGATCACACTTCACGACGTGCTCCTTGCCCCACCCCTGACCACGTTCAACATCATCAGCCTGCATGCAGCACACAAACTCTGCCCCAACCTCCAATTCCATGCGTCCAGTGTTGCTGCTACCCTCTCCCTTCCCACGCACAGCCAAGGGCCCCAAGACTATTCTCTTATGCCCTAAAAGGCATGGCCTCTACATCACTAGCACCTCTAAGAATCCTCCCTCTTCCCCAAACCCCTGTAACCCCCTTCCCTTTGTCATCATGATGGTAGACCAACCAGAACTGATCAAGCAAATCCACTACAATGATGACTCTGCTGCCAGTTGCACCATTCCACAAGACAGTGCCAGAAGCTCCAACAGCCTACCAGACCTGGTTCCAGCAATTGGTGAGGATGACATGCCTGGCCTTGTTCAATTCACTATACCCTCCTTGCTCCAGTCAGACAATGGGGGGGAATTCTCACCACAACAAGATGACTTGCTGGAAGATGACTTGTACACCACATCCTCCTATGACTTCATCCCAGACCCTGATTACTCCACAGCCCCTACCCAGCAGATGCCCACTGTTCCCCATGATGAGCTCTGTAACCTGACAGAAGCACAAGCCAGAAGAGAGATGGACCTCCTGCTAGACCAAGCCAGAACCTCATATGAGAATCCATTTCCTGTTGATGGACAGGGGTCCTGCACCCATCATGAGCTCTCCCAAGCCCTTAGATTTGACCAGTGGATTCCCTCAGCTACTTCCCCCTCCCCTGATCAGCCCCTAACTCATGTCAACATGAACACCTACCCAGTCCATTTCCTGAACAACTCTGGCCTGTCCAGAACCAAGTTTGGAATCCTGCTGACTACCCTCAACAATTCCCCTTCTTCCCTTAGAGCCTTTAGCATCAGACCTAGACAGCCTGTCCCCACCCTCATTGCCCAGCTAGCCACCAAGTTCCCTGCCCTTTTAGCTGCTGAAATGTTCAAGTTCCCCAGCAGACAGATGCACAACAGCCCCTTCTCAGTCTGTGTACCCCTCCTCAAGCATGTCAACAGATTGCAGCACATGGTCCACATATACCCCACTATCTCCACAGCTGACAGGCCCACCATTCAGTGGGCCATTTGCCTACAAGCAGCCATGGTCCAAGCACATGCAAGGGTACTTATTTCCTGGCCCAAGATGCTCATGCACCCCATCAGCTGTGTGAATCCTGGGGGCAGATTCATATGTGTCAACAACCTCATCATGCACTGGAGCCCAATGGATTTCACATTCATCAACATGCTGGACACCCCAAGGATGTCTAGAAAATCTTTCTCCACCCTCAGTCCTGCAGAAACTCCACACCCAGCTGGACCTTGATGGATACCCAGCATCTGGTACCTAACTATGCTATAGTCTATTCCTCATTCTTGTTTTAGCCATGAACATTCTAAGATTAAATGTGATGCTTTGTACTGCCCCATGTACTGCTGTCCCTTTGTTTTTAGAGTCCCTCTCTTAGCTTTTGCAGTATGTCTGCAGATTCTCTAATTTAGGGTAATCCCATATTATGGGGGGAATCATCCCTGTCTGACAGCCATCCTGGCTAGCAGCCCCACTGCATTCACTGGCAGCTACCTGGCAGCTTCTCTTGTGCTGTAGCCTGTATCCTATGCAGCCGCCCTGACTCATCAGTATAGCCCATAGTTTCCCCATAGTATCAGTCTGCAGATTCTGAATTAATGCTACCTTATAGATGACATTGGAAGTACCTCAGCATATCTCTCCATCTGGATTGATTACATGAGCCAGCGGGGGACGTCTACCTTAAAGAAGTTGTTTACAGCCAGTCAGCCCTTTATGCCATCTAAGTTCCCTCTTATGCTTTTACACTGCAGCCTTCCTGCCCTCTGCTACCCCAGCAGACTGACATTGATCTGAAGATCCCTGCTCTTAATGTGCCGTGCCCCCTTGGACCCTGTCCCAAATAATATATTATTTACAGCTTTTCCTGCCAGCCGTTAGCATATGTAAATAGCTCTGTCAGCCTTTATACTCCTATATTTTCTTTACGCCCCTCAGCTAATTCCACCTTGAATTGGGGGGGATGTTATTGTCCGTTGCGTCGGACACTGAGTTGGCATAGCGCACGCGTGGTCCTGTGGCTCCAGGACCCGGGTTGCCTGCCGCCAGGCCATAGGCTAGCTATGGCCTGCACGTTTCTTCGGAATCTTCCTGAAGACTTCCTTTTCTATATAGCCGCACGAGTTGCGATGATAAGCTATCTGCTCTTCAGTCTTCACTGTGTAACTACTCTATCGATTGAAATATCTTTCTGGATAGCCGAAGGTGGAATTCTGATAGTCTCTCTGCAGAGCGAGGTTCCTCTGTTGATGAGCCAGCTTCGTGATGCAGTGATGCGCCCTGACGAACGGGTTGATGAGTTCTTTCGCAGGGTTCAAGTTCGGGGCTACTGCTCAGACCTGCGCAGTGCGCGGTCTCCTGTTACTCAGGATTATGCCATGGGGATTATCATTGGGGGTATCCGGATGGTGCGTTTTGATTCCCTTCGTCTGAAGTTCGGGCTGATGCGCCGGCGTGAGATCCCAGTTGATTATTGGTCCTGTCTGGGTGAGTACCGCGACATAGACATCCTAAACGTAGCGCTCCCCAAATCGGACTCCAGGCATCCTGGATGGTCCCGGGACCCTCCCCACTCTCCTGCCAATGCTGCTTTTCAGCATGGGCAGGGGTCTGGATCTCAGGGTTCCGGCTTTGCCAAGCGTGTCCTGGAGTGCACTTGGGGACCCTGCCCCAACAAGAAGTCCCACAAGGAGGAGCACTGTTGGCCTAAGCACCCGCATCTGCGAAATAAAGGCCAAGTTTGGGCCACAGGGTAAAGCACCCGTGCCCATCAACTTGGCCCTTCCAGCTACGTTGACTTCCAAACAGTTGTCCTCCCTGCAGGCACTGATTGATGGGTATGCGATGGATAAGAAGTAGGAGGTAAGCTCTGTCCTCTTCTCTTGCAACACGAAGTTCTCAAACGTGTGTAGCCCTAGTATCTCTGAGGGTGTCTAGCATGTTGACTCGGGGGCTGCATTGTCTAGCACTGGTGACATGTCCCTGCTCTTAGTGTATAATGCTTCTTCCCATGCATGGGCCAGCAGTTCGATTTGGTGATGGGCAATGATTTTTTTAAGCCCGATTTATCGGGCACGCCCGATTAATAATGTTTATTTCCGTTTTTGTCCATCGGGCTCACAGGTGTGGGTAATGTTTTCGGATTTCAGATCTCTGGGTGGAGCATCGGGCGTGCCATATACTTAATGTTTACGTCTGTGAGATGCTTTGGCTGGAGCATCGGGCGTGCCATATACTGAATGTTTCAGGCTTTCGGATGCTTTGGCTGGAGCATCGGGCGTGCCATATACTTAATGTTTCTGGCTTCCGGATGCTTGGGTGGAGCAGCGCGCAGGTCACCACCAGGTCGTGGTGACGTGGCCACGTGGTTGACAGGGAGGATGGACGCTCGACGATGGACGGTCGATATTCAAAAAAGCCTGCCACGTTTGAAAACAGTTGCCTAGGGCTGTCAAAAATGGGGTCTAGCAGCCCATGCGGATAAGTAGTCAAACCCACTCCGATCTCATAAGTCCAAATATCCAAGATGCTCAGAAAGCATAAGAAGCAGAAGACTGGTCGACCGACCAAGGCGCAGTCCTTAGAACTGCCCCCAGGTACCTGGAAGACGATCTTCGGCGCTCCGACGGCAGTTGTCGCGCCTGTCCGAGGCCGGCCGTGCAAGTCGAAAGAGGCCAACGAAGGTAAGCAACTGCCTGTTTCTCGCTGCATCTTTGTCTCTTCGCCTCTGCCTGGGTCACTTGCGTGCATCGAGTTATTATTGTTTTGCGACAGAGCCCTACCCCCCACCCAATATCTCCTTCTCAGGTGACGCAGATACAGCCGCTGATTGAGTCGTCGCCGGCGGTTCTCCACTGTGCACAGGTGGGTAAGGCCCAAAAGGCACACCACATGCTCCGTAGGCGATGCCATACTATGGAGATATACAATATTGATATTCTCACCCACCTGTTTGATTCTCTTGTACAACCTATCCTGAATTTTGGCTGTGAGGTGTGGGCTCCTTCTATTCTGAACAACACACTTATCGCAAATGACCATGCTTGTGAGAAATGGCATAGAGGTATACTTAAACAAATGTTGGGTGTTTGCCAATCTACGACATCTAATATTATCATGGAAGAGCTGGGTAGAACCCCGTTGTGTTTTGCTTGGCTTAAACAAGCTTTGCGCTTGTGGAACAAGACCATACATAAAGAACCTGAGGATCTCATTATAATGGCTCTTGAGGAATCTTTTGACTCCAACACTGGCTGGGTTCATAACTTACGTTGTGCTCTCCACAAGCTAGGATCCAGTAAAAACCTCAACATTTTGGAGGCTGTCGATGTCGAAGGTATTATGTCTGAAGTTTTTGAGTCATAGAGGTTTAAGTACCCAAGTGACACCAATGCAGTCAGAGACATCCCTGATGAGAGAAGGGTTGGCTTTAAACGCCTCCGATACCAAAAATGGTTCGCAGCCAACAGCAATGATGAGAATGGCTTGATTCCCTTTACATCCGCCTTACATAAGCAGGATCAGATTCGTTCTATAGCACAGTTTAGAATGGGTTCTTATTGGCTGAACACAGAAAGAATGAGGGTGGTGGATAGAGCACACATCCCTCGCTCAATGAGGCACTGTCAAATGTGTGGGTTCCAAAAACCTGAGGATGAAATGCATATGTTTGAGTGCCCTTTTTATAATGATATTCGCCTTCGCTACCAGAAGCTGTTTACAGATATTTATAGGCATGTCCATGAGGATACCGACTTAACCGTATGGAATGTGGAATTCTGCGATTCCACATTCAAAACCTTTATGAATGGAAATGGCACTAAGTCTTTTTGGAGCAACCTAGCCGACTATCTTTCTACTTGTAGAAGAGCAAGACAGGAAGCCCTGGACTGCTTCGTGGCACCGTAATTTATTATCCCTTTTTCTTCTTCTTGTGACTTCTCATTTGTTAGCTTCTTACCTCCTCCACGTAAGTGGTTGAGATCTGGGTCCTGCTCTAGGGGGTTTAATACCTACGCCACCAAAACGGTGGTTGGGAGTTTGGTTTGTTTGTCCTCGACACACCCCTGATGTAATGGGTTATTTTGCTTTGTGGGTGCTTTTTCTTTTTGTTTAAAGCACAGAGTCTCATACACCCTCGCGGTGTCAAGTAGACTTTAACATGTAATGTAATGTACTGTAATGTAACAGGTAAGCCATCACAATTCGCGATGCCTATTCCACGCCCCTTGCCCTTGCTCCAGCTCTTTGGCATCCCCAGATTTAACCATCGCCCACTGATTCTTCCGGCTGGCTGCTCTCTTGCCTGTGGTCAGCGCTTCTTGCTTGCTAAATCCTTAGACTTCGTGTGCATCGAATCCTGATTGTTGGCTTCTGTAGTTCGTCGCTATTCTTATCATTGCTAGTGGACCAAATAACACATAATAATTGATTCACGATCTACGAAATGTGCTTGCGTTGCTTGCGTCCTTCGAGCGAGTTGCTTGCGTCCTTGGAGCTCACCCCCACCTTGCCTGGAGCTGCCCCCCCCCCCCCCCCCCCCTGCCCCCTTCCTGCCAGCAGCTGCCCCTCCCTCCCAAGAGCTGCCTGGAGCTGCCCCCCCCCTGCCTGGAGCTACCCCCCCCCCCCCCCCTGCCCCCCTGCCCCTTCCTGGAGCTGTCCCCCCCCTGCCTGGATCAGCCCCCCCCCCCCCCCCCCCCCCCCTGCCCCTTCCTGGAGCTGCCCCCCCCTCCCTGGAGCTGCCTGGAGCTGTCCCCCCTCCCTGAAGCTGCCTGGAGACACTTGGAGCTGCCTGGATTATTGATAATAATATATTATTCTAGAAAACCCAAAGCTAGTTGCTTTTATTTTCCACATGGTTTTCTAGGAGTTGTGACATCTTTTATGTCCCATAGGTAACCAGAATGTGCAACCAAGATTGTTTTCTAGGCCAACCAATCGTTGGAAGATTTACAAGTAGTAATAGTAAATAGTAATAGTAAATATTAATCCAAATTGTAATCATTAATAGTAATACCATAGAAATGGATTTATTTATAATTGAAGTTTCAGTGGCACTGTAGTATTTTACACAGCAAATTTGACATCCCGATTTTAATGGAACCTCTTTTAACCAGTATCGGGCGTGCCAGATACTTAATATTTGTGCTTTTCAAAATCTACACCTGAGTATATGGCTGCCATATACTTAATGTTTCCGTCCCACCAATGTCTACACCTGGGGATATGGCTGCCATATACTTAATGTTTCTGCCCTACCAAAGTCTACACCTGGGTACATGTCTGCCATATACTTAATGTTTATGCCCAATTCCTTAGAAAAATCACTGGTGATGGGGTGGTTCAACGGTCAGCAGGCAGTAGTGGATCCATTGCAATTGTGTTGTGTAGTGATTGGTTACCAACACCAATCACTCTATCCAATGTTCTCTACATCCCTCACTGTCCGGTGAATCTCCAGTCAGTAAATGCTGTGGCTCATTCCCATCACTGTCAGGTTTCTTTTGATAGTACTAGCTGTCCTGCCACACAGGCCTCTTCTGTCTTATGGTCTTTTCCTGCCTCTAGTGATGGTGTGTATAAGTTTGCATGTATGTAGGCCTTGTGCTTCTCCCCGTGGGTGTTCTTATAGTAGAGCAGACCCTTATCCTGTTTTTGCACTTGATGTTGATGAGGACGGTGGAGTTCTTATCCCTACTACCCTTGAATGGCTGTGGCATCGGCGGCTGGGTCACCCTGACTATGACGCCATGCGCAGACTTGTCAGAGGTAAGATGGTTAAGAACTTGCCCCTCACCATGCAGCAAGTGAAGAAACTGGGTAAGATCCCTTGTGATGCTTGTCAGAAGGCTAAGGCTAAACGTTTGCCTTTTCCTAAAGAAAGTACCACAGAGATCCGTGCTCCTCTACAACGTCTTCACTTAGATATCATGGGACCTGTTCATATTAGGGGCTTGCGTGGGGAGTTTTATATCCTGTGTCTCACTGATCAATTCTCTGGCTATGCTGATGAGGTATTGGCCTTGAGGTCCAGGGATGAGGCTCCTTTAGCAGTTCAGACTACTATCCTCAGGTGGATGACTCAGCTACATGGGTTTGTCTTCAAATGTTTGAGATCTTACAGGGCTAAGGAATTTTTGGTTAAGTTGTTCGAAGAATGGTTGATCAAGGTTGGGGCAGTGCATGAGTTGTCGATGATGTACACTGCTCAGCAGAATGCTACTGTTGAGAGGTACAATGGGGTCTTGCAGAATGTAGCTAGGAGTAATCACTTCTAGCTACATACGAGTCTAAGCTTCCTAAGTCCTTCTGGCCCTATGCCTTTCTCAGTGCATGTTATCTTCGCAATCGGCTGCCCAACCAGGGTGAAAAGACTCCTTATGAGCTATTCTTTGGTGTGGTTCCTGATGTGTCGTTGTTACGTGTGTTTGGTTGCCCTTGCTACGTTACTTTAGTCAACGGGAAGAAGCGTAACAAGCTTGATGAGAGGGCATTATCTGGTAGACTGGTTGGGTATTCCCTGGTGAGTAAGGGTTATTTTGTTTGGGTTCCAAAGTTGCGCCAGGTAGTAGAGAGTCGTGACGTACTCTTCTATGAACAGTTCAGCTACAACTGTATACCTGGGCTCTCCCCTTATGATGGGTCCCCGTATGTAGACAGCATCCCTACTGCAGTCAACAGTCATATGCTGGATGATGTGGGGAATGCCTTAGTCCCTTTAGCGACCCCGATTGTTGATGGCTGTCCTGGTCATGGGATGAACTTGCGTCCCAGGTCAGGGACTGATCATGCTGTATCGCGTGTGAAGCGAAAGGGCGGGCGGGAGTCTGAAGTTCCTCCGAGCGTAAATTTACCCGAATCTCAGGGGGTCGCCAGGCCTTCCTCTGTGCCACGTTTCACTGGCGAAGTTCTAGGATTAGACCGCTCGTCCATCATAGTGGAGCCTTCTTTAGGTCCATTGTCTACTTCTCATCTCCTCCCTTCCACCAGTTCTATCGACTTGCAGGCAGGATTGATCCCTCTGCCCCCTGTCATTTCTGGTGGTTTACACATGACCAAGCTAGATGAGGAGTTAGCCGTCAGGGAAAGCCTGAGTGATGAATTGGATGAGTGGGCTGGGAGTGACACTGCGTATGGCTGGGGAGTTCCAGTCGACCCAGGATTCATTGATTTAGAGGCAAAGAATGCCGACCCTGTTCAACCAGTCAGTAGTCCTGATCTGGGGGTTGTACTACCTGATACTGCTGATACATATGTTGCTCATATGGGGATTAACTGCCTTTATGTGGGTGCATATATCTCTACTTCCACTGAACTGTCATATAGGGACGCCATGCACCCCTCTAACCCTGACAGGGATAGATGGTTACTAGCTATGAAGGATGAGATGGAATCTTTGCATGCTCATGGCACCTGGGTTCTGACTCCTCAGCCTCCTAAACAGAGGGTCCTGTCTGGCAGGTGGTTATTTGTGAAGAAGATAGGGATTGATGGATCTGTGCGTTATAAAGCACGCTTTGTGGTTCGTGGTTTCTTGCAGATAGAGGCCTGGGCTTGAATTTCATGATGTCTATGCCCCGGTCTCTTCTAAAGCTGGGCTTAGGGTTCTCCTTGCTGCCATCACTCATAGGAAGATGTTTGTTAGGCAGCTGGATATCAAGACTGCTTTTCTAAACGCTGTCTTGGAACTAACCTGGTCTTGTCTTGTACTGTCACCAGCCTGAAGGTTTCAAAGTGCTTGGTCCTACTGGCCTTCCCCTTGTGTGCAAACTTATCAAGTACCTTTATGGTCTGAAGCAGGCACCCAGGGCTTGGAGCAAGGAGGTCAAGCAGGTTTTGATTGCTCATGGGTTTGTCATGTGCGAGGCAGAACCAGCTCTGTATGTTAGACAGGATTCCTATGGTGGGTGGAGCTATGTTCTGACCTATGTTGATGATTTTATCTGTGCTTTTGATGATCTGGCTTTGTATGCTTTGCTGATCAAGGCTATGGAAGCTGCTGGCTGGGAGGTGAAGGAGTTGGGTGTGCCTGTCCAGATTCTCTCACTGGACATGGATGTTACACTTGACTCTGATGGCAGGTGTGTTCAGATCAACCTCTCCCAGCACTCCTACATTGTTGATCTGGTGGAGCAGTTTGGTCTCACCTCTGCAGCCAAGCCCATGTTCTCTGCCCCCATGGCCAAGTGTACTATCCAGGGTAATTCAAAGCGCGCACTTTTGCGCTTTTGAGCGCTGACTTTTTGACCCCCTGTGCGCTTTAAGCGCAGTTTTTTGCAGCCCCTTGTGGGCGCTGCAAGCAATTTTTGCGCTTTTTGCACTACAAAGCGCAGTTTTTGTGTTTCAAGGGCGCTAAAGCGCTGGCCAATTTTGCCATTTGAAGTACCCTGGTACTATCACCGACCCCCCTGGAGATCCCCTGCCCTCTAATAGCCAGTACCTCTCCCTTGTTGGTGCTTTGCTATACTTGGCTACTTGCACCAGGCCTGATATTTCTTTTGCTGTAAGCTATCTGTCCAGGTTTTCTGCTCACCCTACTGTCCCCCTCAGGGGGGCAGCCAAGCGCTTGCTTTTGTATTTGAGGTCTCATTCCCACCTGGGCCTCACTTACACCCACAGCCCTGAGTTCTCTTTTACTGTCTTTAGTGACTCATCCTTTTCTGATGATGGGTCTGACAGGAGATCTCAGACTGGCTATGCTGTGCTTGCTGCTGGGTGCCTGGTGAACTGGATGAGCAAGCGGCAGCCTACTATTGCTATTAGCTCTAGTGAGGCTGAGTATCAAGCCCTGGATCAGACAGCCAGGGAGGTGCAGTGGTTGAAGAAGTTGAGGGCTAATCTGGGGTTACCGTGCACCATTGTCACCATTCAGGGTGACAACCTGGGGTCTCTGAGTTGGGCCAATGACTGGCAGCTGATTCCTCGCATCAAGCACATTGATGTAATTCATCATTATATCAAGGAGTTGGTTGAGGATGGTCGGCTGAAGGTTGCCTATGTTAACACTAAGGATATTTTACACTCTAGACTTCCCTTTTACTTTGAACCTCATAAATTCCATGCTTCTGAATGAAGAATACACGGAATTGGGGGGGGGGGGGGGGGTGTTATAGACCGGTTCTCCCGGTCCAGCTAGAGTGTTTTAGTGCGCCAGGCCCTCTGCCTGGAAGCTTCCATTGTAGTGCCTCTGCCCGATAGGGCCAGCACCTACCGGCGGCAGTACCCTGAGGTACTGTCGCCTTTCTCTTCTTATACCTGCCATGTCGCCTGACATGCTATCACGATTGTAATCATACGCCCTAGTCCATTCCCTGTGTCAGTGCTAACGACATAACGCTCCGGAAAGCTAAATGCGTAGCCCCAAAATGATTTAGTGTCGGGGGACCCACCTCGCTCCTTTGGTGAGAGTACCCTCGTGCATATGCGGCTGGGATGGGCATGGGCATAATTTGAACCTTGGGGGTGTCAGTACACTGTATTGAAGTTAACTTCGCCACAAAGTTAGTGGAATGACATGTGTACGTGGACTTAGCCGCAATCCTAAACCCGTAACCTCAACTCCTAGGTGACCGGAGGCTGGACTTAAGTCCAGCCCACGCTTTAAATATTGCCTTGAGAATCCATAGCCTCATCCGTCTATCCACCATCCGGTGTTATTCCGACAGGTCGTGAGCCCTCTTCGACGCTTAACCACTGCTTCGTCACCTCCGCGATGGCACCTATTGGACTATCCCCTAACCAAGTTCTATTGATGGCTACAACTGTCGATCGATGGAACTTCGGGATGAAGAACGGCCTGCGCCTTCATGGCCTGAGTGCTGCACTGCGCACTATCAACCCGGCGCCAGGCGCAGAATGGACGATTGGATGCGGGCTCTCAGGCCCCTCTCAGCATCAGGGATGCAACTCTGGAGACTCTCATCAAGCTGGAGTATCATCTGCTCACTCTGGTCAACGGTCTGGAGAACCGCCGGCAGTGCCGCAGGGTTCCTCAGCTCCTACGCAACGGCAACCGACCACGTCTGGAACCTCTGGAGGCGGTGAGGAGACGGGGGGTAAGGCCAGCACATCCAAGTATGCTGCGCCCTCTGCCCCCCAACGCGGTGAGTCGAGCGATATATGTAGGGGGGGTGAGCGAACAAGAGCGTGCGCGTGCGCGGGAAGATGAACGCAATGTGCGGGATTTCCTGCGTACTCTGGAGGAATCGCGGTTGCATGAAATTGTGTTGGACAAGGCGCTTGCCTATGTCCTATTGACGGTTGATCAATCCCTGCAATTCCACTTTAAACCCACCCATCTGCTCAATCCATCTATGACGAGGCGATGGGGTGGCTCGCACGCAGTCGCAGCTGACAATAAACAGCACATCCACTTGCTTGCTATTGAGTTTCGCGCCTTGTACATGGCGGATACTGAAACGGTTACCCAATGGTTTGACAGGCTGCGTAGGCTGGCGGCTAAGTTGATTGAGGGGGGACAGCCAGTCACCGAACAGGATGGGGTAGAACTTGCCATTCTGGGGGCTAGGCATGTTCGGTCCCAAGCCCTCCAGCAGACCCTTATGGCGGCCAATGGATCGATGTCTTATGCAAGTGTCTTGCAGATGTACGAGAGTGCTGAGAGACTCAACTTGCGCTTGCAACCTACCTCACCATTATTCCCAACATACGTAAAATACCGACCACTGACCCTCTCTCCTTCCCCTCCTGTGGTTCCAGGTTACGTCGCTGATGCCAATGCTGGTGGCCGGGGTGCAGGACGTCACAATCCCGGTCGCGGCAGAGGCGGAGGTCAGGGTCGTGGACGGGTTAGAGCTCTCCTCTGCACCCACTGCAAGAGTACCACTCACCTCGTCGACACCTGTTGGACCAAGTATCCGCATCTGCGTCCCGCTCGCTCCCCCCCGGCCAACGCAGGGCGAGGTGGAGGTGGAGGCCGTGGAGCTCCTGCTGGAGGCGGAGCCCCTGTGTCTAGGGTGGAGTTTGGCGCCCTGGTCAGCCAGCTGGCAGGCTACTCGCTGATGTGAGCGATTCCTGATCAGATTGTCGCGCTTACCGCTTGGTCTGCTGCTCCCGATACAGTGTTTGATGTTCTTGCTGTTCTTAGCCCTGATCGTGTTATTGTGCACATTGATTCTGGGGCGGGTCGCTGTATCACTGGCTCTCAAGCCCTATTTCCAACCTTCCAGTTTGTGTCGAATGGACCATCTGTCAAGTTTGGGGATGGGGTGGTTCAGCAGGCAACAGGCATAGGGACCATTGTATTAAGTAGTAGGTGGCTAGATGCCCCTATCACCTTAACACAGTGCCTCTATGTGCCTGATTGTCATGTGAATATTTTGAGCGTTAGTGCCACTGCTAGAGACCTTGCCTGCGTAATCTCTTTCACTTCTGACACCTGCCATGCTACCATTGGGCCTAGAACCCTTTGGCAGATCCCTGTTTCCCCTCTCGGGGTTTATCAGTTTGATGCAGTTGTGGATGAGATTCCTTCCTTGCTTTGTGTTGACCTAGATGTCAGCATACCACCCATGTCCCCCATTGAATTGTGGCATAAACGGTTCGACCACCCAGGCTTTCCCGCTATGTCACAACTCATTCAGGGAACATTGGTTATTGGTATGCCGATCATCTCAAATCAGCAACTTCGCAAATTCAAGGAAAGTCCTTGTGACGCCTGTGCTCGTGGTAAGGCCAAACGTGTGCCATACCATGAGCCCAGGAGGAAGACTCACTCACCCCTTGAGATTGTCCATGTGGATCTCATGGGAGTATGGGACCATTCAGCCAAGGCCTGAGAGGTGAGTACTACCTCTTGGTCATGGTCGATGATTACAGTAATTGGCAGGCCGTCATTACGATGGTTACTAAGGGCGACAGCGCGTTTTGGATAGTCAACACTCTCAAAGCCTGGATGGCTTTGCTAGTCGGGGTAGTTCTAGGGTGTCTGCGATCTGATCAGGCAAAAGAGTTTTGCACAGCCGAGGTAGAAGATTTCCTTAAGTTGGTCAAAGCTCGACACGAGCTTAGTAGTGTGTATTGCCCACAGCAGAACGGCAACGCGGAGCGGATGCATGGGGTGGTGGCTGCTACGGCCGGCACGATGCTCCTAGACAGTAAAATAACTCATGGCTTCTGGCCCTATGCCTTTCGCTGTGCTTCATACGTTCGCAATCGCACTCCGACCCTCGACGGTAGGACTCCTTATGAGCGTTTTTTTTGTGTAGTCCCTGACGTCTCTCTCCTTCGGATCTTTGGTGCAACTGGGTATGTTAAGCTACTCGACAAAGACTCGCGTAAGGGGAAGCTAAACGGTCGCGCTCTTAGAGGGGAAATGATTGGGTATGCGCCTGTGAGTAAGGCTTGGCAGTTGTGGCTACCAGATTCGCATAGGATCATAGAGTCACGTGACGTTGACTAGTATGAGGGGGCTGGCCCGGCCCCCGCCCGTTCCTGGGCAGGACCCCTTCGACGGTGATTTCTCACTTGACGGTCCCGACACCGCTGTCAACGGTTTGGGGCCCGAGGTGGTGACGTCTCCAACTACTCCATCTGACTCGCCTGTGGGGACTGCGGCAGGGTCTGACTCAGGGTTTCGCATTTCGGACTCTGAGTCTGGTCCTGGTTTCCATATGCAACTTCGCAGCCAAAACCAGGCATCTGCCGTGTTCCCCACAGTAGTGAGTCGTAGGGGGGGGGGGGTCTGATCTGGTAGTTTCTCCTCCTTTATGGACCTCCCGTGGACATCCGGTCCTTTCCCCTAGTTCGCGCCCTTTAGGAGATGGTGGTGGTATTGGGGACTATCCGAGTCGGGGTCCGCAGGTACAATCCAGATGGCATCCTGAGCCTACCGCGGACCCGCACGATGTGCCTCCTTACATGACTACCCCACATGCTCACGATAGTCGTGCTTCGGAGCAGGGGGGGGGAAGCTGAGGACACGGCCGCAGCGACTGAGATTTTGTCACCCACGAGCACGGTTGCCCCCGGTTGGGGTGCGTGGGGTAACTGGTGTAGGAGTATGTGTGACTCCCTTAGGGACTGGACAATCAGGTGGCCTAGGCCCTGTTGTCCCAGACTCCCCGGTTTGGAATAGGGTGGCCTTGGCTGCACCTATCAAGCCTGTTTCATCTCAACAAAGATTCTTTGATCCCCCTGTCCCTGTGATAGTATCTGGGGTTACTCGCAGTCGCAGGCAGGCAGGCCAGGCTCTTGAGATGACTGGGCTGGTTACACCCCCCCGATCACGCAGGAGTAATGTCCCTGATTTGCCTGTACTGCCTGTTTCACCTGTCGGAGAGCTGGTGCGATACCCACCCGCTCCCGTTCCTGCAGTGTTATCCTCGTCCCCTACATCCGACCTTGTCGACAATCCCCTCTTTCTTGATGCAACCTCAGCTTCTGACTCGGTTTCAGGTGGAGATACCCCTGAACCTGTGTCAGAAGCTCCAGGACTCACTTTGCGTGCATACATTTCTACCTCCTCCGATATTTCTTACAAACAGGCCATGGATCAGTCCAATCCCCATAGGGATGGCTGGCTCCTTGCCAAGAGAGATGAGATGGAGAGTCTGCATGCGCACGGGACTTGGCAGCTCGTCAAGCTTCCACCTGGAGTGGTTCCAATCAAGAATCGGTGGTGTTTTTCCTTCAAGCACGGGGATAATGGGGTAGTAGTGAGGCAGAAAGCTCGGGTAGTTGCTAAGGGGTTCTTGCAGCGGGCTGGGCTTGATTATGATCTGACCTTTGCCCCTGTGACTTCAAAGTCTACCCTGAGGACCTTGCTTGCTGGCATGGTCCACAACAAGATGTTTGCTAGGCAGCTTGATATCAAGACTGCGTTTCTGAATGGGGTTTTGGAGGAAGAGCTTTATATGGAGCAACCACAGGGATTTGTTGTTCCTGGGGGTTGGGTCTGTAAGCTGATCAAGAGTCTGTATGGGGTGAAGCAATCTCCCCGCAAGTGGTGAGAGGAGGTGCGTAGGGTTCTTCGGATTGCAGGTTTCACTCCTGCGCATGCTGACCCTGCTCTGTTCATCCGCCTTGAACCTGATGGAACTGTCTCGTGGGTTCTTACCTATGTTGATGACTTCTGGCTTGCGCTGCACTGTCTCATTCTGTACGCCAAGATCGTTTCGATCATGCGGAAGGCGAAGTGGACAGTCACTGAGATGGGGGTTCCTAAGGTTTTCCTGTCTATTGACTGTGACCTCCGTCACCCTTGACAGTGCTGGGCGGTGTTTTTCTATTGTCATCAGCCAGCACAACCAGATCTTTGGTATGCATGCTAGAGAGATATCCCATCGCTCTTGAGGATGAGACCAAGCAGTCCCCTCACGTTTCATGATCAGTGGGGCTGTTACCAAGCATGCGGCCGGTAGCCCTGCCTTGCCTAACAACCTCATGTACGCCTCACTGATTGGATCACTGATCTATCTGTCCACATGCACGAGACCGGACATTGCATATTCTGTGTCTGCTCTCTCACGTTTCACCTCCAAACCTACTCAAGCACACCGGCGTGCTGCTCAGCGTGTTCTGGTCTACCTACGGAAGTATCCCAACCTTGGCATTAGGTAGGTATAGCCATAGCTCTGATTTGCTGTCTATGCATACTCAGATGCCTCGTTTGGTGATGACCCTGAGGGTAGGAGGTCGAAAACTGGTATGGCTATTTTGGCATCTGGTGGGGTGGTTCACTGGGCCTCTAAGCGGCAGATTACCCCTGCCATACGTTAGCACTGGGGAAGCTGAGTACCAGGCTCTTGCAGCGACGGCCCGTGATGTCCAGTGGTTTAAGCACTTGAGGGTAGACCTGGGCCTCCCTTGCTCACTAGTCACCATTCAGTGTGACTCTACGGTGGCAAATTCTTGGTGTGCTGAGGTGGCTTTGGTACCACGTGCCAAGCACATCGATATCATGCATCACTATGTGCGTGATTTGGGCATGCCTGGGCGGATTGGGATTGCGAAGGTTGATACCACCTTGCAGTTGGCTGACGCCTTCACCAAGGCTTTGGAGGCTGAGCAGTTATGGTTTTTGAATGGTTTGCTGGGCATGGTGGACTGCAAGCGTGGGGCGATACCCCCCACGTACAAGCGCCCCCCGAGGTAGCTTTTGGTTTTGGGCTCTTTTAGGTTTGCAGGTAGTCCCACCGTGGGAGGTGCCGTTAGTGGCAGATCTTGACTACTGGCTGTGTTTGATTTCGTGCGGTTTCTTGGCTCTACAATGGCATTCAGTGCTTTTTGGTTTGTTACGTTCTGCTCCTTTTCTGGTTGGGTGTGTCCTTTTTTGCCACATGCTTTAAGGTGGTCAACGATTTGTTACACCTACCCCTTTTTTGGCTTATAGGTGTATATTTCAGTAGGTGGAGTTTTCCCCTACAGGGAGTGAGCCAGCCATCCTTACCCATGCTGGACAACTTGGGTTTTGCCTTGCCCATCTGCTTAGGCCCATCTGGGCATTCTGTGATTTGTTCTGGACTATTTGGGATTGGTGTTACGATGTATCCTGTGGTGCGATACCCACCACATGATATTTTTCTGGTTCTTTAATAAAGCATAGCTTTGGTTACATTGTGTATTCTTTCCTTAATTTTTGATGTGGAGTCTACATTGTTTCTCTTTTATATTCCCCTTTACCTCAACAGGTGGAGATTTCAGCTCTTGCTCTTATTTGTGTTTCGGTTCCGGTTCGTTTCTGCTACTGTTCACCTGACCAGGTGGAGTGTCAGAGTTAGATGACTGGTAGGTCAGTCTCACAGACAGTGGCGTGTCCACGGACATGCATGTGTACGTGGACTTAGCCGCATTCCTAAACCCGTAACCTCAACTCCTAGGTGACCGGAGGCTGGACTTAAGTCCAGCCCACGCTTTAAATATTGCCTTGAGAATCCATAGCCTCATCCGTCTATCCACCATCCGGTGTTATTCCGACAGCAAATGACTCATCGACTCACTGACTCACTGATTAGTTAGTCATGACTCACTGACTCACTGACTCACTAACTCACAGACTCACAGACTCACAGACTCACAGACTCACAGACTCACAGACTCATAGACTCACTGAATCACTGACTGATTAAGGGCGCCTGGTGGCGCGTCCCGAATGAAATGAATTGAATCCTCAATTCAGTTTATTTTATTAATTTTACTTTAATTGTATTGAATGTTGTTTTATTTTAATTCGATTTTATTCATTTCATTTTAATTTAATTCACGTGATTTGGATGCATGCAATTGCTTTATTTTTTGTCAATTCGAATAGGATTAAATTAAATTAAATTTGATGTAATTGAATTTCACTGAATCGATGGATGTTGCAGCTTTGTTGTAAAAAGTGACGAAAATGAGAGTTTTTGAAGGGTTTTTGTTGGATTTTAAGCAGTGCTGAACGTTCATGCAATGCACATTTATAGATTGGCTTTATTTCTAAGAATTTGATACAAGAAAAATGAGACCAATCAGGAGTCTGGTTGATTTTAAGGAATTCTACAAGGTATTTCACGTTTGGGCCCAGCCCAGACGTGAACGGTACGTCCCGTCCTACTAAACGGGTTTTTGGCCAGTGGCAGGTGGCGTGGCTTGCTCCTACCCCCGCCCGGTGGGCCCCCGCCCCAGCCCCTGCCCCCGCCCCCGCACACGCCCCCGCACACGCCCCCGCACACGCCCCCGCACACACACACGCACACGCCCCCGCACACGCCCCAGCACACGCCCCCGCACACGCACACACACACGCACACGCACACGCACACGCACACGCACACGCACACGCACACGCACACGCACACGCACACGCACACGCACACGCACACGCACACGCACATGCCCCCGCACACGCAGTCACGCACACGCACGGCCCTGGGGTGGGGTCCGTGGGCTTATTATAGGAACTGACTCACAGAATCACTGAATCACTGAATCAATGTCTCACTGACTCACAGAATCACTGAATCAATGTCTCACTGACTGATTGACTGATTGACTGATTGACTCACTGCCTCACTAACTGATTGACTCACTATACTACTCACTGACTCACTGACGCAATGACGCATTGACACACTGAATCACTGATTCACTGACTCACAAACTCACTGACTCACTGCCTCACTAACTCACTAACTCACATACTCACTGACTCACAGACTCACTTACTCACAGACTTACTGAATCACTGACTGATTGAGTCACTCACTCACTGGCTCACTGACTCACTGGATCACTGAATCACTGTCTCCCTGACACACTGACTCACTGACTCATTGTCTCACTGACTCACTGATTGATTGACTCACTGACTCATTGAGTCACTGACTCACCGACTGATTGACTCATTGACTCACTGACTCAATGACTCAATGACACATTGACACACTGACTCACTGATTCACTGACTCACTGACTCACTGACTCACTAACTTACAGGCTCACAGACTCACTTACTCACAGACTCACTGAATCACTGACTGATTGAGTCACTCACTCATTGACTCACTGACTCACGGACTCACTGACTCACTAACTGATTGACTCACTGACTTACTAATAACTCAATGACTCACTGACTCACTTGCTCACTAGCTCACTAGCTCCCTGAATGATTGACTCACTGTCTCACTGACTCTCTGGCTCACTGGCTCACTGACTGATTGACTCACTGACTCATTGACTCACTGACTCTCTAACTCACTGACTCACTGACCCACTGACTCACTAACTCACTGGCTCACTGGCTCACTGACTCTCTGACTCAATGACTCACTGACTCACTTGCTCACTGAATCACTGACTCACTGACTGATTGACTCACTGACTCTCTAACTCACTAACTCTCTAACTCACTGAATCACTGACTGATTGACTCACCGACTCACTGACTCACTGACTCACTAAATGACTCATCGACTCACTGACTCACTGATTAGTTAGTCATGACTCACTGACTCACTGACTCACTAACTCACAGACTCACAGACTCACAGACTCACAGACTCACAGACTCACAGACTCATAGACTCACTGAATCACTGACTGATTAAGGGCGCCTGGTGGCGCGTCCCGAATGAAATGAATTGAATCCTCAATTCAGTTTATTTTATTAATTTTACTTTAATTGTATTGAATGTTGTTTTATTTTAATTCGATTTTATTCATTTCATTTTAATTTAATTCACGTGATTTGGATGCATGCAATTGCTTTATTTTTTGTCAATTCGAATAGGATTAAATTAAATTAAATTTGATGTAATTGAATTTCACTGAATCGATGGATGTTGCAGCTTTGTTGTAAAAAGTGACGAAAATGAGAGTTTTTGAAGGGTTTTTGTTGGATTTTAAGCAGTGCTGAACGTTCATGCAATGCACATTTATAGATTGGCTTTATTTCTAAGAATTTGATACAAGAAAAATGAGACCAATCAGGAGTCTGGTTGATTTTAAGGAATTCTACAAGGTATTTCACGTTTGGGCCCAGCCCAGACGTGAACGGTACGTTCCGTCCTACTAAACGGGTTTTTGGCCAGTGGCAGGTGGCGTGGCTTGCTCCTACCCCCGCCCGGTGGGCCCCCGCCCCAGCCCCTGCCCCCGCCCCCGCACACGCCCCCGCACACGCCCCCGCCCCCGCCCCCGCACACACACACGCACACGCCCCCGCACACGCCCCAGCACACGCCCCCGCACACGCACACGCACACGCCCCCGCACACGCACACGCACACGCCCCCGCACACGCACACGCACACGCACACGCACACGCACACGCACACGCACACGCACACGCACATGCCCCCGCACACGCAGTCACGCACACGCACGGCCCTGGGGTGGGGTCCGTGGGCTTATTATAGGAACTGACTCACAGAATCACTGAATCACTGAATCAATGTCTCACTGACTCACAGAATCACTGAATCAATGTCTCACTGACTGATTGACTGATTGACTGATTGACTCACTGCCTCACTAACTGATTGACTCACTAACTCACTGACTCACTGACGCAATGACGCATTGACACACTGAATCACTGATTCACTGACTCACAAACTCACTGACTCACTGCCTCACTAACTCACTAACTCACATACTCACTGACTCACAGACTCACTTACTCACAGACTTACTGAATCACTGACTGATTGAGTCACTCACTCACTGGCTCACTGACTCACTGGATCACTGAATCACTGTCTCCCTGACACACTGACTCACTGACTCATTGTCTCACTGACTCACTGATTGATTGACTCACTGACTCATTGAGTCACTGACTCACCGACTGATTGACTCATTGACTCACTGACTCAATGACTCAATGACACATTGACACACTGACTCACTGATTCACTGACTCACTGACTCACTGACTCACTAACTTACAGGCTCACAGACTCACTTACTCACAGACTCACTGAATCACTGACTGATTGAGTCACTCACTCATTGACTCACTGAATCACTGACTCACTGACTCACTAACTGATTGACTCACTGACTTACTAATAACTCAATGACTCACTGACTCACTTGCTCACTAGCTCACTAGCTCCCTGAATGATTGACTCACTGTCTCACTGACTCTCTGGCTCACTGGCTCACTGACTGATTGACTCACTGACTCATTGACTCACTGACTCTCTAACTCACTGACTCACTGACCCACTGACTCACTAACTCACTGGCTCACTGGCTCACTGACTCTCTGACTCAATGACTCACTGACTCACTTGCTCACTGAATCACTGACTCACTGACTGATTGACTCACTGACTCTCTAACTCACTAACTCTCTAACTCACTGAATCACTGACTGATTGACTCACCGACTCACTGACTCACTGACTCACTAAATGACTCATCGACTCACTGACTCACTGATTAGTTAGTCATGACTCACTGACTCACTGACTCACTACTCACAGACTCACAGACTCACAGACTCACAGACTCACAGACTCACAGACTCATAGACTCACTGAATCACTGACTGATTAAGGGCGCCTGGTGGCGCGTCCCGAATGAAATGAATTGAATCCTCAATTCAGTTTATTTTATTAATTTTACTTTAATTGTATTGAATGTTGTTTTATTTTAATTCGATTTTATTCATTTCATTTTAATTTAATTCACGTGATTTGGATGCATGCAATTGCTTTATTTTTTGTCAATTCGAATAGGATTAAATTAAATTAAATTTGATGTAATTGAATTTCACTGAATCGATGGATGTTGCAGCTTTGTTGTAAAAAGTGACGAAAATGAGAGTTTTTGAAGGGTTTTTGTTGGATTTTAAGCAGTGCTGAACGTTCATGCAATGCACATTTATAGATTGGCTTTATTTCTAAGAATTTGATACAAGAAAAATGAGACCAATCAGGAGTCTGGTTGATTTTAAGGAATTCTACAAGGTATTTCACGTTTGGGCCCAGCCCAGACGTGAACGGTACGTTCCGTCCTACTAAACGGGTTTTTTGGCCAGTGGCAGGTGGCGTGGCTTGCTCCTACCCCCGCCCGGTGGGCCCCCGCCCCAGCCCCTGCCCCCGCCCCCGCACACGCCCCCGCACACGCCCCCGCCCCCGCCCCCGCACACACACACGCACACGCCCCCGACACGCCCCAGCACACGCCCCCGCACCTCACCGCACACTCCCCCGCACACTCACACTCACACGCCCCCTCACACGCACACTCACACGCACACTCACACGCACACGCACACGCACACTCACACGCACATGCCCCCCGCACACGCAGTCACGCACACGCACGGCCCTGGGGTGGGGTCCGTGGGCTTATTATAGGAACTGACTCACAGAATCACTGAATCACTGAATCAATGTCTCACTGACTCACAGAATCACTGAATCAATGTCTCACTGACTGATTGACTGATTGACTGATTGACTCACTGCCTCACTAACTGATTGACTCACTAACTCACTGACTCACTGACGCAATGACGCATTGACACACTGAATCACTGATTCACTGACTCACAAACTCACTGACTCACTGCCTCACTAACTCACTAACTCACATACTCACTGACTCACAGACTCACTTACTCACAGACTTACTGAATCACTGACTGATTGAGTCACTCACTCACTGGCTCACTGACTCACTGGATCACTGAATCACTGTCTCCCTGACACACTGACTCACTGACTCATTGTCTCACTGACTCACTGATTGATTGACTCACTGACTCATTGAGTCACTGACTCACCGACTGATTGACTCATTGACTCACTGACTCAATGACTCAATGACACATTGACACACTGACTCACTGATTCACTGACTCACTGACTCACTGACTCACTAACTTACAGGCTCACAGACTCACTTACTCACAGACTCACTGAATCACTGACTCATTGAGTCACTCACTCATGGACTCACCTGATCACACTGACTCACTGACTCACTACTGATTGAACTCACTGATTACTATAACTCAATGACTCACTGACTCACTTGCTCACCTAGCTCACTAGCTCCCTGAATGATTTACGATCATCTGTCTCACTGACTCTCTGTGCTCACTGGCTCACTGTCACTGAGTTGATTGCGTACTGATGCCGCACAGTTGGACTCCACTGCTCTCTAACTCACTATCCTGCAGTCGTCCCTTCACGTGACCCACTGTACTCACTAACTGCCGTGGCTCACGTGGCTCCACTGGTACTCTCTGACGTCAATGTATAGACTCAACTGCTTGCTGGTGACGAGTACAACTTGTCTCAACACGACGTCAATCAGGGTGGGGAGAGCAATCACATGACATGATAGACGTCAAAATCACGACTCTCTAACTTCAACTAACTCTCTAACTCACCGAATCACCCTGACTGATTGACTCACCGGGGACTCACTGACTCGACTGACTCACTATATGACTCATCGCGCGTCACCGATCGCCTGATTAGTTAGTGTCATGACTCACTGACTCACTGCTCCCACTCACAGCCTCAAGACTCCAGACACTATACATCAGACTCACAGACTCACAAACTCATAGACTCAACTGTAAGTTCCTGTGAACTGTGATATACGGGTGCGCCTTGGTGGCGCGTCCCGAATGCAAATGATCACAATTGTGAATCCTCAAATTTCAGCTTTATTGTTATTAATATTTACTGATATAATTGTATGGAATGTTTTGTTTTTATTTTTCTTCGAATTTTATTATTCATTTTTCATTTAACATTTAATCACGTTATTTGATGCATGCATTGCTTTATTTTTTGTCAATTCGAATAGGATTACAAAATTAAATTAACATTTTGATTGTCATTAATTTCTCACTGAATCGATGGAATGTTGCAACGCTTTGTTGTAAAAAGTGACGACAATGAGAGTTTTTAGGAGAGGGTTTTTTGTTTGGATTGTTTTATGAGCAGTGCTGAACGTTTCCTTGATTGCAGCAATCACATTTATAGATTGGCTTTAAATTTCTTAAGAATGTTGATACAAGAAAAATGAGACCAATCAGGATCTGGTTGATTTTTAAGGAAACTTTCTACAAGGTTTATTTTCACTGTTTGGGCCAGCCCAGACGTGACGGTAACGTTCCGTCCTACTAAACGGGGTTTTTTGGCCTGGCGGTGCGTGGCTGCTCCTACCCCCCGTCCCGGTGGACCCCCCCTCCCAGCCCCCTTTCCACCCGCCCCCGCCTCAGTGGGAGGGGTAAACGCCCACCAGCACAACTCAAACGCGCCAACCGTCCCCCGCCGTCACCTCAAGACAACACACATGGGACCTCCACTACGCCCCCCCGCACACCGCCCCACACACTCCCCCTCACCCTCACCATCCACACGCCCCCCACACTCACATAGGGTACTCCCAACTCAACACTGCACACGCCACACGCACCCATCAACCCCTCACACGCACACTTTCACATTCCCCCTCACACTCATTCACTCACACGCACGTCCCCTTTGGATGTGGGTCCGTTTGAACTTTATAAAGTAACTACCACAAATTCAACTGATCACTTATTCAATTTCTCTCAACCGACTCACAAGAATACAACTAGAAATCAATCATCTCACTTCCACGGTTATTGACTGATCCCTACTGATTGACAATACTGCCAGATCCTAACGATGATTGACCTCACTAACTCACTGACTCACTGACGCAATGACGCGTTGGGCGCACACTGAATCACTGATTCACTGTTTCTCCTCTGTGCGCATCTCCCCGTCCCCCCCCCCCCCCTCCCCCCCTGTCGCCCCCCTTCACCCCCCCCCCCACTACCGGCCTCACTAACTCCCCACATAATCACTGATCCCTAACGCCTCAACAGTATCCCCTCTCAATTACAGAACCAGATTATGATTTATCCACCTCGTACTGAGTGAGTAACTCCTACTTACTGGCCTCACTGATCTCACTGGATCACTGTAATTAAATGTCTCCCTGACACACTGTTCACCCACCTGTGACTTAATTTCTGTCCTCACTGATTCACTGATTCTGATTCTGACTACTGACCATCCGCTAGTCACTGACTACACGATTTTCCTGCATTGACTCATGGCCTACTGACCTCAAGGACTCAATGCACATTGACACACTGACTCACTGATTCACTGTGACTCCACTGACTCACTGATCACAACTTAACAGTGTCACAGGACTCAACTTCCTCACGGACTCACTGAATCACTGACTGATTGAGTCACTCACTCATTGACTCACTGAATCACTGACTCACTGACTCACTAACTGATTGACTCACGGACTTACTAATAACTCAATGACTCACTGACTCACTTGCTCACTAGCTCACTAGCTCCCTGAATGATTGACTCACTGTCTTCATGACTCTTGGCTCACTGGCTCACTGACATGATTGACTCACTGATCATTGACTCCACGGACTTCTAATCACTGACTCACTGACCCACTGATCCCTAACACTGGCTCATGCTCACTGACTTTCTGACTCGCAATGACTCATGACTCACTTGCTCACTGAATCACTGAGCTCACTGACTATTGGACTCACGATTCTCTCAACTAACTAACTATCTAACTAACTGAATCACTGACGGATTGAGCTACGACTCACTGATCACTGGACCTCACTAAATGACTCATCGACTACTGACTCATGATAGTTAGTCCGATCATGACTCACTAACTCACTAATCACAGATACAGACTCAAAGACTCAAAGACTCACAGGGAATCACAGATCATAGACTCATGAATACTGACTGATTTAAGGGCGCAGGTGGCGAGTCCCGAAGATGAAATGAATTGAATCCTCAATTCAGTTTACTTATTAATTTTTACTTTAATTGTTATTGGAACTGGGGTGTTTTTGGTTTTTTTTTTTATTTTCATTCGATTTTAATCATTTCATTTTAATTTAATTCACGTGATTTGGATGCATGCAATTGCTTATTTTTGTCAATTTCGAATAGGAGTAAATTAAAATTAAATTTGATGTATTGAATTTCACTGAATCGATGGATGTTGCAGCTTTGTTGGCTAAAAAGTGACGAAAATGAGAGTTTTTGAAGGGTATTTGTTGGATTTTAAGCAGTGCTGGAACGTTTCATGCAATGCACATTTATAGATTGGCTTTATTTCTAAGAATTTGATACAAGAAAAATGAGACCAATCAGGGAGTCTGGTTGATTTTAAGGAATTTTTACAAGGTATTTCACGTTTGGCCCAGCCCAGACGGGAACGGTACGTCCCGTCCTACTAAACGGGTTTTGGCCAGTGGCAGTGGCGTTGGGCTTGCTCCTACCACCGCCCGCCCGGTGGCCCCCGCCCCCGCCCCCGCCCCCGCACACACACACGCACACGCCCCTTCCCCCGCCCCCGCCACACGCCCCGCCCCGCCCGCACACGCCCACGCCCCCCCCCCCCCCCACGCACACTCACACGCACCGCCACACTCCCCCATGCACACGCACACGCACACGCACACGCACACGCCCCCGCACACGCACACGCACACGCACACGCACATGCCCCCGCACCTAGCAGTCCCGCACACGCACGGCCCTGGGTGGGGGTCCGTGGGCTTATTATAGGAACTTACTCACAGAATCACTGAATCAACTGAATCATGACTCACTGACTGATTGACTGATTGACTGATTGACTCACTGCCTCACTAACTGATTGACTCACTAACTCACTGCTACACTGACGCAATGACGCATTGACAACACTGAATCACTGATTCACTGACTCACAAACTCACTGACCTCACTGCCTCACTAACTCACATACTCACTGACTCACTGACTCACAGACTCACTTACTCACAGACTTAGCTGAATCAATGACTGATTGAGTCACTCACTCACTGGCTCACTGACATCACTGGAATCACTGAATCATGTCCATCACGCAAACAAGGAAACTGACTCACTTACCTCAGTGTCTCACTGACTCAACTGATTGATTGAGCTCACTGACCTCATTGATGTCACTGACCCACCGACTGTATTGATCATGACTCCATGACACGAGGGACACATTGCCACACTAGACAATCACTGATTCAGCGGACTCAGCTGACGCACTGACCAGCGTTAACTTACGGCTCGACAGACTCACTTACTCCGAAGACTCACTGAATCACTGGGACATGATTGAGGGTCAGCTCACGTCATTGATCACGGTTGAATCCTTGTCCTCACTTACTCACTGTACTCAATTGTCTCCACTGACTCACTGGATTGAAATTGGCTCCATACTTTGAGTCACCTGACTCACTAACTGATTGACTCCTACCTCATTGAACTTTCAGCTGCTCTTACTAACAACAATGAACACACTAAACAAACTAATCACTGACTCTTGACGCTCTGACGTCACTAACTCACTCACTCACATACTCACAGACTCACTGGCTCACTGAATAATTTAAGCACTGTCTCACAGACTCAGACTCAGACTGTGTCATGTGGTTGAAGATCATTATCCTAAGCTTTGGACAGATTGCGGAGGTGCCCGGTATGGTTTAAACCCTGGACACGGGTAATGGGGTCAAGGGGCGAAAGCAAAAGAATTTGAGAAAGAGTTTTGGAAAAGTCCGACACAGAGATTATAGGATTACGGTTATCGACCGGTCTCCCGGTACCGCTAGAGTGTCTTTGGAAAGCGCCATGCCTTCAACGCCTGAAGCTCCATAGTAGTCCTCCACCCGACCTTGTCAGGTGCCGGCACCAAAGTACCGCGTGCATTACCTCAGGGGTCTGGTCGCCTTTCGTGTATCCCTCTTAGTCCATGAGCTTGCCGCCTGGCATGCTATCACACTATTGTAAGCAATCAGCGCCTCCGGCCATTCCCTGTGTCAGTCCTCCTGCACGCGGAGATAATACTAATACTCCGAAAGCTAGAGGGTATCGCTCATCACTACTGCCGTCCCGTGTTCACGACTGCAGACATACTATGATGCGCATCAAGCTGTTACCGCGGTCCTAGATCCAGGAAGCTACTCCAACTCCCCGCGGACCACCTGCAGTGGAGAAACCTTCTTACAGGTTGCCGTCCAGACTCCAACAACCAATGAAAAGGATCTCAGTTGCAGAATCTTCTCTGATGCTAGGCACCCCGGCTGGACAACCATCCACCAACAGGCAGTCTCAACCCAGACGCCGTTGACCGCCAGTACGTGGCCAGGACCCAAAAAAGCAACAAACCACCTTTCACTTCCTCGTCTAACCCCATCCCCGCTGGAACACCAGTACGAAGTTGCCCCCATCACACCAACACCCACTAGCGTCCACCCACCGCACCCTCTCCTAATCCCGCATGCCCTAATCTCATCTGGCCCCGCAAGCCAAACCTCCATTTTCTCAGTTCTCCGACGACGAGCTAGATTACGGCCCATTGATGAACCCTCAGATGCTACCCTACCACTAAACACTACCCGATAAACAGCATAATCACACCGGTAATCAAACACAGGTCTATGAACCAGGAGACATTCTGCACACTGTACTGCCACCCCTTGCTGCTCTCATAGACGCGCTCTAACAACTCAGCACCAGAGCCTGGCGCTGGCAAGATTGGGGCCAGGGGTTTCGCCTTAGCCGTACATCACAAAAGACGGTAAAACCCACATACTACTCATTCTCTACTCCTAAATCAACTATCTGCGACTACCCGCATCCTCTGCCCGGATGATGCTGTCGTCCCATCCACCCCTGTTCATCAGCCGCCCGCATCCTCGTCTGACAATGACGCATCTACTGCACCACTGCACCGCCTATCGCCAACAACCTCGAACAGTGGATCATCCCGACATCGAGCGTAAATTTCCAAGATGGCACCGTACCGCGGAATCTGGTTAGCAGGGCCATCCCTATGCTCACGCATTTGGGATCAACGTCCACTTGATGACCAAGCTTACCACCCCCCAACACAGACCCAGAATCCCCATAAGGGTCTGTGTTCACCAAGGTCTTCCCAATACACCATATTACAAGTGTTTTTGGACACAGGCCTGCATTTTCATACTGTCCGAATCTCTCGCCTATGCATCTGAGGATCACAACTGCGGCAACTGTGGTGGATCCGAGCACCACGAAAGGTCAGTGTACTACTGCCAGAGGACCAGCCTCCGGACACTGGGAGCCCTACAGACCCAAAGCTGACAAGTTCTGGCGGGCCCAAATGCAATTAGCAGAGGCATTATGGGGAAGGCATGCTGTTCATCTTACCACTCCAGTTTGACACTACAGACACAAACTTTAACACAAAAATCTGTGGGGAGGATATGGGGCATCAATAACATGCAATCTGCCCAAACCCCTGCCGAGAGAGCGTCCGCAGCACTGTACTCCTCCACCGTACATCTCTATGACCAACCTCTGTAGATGAATACCCAAGGACCACCGATGAGAAATCTAATACCCCTCCACTTACATCTGAGCTAGGAGTTGCCCTCCACTCATGAAAGACCAAAAATCCTCCAGTGACCTATCTTCTTGTTTGCCAACTGCACTGGTAGTTTTCACTACAAGAACCCATCTACCACATGACCCTCCAAATGCTAATTTAGACCTCATGAGGGTAAGAAGGGAAAAAAAAGAAGAAGCCCCCTCAACCCCCCCGTATCAGTCATTCCACCAGGCTCCACAGCACCAGTTACCCTGCTCTAGTTCTGGCACGCGGTACTCCAATTTATAGGTACATTGTGGTGACACTCCTATAGTGCCTCCTTTATAGCCCTTGTCTACCTCAACCAGTATCATTTGCCCCTGGCCAATCATGACCTATGATGGGGACATACAATATAACCCTGATGTTGTAACTGCACAAAGATTGAACTGCCCTAACCAGCATGAGAGACGGCAATGTCTGCTCCAAAAAAAACCAATTGGTCCTCTGAAGGTGCTACCGTATCATCAGACCAGGTGGCCTCGTACAACCACAAGCTGTACAGCCAATCACACGTCTGACGCACGGGGCCGAGACAATGACCTCCCCTGAATGAACAAAACAAAAACAAGGCACAAAAGAACAAAAAAAACGCACGAGAGAAAAAAAGAGACACCAAAACAACCAAAAACAGAGGAACGGAAAAAGGGCGAGTACAAAACGGCCCGCATAGGGCAACAAACACAGAAAAAAAAAAAGAACCAACCGAAAAAACAAAGAACAAACCAAGGGACAAAAAAAAAAGAACAGAGAACCAAAAAAAAACCCAAAAAAGCCAAACAAACACAAAGGCAAAACGCACCGAGCCAAAATGTTGTATAATTAACCCTTGAGCCCTACAACCATGTCCATCATTATTTGGCTCCAGCAGAGAAGTCCAAAGTTGAAGCAACGTCTCACTCCTCTCCTCCCCGCCTGCCTCCTCCTCCTCCTCCTCCTCCTCCTCCTCCTCTTCCTCCCTCCCCCTCTCCTCCTTCTGTCTCGGAGGGGTGACTCCTAAGAAACTCCTACCCAACCTATCCGATGAATCATATCTCCGCCTAACCCAAAGGAAGAGACGATCAATAGACAGAACAACCCACAGTCCCGTTACATGCTGGAATTGTGGTGGATATGGCCATACCTCAGTTATCTGTTCTAGCCCTAACACCAACCTTGCATTTAGAGCACCCAAAGTACCAATCCCTATTCCCCACCCACAGGCCCCATTTGAGGAAGATCTCAACGGTTTCATTCAGGGTTTTTTGGTCCACCTCACTACCCCTGCAACACTCACTGACTCTAACCAAATCCTGCAAGCACCCCCAGGATTTCCACCAGAGCCCCTAGACTGGCCTACAGTCCAGGACCTGCCAAAAACATGGGCAGAATGTTGCAAAGCAGCTGGCTTTACTATACCCCCCATCCTTCCTGCCCAACCTACTGTCCCTACAAAGAAAACCAGGTCAGCAACTAAAAAGCAAAATGCAGATGCAACCAAAATTCTTGGCCACCTGACTAAGATGCATGCCACCTTGACCCACATGTATCACAGTGTCATCATTGCCCTCCAACCAACAATGCATCCTTTCCCCAAAACCCAGCAGCCAGTAAAAATCTAACCAACCACTCCCACCCAACAGGAGTACACAAACCATCTACACGCCAGTTGGCATCACAGACTTCCACCCTCCCCCCCCCCTCCTCACCAGATGACTTTGAACCTGATGACATCCCTAACAACAGTAATGCATGTAGGCTCAGCTTCCAGTCCCTAGTAGGAACTCACCCAGGACACTACCCACGAGGTGAACTTATCACCATCCTGGAAAAGATATGTCAACAATCAACCGTCCCACCTCAACTCCTGGTCAACATGTTCAGAGCCCCCATGTACCAACTCATCACAGCATTGTTTACACTCTACCCATCCATCAGATCCCTACCCAATGCCATCTGGTCAACATCAGACATGCCCAAACACCCAGCCTCCATCATTGCCCCCCTTCATCTGCACACAAAAAGCTTGGCCACTCTAGTCCACCAGTATGACACCTGCTCCCCACACATCAAGGACAAACTCAAATGGACCATCTGTCTCCAGGCTGCCCTTGTTAATGCATACTCAATTGCAACTCACAGACAGCCAGGCATACTCCTGCAATCCCACCAGATCAGAGTTGATAATGAACCAAGTCCCTTTCTCATCTATATTGATGAGATCATCCTCCCCTGGAACCACCAAGACTACTTCATCCTCAACATGTTCCCACCTGAGTTCCACCCACTTCCTACTCCTGACCTGTGGGATGACTTCCACCAGTGCATCACCAAGAGGCTAAAGCAAGATGGCTTCTACCAAGTGCCATACTTCCCAGGCACCCAAGCACAGGACCCAGCAGACCCAGCATAATGTGGCACTGGCACAAGATCTATCGCATGATAAATACCTTATCATAGGGGGGAATATCCAGACTTGTGCTCCTAGATTGATACAGACTATACCACATAGGTTTAAATGGTTACTATCTAACCACCAGACCAAGCAACACTTTATAGATGATAATGGAAGTACCTCATAATGTCCCTCCTACAGACTGACAGTAATGACCTTGCGGGGGATGTCTACCTTGAAAAGTTGTTTTACCTCATATGGCCAAATACACAGATTGCCATCCAGCTCCCCCTTTACCTGAACATTGGCTGCACCTTCCTGGCAGCTCCACAGCTGGAATCCAGTCCTATTTGATAATAGATGACCTGTACTGCCACTGGCCCCTGTTCTCCTCTGAGTGTACTTGCACATGCCTTACAAGCCAAGCACCACTCAATAATTAAGATTGGCCAGTCAGAAGCCTTTGCCCATGAGCTTCCTTATGCATCAGATATTTATTTTCACTCTAGCCTCCCTTCCCTAGAACCTCCTAATTCCAGGGATTCTTGTAAATCAAGAATACCAGGAATTGGGGGGGATGTTATAGACCGGTTCTCCCGGCTCAGCTAGAGTGTCTTAGGGCGCCAGGCCTTCCGCCTGGAAGCTTCCATAGTAGTGCCTCCACCCGTTAGGGCCGGCACCTACCGGCGGCAGTACACTATGAATTAAACTCGATTCTACTAGCTAGTACTTTTGTTGCACCCATCGTATATTGAAAAAATACTACCCCCCTCGTACTTTTTTAGGAATTGCCGATCCAGAACGTTTTGCGATCGATTTACTACTATACCCAGGACCAAAGTACGATACCCTTCATTTGGAATTCGCCCGTACACCATTATACTACCCCCTTTATCCATAGTACGATACCTACCCCAGAAATATACCTGGATTGTAGTAGAATTTTACCTCTGAATCATACCGGATTCTAGGGAGAAATTGTAATCCCCCCGAACTGGACTTCTATCTATGTTACTGATCCGAGTACGATTCATACCTCTCTTTTTATTTGAACTGATACGTATCCGGGTGAAACACAAGGTAATCCCGTTGACCGAAGCAGTCGTAACCTTTCTCCAAACTTGTTAAATACTCTTTGAATCTTGGCTGTGGCTCAGATTAAATAATACCTAACAATTTACCAAGTATTGAGCCCAACCATGGAGGCAGGGTTAAGTAATAAGCCAAGAACATGCCTTGTTACTTGCTCTGGGTGGAACACAGGATAATCCCATTGACCATCGCAGTCGTAACCTTTATCCAAACTTGTTCTCCACTCTTTTCCTATTTGCTGTAAGTCAGATTAAATAGTAACAAACAACTGCCAAAGTCTTGGGACGAACAATGGAGGCAGGGTGGAGTTATAAGCTAAGAACATGCCTTGTTACTTGCTCTGGGTGTAACAACGGGTAATCCCGTAGACCAACACAGTCGTAACCTTTCACCAGACTTTATCTCTACTCTTTCCCTATTGCCTGTAGCTCAAATTAAATAAAACCTAACGACTTACCAAGTCTTGGTACAAATCACGGAGGCAGGGTAAGTTAAGTTATAAGTCAAGATCGTGCCTTGTTACTTGCTCTGGGTGTAACACAGGGTAATCTTGTCGACCGACGCAGTGGTAACCTTTCTCCAAACTTTATCTCTACTCTTTTACTCTTGGATATAGCTGAGATTAAATGAAACCTAACGAATTACCAAGTCTTGGGTCGAACCATGAAGTCAGGGTGGAGTTATAAGTCAAGATCGTGCCTTGTTACTTGCTCTGGTGTAACACAGGGTAATCTTGTCGACAGACGCAGTGGTAACCTTTCTCCAAACTTGTTCTATACTCGTTTCTTGTTGGATGTAAGTCATATTAAATTATATCAAACGACTTCCAAAGCCTTGGTACGAACCATGGAGGCAGGGTTAAGTAATACACCAAGAATATGCCTTGTTACTTGCTCTGGGTGGAACACAGGATAATCCCGTTGACCATCGCAGTCGTAACCTTTATCCAAACTTGTTCTCCACTCTTATCCTGTTTGCTGTAAGTCAGATTAAGTAATAACAAACGTCTTCCAAAGTCTTGGGACGAACCATGGAGGCGGGGTGGAGTTATAAGCCAAGAACATGCCTTGTTACTTGCTCTGGGTGTAACAACGGGTAATCCCGTAGACCAACGCAGTCGTAACCTTCCACCAGACTTTATCTCTACTCTTTACCTCTTGGCTATAGCTCAAATTAAATAAAACCTAACGACTTACCAAGTCTTGGGACGAACCAAGGAGGCAGGTTTAGTTAAGTTATAAGTCAAGATCGTGCCTTGTTACTTGCTCTGGGTGTAACACAGGGTAATCTTGTCGACAGACGCAGTGGTAACCTTTCTCCAAACTTGTTCTATACTCGTTTCTTGTTGGATGTAAGTCATATTAAATTATATAAAACGACTTACAAAGTCTTGGTACGAACCATGGAGGCAGGGTTAAGTAATAAACCAAGAACATGCCTTGTTACTTGCTCTGGGTGGAACACAGGATAATCCCGTTGACCATCGCAGTCGTAACCTTTATCCAAACTTGTTCTCCACTCTTATCCTGTTTGCTGTAAGTCAGATTAAGTAATAACAAACGTCTTCCAAAGTCTTGGGACGAACCATGGAGGCGGGGTGGAGTTATAAGCCAAGAACATGCCTTGTTACTTGCTCTGGGTGTAACAACGGGTAATCCCGTAGACCAACGCAGTCGTAACCTTCCACCAGACTTTATCTCTACTCTTTCCCTCTTGGCTGTAGCTCAGATTAAATAAAACCTAACGACTTACCAAGTCTTGGGACGAACCACGGAGGCAGGTTTAGTTAAGTTATAAGTCAAGATCGTGCCTTGTTACTTGCTCTGGGTGTAACACAGGGTAATCTTGTCGACCGACGCAGTCGTAACCTTTCTCCAAACTTGTTCTATACTCTTTTCTTGTTGGATGTAAGTCATATTAATTATGTATTATATAAAACGACTTCCAAAGTCTTGGTACGAACCATGGAGGCAGGGTTAGTTAAGTTATAAGTCAAGGCATGCCTTGTTACTTGCTCTGGGTGTTTGAACATTGAACAACTTTTGCGAAGGATATTGACTGTTGCGATGCTGATAACTCTTGTCATGCGCACTCCAACTATGACCCAAATGTTTTGGAGTGGAGGTGCCCGGTATCGTTCAGACGCCTCGACGGAGGCACGGAGAGACAGACATAGACGGAGAGACGGAGGAGAGAGACACGGGAGGAACTTAGGGCTTCATCGGATGATAGGATTACCGTGCCCCCCCCCCCCCAACCCTCCTGCGTCCTAGCTGTCAACTGAGATTTTCGAAGGTGCGCTCGCGTACTGCCGTACTGCCTAGCTTGGTCGAACCAATCGCGCTCCTCTCTTCCTTGTTTCTAGCGTTCTCTTCTCTCTTGCCACTACTGCTCTGCTCCCGCACAAAGTCGCTGTCTTTCAGCCATATAACTAGTTTGGCCGTGCTTCCGCAGCCACAGCAGTTTCACTCCTAGTATGGTCGAACCTACACGCGTACCTCCCTTCCTTCTTCATAGCGTTCGCTTCTCAATTGCCACTACTTTTTTCCTCCCACACAAAGCCGCTGTCTTTAAACCATACTACCGGCTTGACCATATTCAATGCGTCGATCAGTTCACAGCTTTACTTGGGCGAATGCCATGCTTCCAGCCGAGACGATTGAGTTTTGCGATTGAGGGTTGCTGATGGAAAGGGAGGGTTCGAATGTCGCAGGTAGCTAGTGCGCAGATTTGGATGTCGAAGGTTTGAACGTCGCAGGGCTGAATCTCGCTGGTGATCTTTTCTTGCCTGATTTCCTTGCGATCGTTATCTGATGCGTAAACAATCATGCAAACGACACGATCAAATGCTCATGATGTCCATACACGGTGCCTCCCTGCCTCCCTGTTTGACAAATGCTAGCCTGCATGCCTGCCTGCATGCTTGCCCGCTTACGTACCTGCCTGCCAGCTTGAAACCTCACTGCTTGCCTGCGTACACCTGCCTGCCTCGCCGCTTCAGGGAGAGAGGCCTTGCTTCTGCTGAGAAGACTGCCTAAATACTGATGCTAATTCATGATAATTGCTTGCATGTGAAGGACATAAGTGCACTTCACTTGTCATCAACACCTAATTGACCGTGTTCCTTTTTGTGCTGCAGATGGAGCGTCTTGTTAATTCCACCTAGCTCTGGAGAAGGAGCTACTGCTTCCAGGGCTCAGCTGATGGCCAAGATCAATACATGTTCCTTGATCTGGATGCACAATGGAACACGATCAGTGCTGAAACTGTCTAAGTAAGTACTCATGCTATTTCATGATAATTACTTGCAAGTGATACGACGCTGTCACTACCCTTGCCCTTGTTTCTTTCTAATTCCTTGCCTATGTCTTTGCCTTTGTCTCTTCCTCTGTCACTTGCTCTGTATCTGCGTTACTGCCTTTGTCTACATCACAGTCACTGCAGCTGTCTATTTCTCTACCACTATCTCTGCTTCTGTCTCTGTCTGCCATGTCAGTGCCCTCCCTCTGTCTATGTCTCGGCTACTATTACCGCTTATGCCTCTGTCTGCCACTTCCCTTGTCTCTGTCACTGCCCTTGCCTCTGTCTATTTTTCTGTATATGTTCACGTCTCCGTCTTTGACCCTGCATCTGATTCTGTCATTAACTCTGTCCATCTTTTCCTTCATCTCTGCCTTTGCCTCTTTATATTTCTTTGTCTATGCCTATCTGTCTATGTCAGCTTCTGTCACTTGCTCTGTATCTGTGTTACTTCCTCTGTCTGTGTCTACGTCACTGTCACTACCGCTGTCTATTTCTGTACCTCTATCAGTGCTTCTGTCTTTGTCTGCCATGTCAGCGCCCTAACCTCTGTCTTTGTCTCAGCCTTTGTTACCGCCTCTGTCTCTGTCTGCCGCTTCCCGTGTCTCTGTCACTGCCCTTGCCTTTGTCTATTTTCTGTATATGTTCACGCGTCCGTCTCTGACCCTGCATCTGATTCTGTCAGTACCTTTGTCTATGTCTTTGCCTTAGTCTCTGCCTTCTTCTCTTAATATTTATTTGTCTTTGCCTATCTGCCTATGTCAGCCTCTGTCAGTTGCTCTGTATCTGTGTTAATTCCTCTGCCTGTGTCCATGTCACTGTCACTACCGCTGTCTATTTCTGTACCTCTATCAGTGCTTCTGTCTCTGGCTGCCATGTCATAGCCCTAACCTCTGTCTATGTCTCAGCCTTTGTTACCGCCTCTGTCTCTGTCTGCCGCTTCCCTTGTCTCTGTCACTGCCCTTGCCTTTGTCTATTTTTCTGTATATGTTCACGCGTCCGTCTTTGATCCTGCATCTGACTCTGTCATTACCTTTGTCTATGTCTTTGCCTTTGTCTCTTAATATTTATATGTCTTTGCCTATCTGTCTATTTCAGCCTCTGTCACTTGCTCTGTATCTGTGTTACTTCCTCTGCCTGTGTCCATGTCACTGTCACTACCGCTGTCTATTTCTGTACCTCTATAAGTGCTTCTGTCTCTGTCTGCCATGTCATTGCCCTAACCTCTCTCTATGTCTCTGCCTTTGTTACCGCCTCTGTCTCTGTCTGCCGCTTCCCTTGTCTCTGTCACTGCCCTTGCCTTTGTCGAACTTTCTGTATATGTTCACATCTCCGTCTCTGACCCTGCCACTGATCTGTCATTACATATGTCTCTACCTTTGCCTCTTACGCACTCCACCTAGGTTTAGGTCTATGTTGTCTAGCTTCTGTCACTTGCTCTGTATCTGTGTTACTGCCTCTGTCTCTGTCTATGTCACTGTCACTACTGCTGTCTATTTCTCTACCCCTATCACTGCCTCTGTCTCTGTCTGCCACTGTCACTGCCCTTGCATTTGTCTATCAGCGACACTAATTTGTGTTTCTTTTTGTACTGCTGCAGATGGAGTTCTGGCATGCTGCACATGGAGTGCCGGGTGTCATCACTAGTGTCATGGGGTGCTGGGGGTTTATGTCGTCACTAGAGTCATGGGGTGTTGGGGGTTTATGTTATCACTAGTGACATGGGGTGTTGGGGGTCTATGTCATCACTAGTGTCATGGGGTGTTGGGGGTCTATGTCCTCACTAGTGTCACGGGGTGTTGGGGGTCTAAGTCATCACTAGTGTCATGGGGTGTTGGGGGTTTCTGTCATCACTAGTGTCATGGGGTGTTGGGGGTCTATGTCATCACTAGTGTCATGGGGTGTTGGAGTTTGTGACATCACTAGTGACATTGGGTGTTGGGGGTTTATGTCATCACTAGTGTCATGGGGTGTTGGGGGTTTATGTCATCACTAGTGTCATGGGGTGTTGGTGGTTTATGTCATCACTAGTGACATGGGGTGTTGGGGGTCTACGTCATCACTACAGTCATGGGGTGTTGGGGGTTTATGTCATCACTAGTGTCATGGGGTGTTGGGGGTATATGTCATCACTAGTGTCATGGGGTGCTGGGGGTTTATGTCATCACTAGTTACATGGGGTGTTGGGGGTCTATGTCATCACTAGTGTCATGGGGTATTGGGGGACTATGTCCTCACTAGTGTCATGGGGTGTTGGGGGTCTAAGTCATCACTAGTGTCATGGGGTGTTGGGGGTTTCTGTCATCACTAGTGTCATGGAGTGTTGGGGGTCTATGCCAGCACTAGTGTCATGGGGTGTTGGAGTTTGTGACATCACTAGTGACATTGGGTGTTGGGGGGTTATGTCATCACTAGTGTCATGGGGTGTTGGGGGTTTATGTCATCACTAGTGTCATGGGGTGTTGGGGGTTTATGTCATCACTAGTGACATGGGGTGTTGGGGGTCTACGTCATCACTACAGTCATGGGGTGTTGGGGGTTTATGTCATCACTAGTGTCATGGGGTGTTGGGGGTATATGTCATCACTAGTGTCATGGGGTGCTGGGGGTTTATGTCATCACTAGTTACATGGGGTGTTGGGGGTCTATGTCATCACTAGTGTCATGGGGTATTGGGGGACTATGTCCTCACTAGTGTCATGGGGTGTTGGGGGTCTAAGTCATCACTAGTGTCATGGGGTGATGGGGGTTTCTGTCATCACTAGTGTCATGGAGTGTTGGGGGTCTATGCCAGCACTAGTGTCATGGGGTGTTGGAGTTTGTGACATCACTAGTGACATTGGGTGTTGGGGGTTTATGTCATCACTAGTGTCATGGGGTGTTGGGGGTTTACGTCATCACTAGTGTCATGGGGTGTTGGGGGTTTATGTCATCACTAGTGACATGGGGTGTTGGGGGTCTACGTCATCACTACAGTCATGGGGTGTTGAGGGTTTATGTCATCACTAGTGTCATGGGGTGTTGGGGGTATATGTCATCACTAGTGTCATGGGGTGCTGGGGGTTTATGTCATCACTAGTTACATGGGGTGTTGGGGGTCTATGTCATCACTAGTGACATGGGGTATTGGGGGTCTATGTCATCACTACAGTCATGGGTTGTTGGGGGTCTATGTCATCAATAGTTTTAAGTAATCGATTATTACAATCCTCTTCAATTTAGGGTTCATCCATTGCCATCATATTCTGTAACATAGATGTTCCATGCCATGTTGCCCCACGAGCCTACCTATACATATATATATATATATATTCTCTATTATTTATGTATATTATTATTTATTATTTAAATATATCTACAGTGCAAGCACTGCTCCTACCGACCCCATGAATTGTACCCGGATTATAGTAAGATTCCTGCCCCAGAATTATACCCTGAATCGAAGAATTCCCCAAAATTCCCCCCCAAATTCACCAGAATCCCCCCAAATTTGCCCGATTTATTCCCCCTGAATCCCCCCGAATTTGCCCGATTTATCCCCCCTGAATTCCCCCCCAAATTCACCGGAATCCCCCCAAATTTGCCCGATTTATTCCCCCGGAATCCCCCTGAATTTCCCCCCAAATTCACCAGAATCCCCAAATTTGCCCAATTTCTTCCCCGAGAATTCTCCTGAATTCTTACCCCAGAATTCTACCCGAATTGTAGTATAATTCTTACCCCATAATTCTACCCGGATTCTAGTAGAATTATTCCCCCATTATTCTACACGGATTCTTGTAGAATTCTTACACCGGAATCTACTAGGTACAGAATCTACTAGGGTATTATACTAGGGCTAGTATATTGGGTTAGTACAAATTTGACGGTTTACGACACCATCTGATGGTTTACTACCCCTATCGTATTAACATTTACTACCCCTATCGTATAAAAAAAATACGACCAAATGCAACAAAAACAACCATGGGGTCGTAATAAATAAATACTAGTCAAAATGGGGTATAGTAGAATCGAGTTTAATTCATAGTGGTACCCTGAGGTACTGTCGCCTTTTCCCTTCTTATACCTAGCTTGCCGCCTGGCATGCTATCACGATTGTAAGCTCAGCGCCTTCGCCATTCCCTGTGTCAGTCCTCACGAGATAATACTCCGGAAAGCTAAAATTACCGTGCCCCCCCCCCCCCCCCCCCCCCCCCCCCCCCCCAACTCTCCTGCGTCCTAGCTGTCAATATAGATCGGCTATTCAATTTGTCGCGGCAAAACCCTCCCCCCCCCCCCCCCCCCCCCCCCCCCTCCCCCCCCCCCCACACACACCGCCCACTTCAACCCCAACCCCCAACCCTCCTCGTCGTTCAAAGTTCCGAGAAGACACCATCTAGACCTGCGAAATGGCAGACGATTGCGTGCGCCTTCTAAACAATGCTTCGCATCACTGAAGCAAACCACTACTGCTTTACCCCTGCACAGAGCCGCTGTCTTCAACCATGCTACCTGCTGGACCATATTCAATTCGTCGCTTAGTACACAGCTTTACTTGGGCGAATGTTATGCTTTCAGGCAAGCCGATTGAGTGTTGCAATTGAGTGTTGCGGATGGAGAGGGAGGATTCGAATGCCGCAGGTAGTTGCGCAGGTTTGAAAGTCGAAGGTTTGAATCGCTGCTGGTCCTTTATTTCTTGCCTGATTTCCATGCAATCGTTTTTCTGACGCGAAACAATAATGCTAACGACCCGATCCAATGCTCATAATGTCCAGGCCAAGGTCGACAAGCAATCCATGACTCAGACGCCGAACCTGCGGCTCAGCCGCTTGCTCGGTTGCTGCAACCTGGTCCACCTCCACATGCAGTGGTCGTACCTCCTCAAGGCCAACCTCCTGCACTCACACCTGCTGCTGTTGCCCTACCTCCTCCCTCCCCTAACTTCCTGCACTCCCACCTACCTGTTGCTGTCCATGATGCGCCCACCTGATGTGTTCAGGGCACCAGTACATCCTAGCTGATTACTCCCAGGTGTTGCATCAGAGGTACGAGGTGCCTCCTTGTTTGTCAATTAAATGCCTGCTTGCCTGCATGCTTGCCCGCTTAGTTACCTGCTTGCCTGCTTGAATTCTCTTTGCTGCCTGCCTGCTTCACACCTGCATGCATGCCTATGTACCTCCATGATTGACAAATGCCTGCCTGCTGTCTGATTATTGACACCTGCCTGTTACCTAGGTTCCTGCTCCTGACGCAAGAGGTGTATGTATCTTGAAGACAATGGGAGAAAATACGAAGAAGTCTCCCCTGACTAGGCTACACAGTGGCAATATGTTGTTATAGAACCAACACATGTGAGTAGATCTGAACCATCTGTCTTGTACGCTGCACCATTTGTCGTGTATGCTGCACCATTTGTTTTGTACGTTGCACCATATGTCTCGTATACTGCACCAATGTGTCTTGTATGTTGCACCATGTGTCTTGTTTGCTGCACCATTTGGCTTGTATGCAGCATGATTTGCCTGGCTGCACCATGTGTCTTGTATGCTGCACCATGTGTCGTGTATGCTGCTCTATCTGTCTTGTATGCTCACCATGTGTCTTGTACGCTGCACCATTTGTCTTCTACGTTGCACCGTATGTCTTGTATGCTGCACCATCTGTCTTGTATGCTGCACCATCTGTCATGTATGCTGCACCATCTGTCTTGTACGCTGCACCATTTGTTTTGTACGTTGCACCATATGTCTTGTATGCTGCACAATCTGTCTTGTATGCTGCACCATGTGTCTTATATGCTGCACCATCTATCTGTCTCATCATCGTAATTGCTACCACGTGAATGCTTGCTCGCTTTTTTGCTTGCTGATTCGTTGATTGTCCAACTGGCTTGTGCTTGGTCAAGCAACTAATAATCTTCTAACTCCACCTCCTTCCTTTCATGCTGCTGCAGTTCCACCAGGCAGTGACTTCCACATATTGCGACATGGTGGAGAAGGAGCAAGTCACCAGCATGCAGGGATGAGTAGAGGAACAAGATCAAGAAGCCTGATGATGACACTGGTCTCGCTGCTGGTCACTGCTGCTGGTCACTCATAATATAATAGTAGCTTGGCTAGACTAGCCAGTCGGGGTGGCAGGGGGGGGACAGGGGCAGAAGACAGACTAGATAGCTAGTCAGAGCTCATCAGGGTACCCTGGCTGGTACTTATTATTTTAGTAGTCAGAGCACAGGGTACTCATATTTCTGATGAGTACCATTTTTCTAGGCCCTATTCATGGGTACAATTTCCCCCACAAATGAGGAGGATTTGTAAATGGCCAAATTATAATAGCTATTCTTCATTATCACTTTTTTGAATTCGAATTTTTCAGTCTTAAAAATCTCTGTAAATAAAACATTGCAATCCATCTATACATCTCGTATGATCCAAAGTCTCCAGTGCAAGCACTGCCTGGAAAAAAAAAACGGTACCCAATCCCTGAAATACCCGGAACCTAACCTAGCCCGGAGCCCAGGTCCCGAATTTACAGAATTGGAAAAGGGTCGGTCCAGTATTAAATACTACAATCCGGGACCAAATTCCCTGTACAATCCGGGACCAAATTCCCTGTATTCAAGGAGGGTTATTCCACGAAGGGTGCCCGGTATTTTACGAACCAGCACCATTTAGTTATGAACTATCAAATCCTAGTTCGTAATAAAAGGGTGCCGGAATTTTACGAACCAGCTCCATTCAGTTTACGAACCATCAAATCCTAGTTCGTAAACCTTAAATTACGATGGGGTGTCCGCTTTTTACGAAGTAGAGCCCAACATTTTACGAGGGGGGTACGTAGAATTTTCCAAGCCAAATTCCAGTTCGTAAAATGCTGTTTTATTCATAGTGTTTATTTGCCTAAAATGGTGCGCATCCACCCCGTGTTCCATTTGGGTTTGATCAAGCACTGGCGCTCTGACGGCGTTGTCCACGTTGGGCAACCCTTCGAATATGACTCCGACGGTGCACCGATTTGGAATATCCAATGCATTATGCGCGAGAAATCGCGTGTAATCGGCACATCAAACAAACGACGCCTCGAATACTTGGTCCGCTGGAAGGACTTCGGTATCGAGCAAGACACTTGGGAACTCACCAAGGCGGTCAAGAAAACTGCTCCTCATGCCGTCACTGCATGGGAGTCCCGTGTTACGCCCGTTTCGTCACGACGTACGACGAGAAAACGGGCCCATCACCCAACCATCGCACTCGACGCATACGACACGGCGGTAAGATTACTTTCTGAATGAAGCAATCTTCCTCGGAGTACTCAAAAGGGATGTTAAATGGTTCTGTCCGAAACCAACTTGTTACCACAAGTATATTCTGAGCACGGCGACGACGACGACTGGGATTCTCATCCCCGCCTACATTACGATCAGATGCGGGGTACGCATCTCTTCATGGGGGGGGGGGGGGGGGGGGGGGGGGGGGGGGTAACGGTACATAACCCTTCACGGGTACTCTGGCCGTCCAGCGAGGCATACGGATACACCGTACCCGTAAGCCACGTACGAACGCACGTGATACAGTACCATACCCATGTACTAACTCATCGCTCTCAACGCGCACATTGGACACAAAGACACGACCAAATCAGGACGAACCCTTCTACTACTCCCACGAAGACGTTCACCCTCGAGCTGTTCGACATCCCCTACCTAGGTAACCCCTACACCTGTCCTGCTAGCTCACGCATATAGATATACACGTAATCCTAACATCACGTCATGCGCTTACACTAGACTAACCCCTCAAGCTGCTAGGAAGCATCCTGAGCTGTTACAACCACTGGGATGGGTTGCTGACTGGAAGCCTCTAGGAGGGGCAGTCAGCACTTGCAATATGACCAGATGAGGATTTTCGCCCAGTTACGTCAACTTCTTTCACCTTGGACACCACGAATGTTTCTACTAGCCACTGTATAACATGCCTCCAGATTTATTCGGCCGGTCCCATACTTGATCTTTGTTGACCCCCAAGGTTTTACCTCCTTAAGTAATAGACGTGGCTTTAGTTCCATTCAGTTTCCAATAAACCACCACCTACCTTTTATTCTTCACTCCGTGCAGAGGAGGGGGAACCTAGGTGGTGAGTCCTACTATATCATATTCCAGCACAAGCATGGATACACCTTCTGTACATACCTTTTTGTGTATCCAGCAACATCATCCCCATCTGCTCGATACCAGCGGCAGGGGGGGGGGGGGGGAGAGATTCCCAGATTTGTTTTCTGTTTATCCAGAATTACAATTCACTCTCTCCGTTACCACTTCTCTTTTCACTACACTCACTCCCATTCAATAGTGAAGGGGGGGAATTGCAGTGGTAACATATGTATCCTAAGGAGCACGCATACAGCCGTGACAGCTGTCACACGCGATTGCGTGTTTATCTACATATCACTAGGAGCAGGGAAAATACCATGTACACACACACACGCACTAGGCGCAGACTCCAACCAGACCTGAGCCCAGCCAGACCAGGTCTTTTTAATGTCGTTAGTTGGGACTGCAGACACTACTGGATATGCTCGTTACATTGAGTGAAGAGTACTACCAAGCATGGGAGCTTGGGCTATATGGAAGACGGAAGGAGATGGCAACAGTACAGATCTGTCCTGCATAGTGGCACGCGTGGCCATATATAGCTGGCCTCGGTGCTGCACTGCAGGCGGCACAGGGCCCGGAGGGGGCTCACACCTGTGCACTCATTGCCACTCTCACTCGGGGAAGTCGACAGATCGCTAAATGCGTACGAGCGCAGCGGAATGCACGCGGAACACACGCGGGGTCCGCGATTAGTCATAGTCCTTTAATGACCTGGCACTTCTGACTCTAGTGGTAAGCCCTATACCCGCGTCGCGTGTAGCTCAGAATCCTGAGACATTTCGCCTACATTTCGCCAAGGCGGATTGTCGTCGAATTGTTTCAGACTTCTGAGATATTTCGACGGCATCTCGCCACGCACGGCGGCTTGTGCACGGTAATGAGGCGAAATGTTCGGTCTTCTTAGACTTTTCGCCTGTACTTCGCTTACTTCGCTTGCAGGGCGGTTTGGGCACGGTGGTCGGAGAGGTCACATTTTCAGGAATATTATCCAGGAGCATTTCTCAATTACATCAGGATTCGAGAAGATAGATTACATACATAATAAACTACCGTATGCATCCATTTACTTATTGATCTACCTATATATCTATGTAAGCATCCTTACACATGTACATCCGCTACATCCCATATATTTCCTCTATATCCATTAACCATATATAGACAGCGAGCAAAAGACGACGAGCAGCCAAATTCCTGGCTGGAGCCATGTAGCCAATTAAGTTCAAGTAGAAGTATATAGGCAGCCTGCAGGCAGCTATCCATTTGTCTACTCATGAAGACATACGCCCATAAATCCACTAAGTAGAAACGTCCAAGCAAAGCTATACATCTATATATCTTCGCTAATTCTATTATTTATTTCCATCTTCGGCATTCATAGTTCCTTCATGGCAGCAATCTCCATCGCAGCTGTAGCATTTCCATCCATCCTCTTGCCCTGCAAGACATGCAGAGCAGGGCAGGCGTTAGAGAGCAAAGAGGGGCAGGAATAATGGCAAGGGGCAGGACGACAGTGATGAACAAGGGAGGGCAGGCGTTAGAGAGCAAAGAGGGGCAGGGATAATGGCAAGGGGCAGAACGACAGTGATGAGCAGAGCAGGGCATGCGATAGAGAGCAAAGAGGGGCAGGGATAATGGCAAGGGGCAAGACGCCAGTGATGAGCAGAGCAGGGTAGGTGTTAGGGAGTAAGGAGGGGCTAGGATAATGGCAAGGGGCAAGACGACAGTGATGAGCAGAGCAGGGTAGGTGTTAGGGAGTAAGGAGGGACAGGGATAATGGCAAGAAGCAAGACGGCAGTGATGAAGAAGGCAGGGCATGCAATAGAGAGCAAAGAGGGGCAGGGATAATGGCAAGGGGTAGGACGACAGTGATGAACAAGGGAGGGCAGGCGTTAGAGAGCAAAGAGGGGCAGGGACAATGGCAAGGGGCAAGACGACAGTGATGAGCAGAGCAGGGTAGGTGTTAGGGAGTAAGGAGGGGCAGGGATAATGGCATGGGCAGGACGACGGTGATGAGCAGAGCAGGGTAGGTGTTAGAGAGCGAAAAGGGGCAGGGATAATGGCAAGGGGCAAAACGGCAGTGATGAGCAGAGCAGGATAGGCGTTAGGGAGTAAGGAGGGGCAGGGATAATGGCAAGAGGCAAGACGGAAGTGATGAACAAGGCAAGGCATGCGATAGAGAGCGAAGAGGGGCAGGGATAATGGCAAGGGCAGGATGACAGTGATGAACAAGGCAGGGCATGCAATAGAGAGCAAAGAGAGGCAGGGATAATGGCAAGGGGCAGGACGACAGTGATGAACAAGGGAGGGCAGGCGTTGGAGAGCAAAGAGGGGCAGGGATAATGGTTGTTTTTGCGTATTGGTAGGGAGATCCCCCTGGAAGTACAACCTGCCTCAAGCTTAGGTACATGAACTTCAGGTCCTACCCCAGCCTTGCATTGTCCACACTTGCCTGAGTTTACCATGCAGAATGGATCCGAAAGACCCAAGCATAAAGACAAGGTTGGACTGTCACCCAACACCCAGCAAAGCAAGGAGAACCAGTCTCCACCACAACGCAAGAGGCAACGTTCCAAGACTACCACAACCACTACGAGTGAACCCAATGTGAAGATGCATGCCATGGACATGGGTCTAGTGCGTCAGCCAAATATACACAGTGCTGCCACCATCTATCATGCAGGGTCTCAAGGGATAACTGCCACGCATGATCTCCTGATACAATGCTCAAGGGCACCATGCAGCCAGGGCAGTGCATGATCCCACTAGAATGTAAGCCCCCATGTCCTTTCAAGCTCTACTCGGGCCCAGGAGAGAACAGGTGGACGTATGACTCACATAAGAGTTGGGAGCAAGTTGTCCCAGCATCCTACTTTGCACAGAGCCAACTAATCATGCTGCCATCCCAAGCTGAAGCCATGCTCCTGGGACAGTACACTCCACATACCACCATATTTGACCGTGTCCAGAGCAACGTCGGGTGGGCTGCCGAGATGCTGCAATTTATGCAGCTTATTCATGCGGTGGCAGCACAGCAGCGCCGACCGGGCTTCCTGGTTGAGGAGTTGACGACGAAAGGGCCGCTGGCTGCAAGATACCATGCATCCAGCTGATGCACTGACAACCTACACAGGTCTAGCATAGACGGATCGGTTGCGAGAATTAGCGGAACCGATGTAAGGGAATTTGTGTAGGAGATAGGACGAGAGCATTGGTCAAATTTCAAAATCAATCTGACGCACTACCCAGCGCTTGTCCATGCGGAAGGCGGCAGAGGGCGTTGCGCAGTATCTGAAAAGAAAGCTAGAAAGAAAGGAGATAACAAAGCAGGACGCCAAAAATATCAAGTAGCAACGAACACATGCGTTGGGCGAGGGAGGGAAGAATATTATGTAGGAGTACGAGAGGTAGAATGAAGGTTGGCGTGGCTTACCCTGGCCATATTGCAAAGGCTCTAATCACCTGGCTCTAATCACCTGCCTCTAATCACCTGCCTCTAATTACCTTGGCCATATTGCAAAATCGTACGGCCATTTCGCCATGCCGCGTCCAATCCGCCTTGGCTATTTCCGTGAAAGGCTGGTGAAAGGACACCCTGCGAAAACACCTATCAAAATTAGTAAGGGCACTGACAAGTCATCGCAAGTCACACTAATATTTCAGTGTGACTTAGGCTTTCATCACAGTGATTAAATCGTCCTGGTTTCGCCCTACAACAGCGCCATTTTCGACGCATGCAGCGAAAGCACATCGGTGACTTCGGGTGTCCATTTTCCCGAATGAAAGCTATTCGCCAACAAGTAGTTCGCGCTAGTACTTCGTTGCCTAATTGTTCACCCTATCTCGGAATCGCTGGCAGAGCTTCGCAGGTTCGCAAGAATGACCCCTCGAAAAGGTTGCGAACAGACCCTCGAGCGACTGAAAGCTGCATACCCCTTCGCGTATTACAACTCAGTTGTTAACTTGCGATCGAGGAGTTATTGGTCACGCTTCAGTCTACGATAAGTTCTGGGTGTCTGTCGGGATCGCTGGTTTGCGGTGAGCCGAGACATTTCGTCCACTGTACGCCTACATTTATCTGTAGTTCCGCTGCAAATCGTGTCTTTCGCCTACATTTAGCGAAATTGTCACTTCCCCGAGTGTCTAGATACGACGTATAAGCCGTCTATAACAGGTATCACTGAGTCAACCCACCGCACATGTCTACCTAGTGCTCAGCTACACACAGCTACCTAGGATTCCTCTGTTACACATGCAGGCTCCGTGACATGCGGGCGCTTGTCTTAACACGAAACATAATAATCCTTTGCCGTATTAACTATTAAGCATATCTATCTCCTTTCGCCTGCAAATGCAAAGCCATAGTTACGAAGCGCACCCTAAGACAGAACAGCTGATAGTCTATTGAGACGACCAATTCTCTCTCACTTATACTATCAAAGATTTGTCCAGGTGCGCTGAGAACTATCGTCGGTATAGGTAACTGCTCGGCGCTACTTGCACACGTAACCCTTGCAGTGTAGGCCTCGTCTTGACACAAACCCGTCACGACAACCCAATACAGCTTTCACGCATCATCAATAAATATCTTAGGCTCTTGCAATGCTTGACGACCTTCACGCATTGCAATCTGCACCTTGCTGACCCTTTCCGGCAAAGTTATGTAGATACTTCCGCGTTCACATAGCAACCGCAGTTTTAGCTTGATATTGTTCCTACTTCCTAGAACAAATTGTAACTCTCACTTCTACTATCAAACTCTTGTCCAGAACTACCACGGGTCATCAACCGTCTGCGTCTCCAAGTCCCTGTCGTTACCGACCCCCGGAAAACCTGTCTACCTACGGTCGCCTCCAGTACCCTCTCCGGGCATTGACAACCCCCGTCTGCCGGACTTCAGAAGGAAAACCCGGTCAACTTCCCCTCCTGCCTCGACTCCTCAAAAGTTGGCAAGTCTAAACCCTTCAGGACGGTGAGACGCCCCCGTCAGTGCAGACGACGGTGCTTCCAACCACCTCGGTAACGCGAATTTCCATGTTAAATTTTCACATGAAGCAAACTTGTGGCAGAGGGGAGTTTTCCATGCCACATTTTGAAAATAACTGTCTGAAAAAATGATCCAGTCAGGTTTTGCAGTAAAACCAAAAAGGTATCAATACTGGCTCAGGCTCTGCTTCTTCGTTCATAAGGTTTATCTTTGTACGACACAGGAGGGGGGCATTCTGCACTTCTCATAAATCAGAGGATTTCCTCCCTCACATTCTTCATAAGTGCCACTTCTTCATCATTAGTGCCACCAGCAGTGCTAGGGCCAGGGGTGCCACCGGTGCCATGACCTTCATCAAGGGTGCCACCGGTGCTAGGACCTTGCTCGGTTGGTGGAACACCCGCTTATTGCTACCGCCAATGTTTCCTCCCCTCCTCCCACCTCTTCCTCCCCTCCTGCCACCTCTACCCCCACCTCTAACTGAGGGGGTAGCCCTTCCCCTACCTCTCCTACTAGTACGGTTTGTTTGAATCGACGGTATAGGACAAACTTGGCAAACGCCAGTCAGCTAATGACCCACCCAGCTGGCTCAGGTTCTAGTAGAATTTAGTTTTGCAAACGGACGTTTGCCAATACTTCTTGTGTGTATGGTATGTTTTCAGCCAACTCTGGGCTGCCCAGTGTTTCCTTTTGAGTTCCGTCATTAAATTACTTGTAAAAGGGCCCAACTACAATCCGTACCCATAGTGATAAATCCATTATCACATGAGATGTCTAATATAAACATACATGGGCTTAAACCTTGGGGACCCTACTACAAATCTGTCCACTCACGGATCATCCATTCGCTGATTGGGAATGTAAACACTGGATGGGTCGTCGGTTATCCGTACTTGACCAATCAAGAGCCATCCACGCTCAATGGGAATCCACTCTTTCTACCTACGGGGTCCCGGGGTAGGACAATATTACGGGTTCCTCGGTCTCCTGCTCGGTACACCCACCCGGGCTGTCCCCCGGGCTGTCCTACCCTGAACCCTACCTACGGGGTCCCCAGTCTTGTCCCACTCGGGTTGTCCTACCGTGACATCCCGGAACAGGTTCACCGGGTCACCGGTTACCAGTTGTTTTCTCTCCTCGACACGTGGAGGTCTTCCGCGATCACTTTATCACGCGCTGCTTCAAGTTCGGCCATCATGCGATGCTGCAGCGAACCAAATTCATCGGGAAGTGATAGCCTTTTGAATTCCCGATGCTAATTACCAGCTGCCTTTTCCGATGCTGCTTCAATTCAAACATGTTTTTCAAACGAAGTCCCACCCCCCTCGCCTTACCCCCGGGCCCTACTCCCATGCGCGCATGCGTATCTGATTCGACCCGGCTCCAGGTCATCCGTCTCCAAAGGCTTTCCCCCCCTATCCTGCTCCTTCATCTTCCAGGGTTTCCTTCTTCCCTTCGCGTGGTAGGGGTTGGTCCTGGGGTGGGTGGGCCGTGGGCGTGGTAGGCGTGGTAGGTGTCGTTTGCGTGGTAGCGTCGTAGGCGTGGTAGGCTTGGTAATTGTTGGCGTGCCATGCTAGGGAGCCCCGTCTCGTGACTATACGTATAGTATAGTGGTAGGTCGCGTAGTAGACAGTAGGGTAGTAGGGAGTGCCGATTGGGAGCTCTCCTATAAAACCCGATGCGATGCACGAGTGGCTATTGTAGACACGGATCATACATCAATTACAGGTGCGCTGTGTCCTGGTACCCGTCTCCAGCTGTAAACCATCGGCACGTGCAGCAGATGCGCTCACTGCGCTCTCTACCTACCCCCATGTACGCAGGATTAAGCAAAATGTCTAAGAAGGAGGGCATGGAGGTGTCCAAACCCAAGGAGGACCCAACTGCGGGCTTTTTCAACAAATACTCCTTCAGGTTTGTTCGAATGATGATTTCGATCATGCCTGTAGGTTGCTTACGAGCTTCCGTATTATCTAGTTAAACGGTCTCTTCCACCTTCCTTCCTTCTGCTAATTTCTGTGCCTGTCGCCTATTTCCCCAGATGGATACCGAGCATCGTGCGTGGTGCGCGTAGGGGTGAGGTCGGCATGGAGCAGATGGTGCTGCCTCCTGCAATGTCATCCGAGGCGAGTCCCCCCCCCCCCCCCCCCCCCCACCCCAACCCACCCCCCCTCCCTCCCCCCTCCCTCCCCCCCCCCAACTTTTCCTTCACTAGTCCACCGTCCTGCACCTACCCTTTGCCCTCCTCTTTACAGAGGATGAATAATCGATCCGAAATGTGAGCATTTATCGAATAAAATCACGCTGCTGCTGCCGTCGAACGAACAACCGGTATCACTGTCTCTGGCCTGATCTTGCTTTGACCTGATTTGCGGGAGCCCCCAGGGTCAGCCCGCTGTCCATCTGTCTGTTTGTGCGACCGCTCCCCGAGTATAAGCCCGACACGCCAGCCAGCGGTCTTGTAACTAACCGGCTTCGGCCCGCTCTATTCCGTTGCCAACACTCTCCGCCAATTTCCCGCTTGCGATGCTGCAAAGGACTTGTTGCCTTGTTGCCTGAAACGCTTCGTCTGACGCCCTATCAATTGTTTGAGGCTGAGAACAACCCGTCGGCCATTGCTGAACATCTGCATACGGGGGGGTTCGCCCCACGCCCCTTATTTTCTCGCTTTCCTTTTCTCTGCCTCACCGCTCCTGCTCCCTACCTACACAGGAGGCCTACGACAAGTTCTAAAGCAAATGGGACGAAGCTGTGGCCAGGGGCGAGGATCCAAGCCTACGCAAAGTCCTGTTTGCTGCTCGGGGCACGGACCTCGTTATTGCAGGTAGGCTGGAGCTGCGTCTTCTCTTGTCATCCACTCCATTACGAGATCCCAAGGGTGCACATGCCGTGAATGCAGTTGTAGGCACGGTTAACTTAGCACCTGTATGCACTTGTATACATGTGGTACTGCTTACTCTATATGGTACTGTTTATGTCTTCCTGATTTGCTTCTACACAAGGACTGGCCCTGGGACTTTTCTGTATTATTCAACTGTCCCTCAACCTGTCGCCCCACACTAATAGAATAACCACAACAATTAGACCCATGTTTTGGCCTTATAACAACAACAACAACTGGTACATCAACTGGCGACATACCTTTTAAATGCGACCACAAACGGTATATTTTGGTTGCTATCTTAACAGCTCCACTTGCCTACTGTCGTTTACTTTTCAGCCATCACCACTCTCTTGCACCTCCCAGGCATGTTTAAGCTGTTGTGGTCAGTCTGTGTTGTCTTCGGCGCGTTCTTCTTCGTCAGGAGTTTGCAGTTCCATGTGCGGGAGCACCCAGATGTGAGTGAGCCGCAATCACATGCTCCCCTACCTCTTAGCCTGCCTGAAGCCTCTCTGTCTTTCTAGGTTCTAGCTTAAGCAATGGCAGTTTCTAAGTGGATTTGAAGAAGTACCTCATGGCTGCCCTCCATGATATCCTGTGTTGGGCTTCCAGTCACCAGTCCTGTGACATGTCGGTAGCCTTGAGGTCATTTCTGGGGATGTGGACGATGGTCTGCTCCCTTTGCCTTGGGTATCCCGAAGCAAGGGGCGTATGAGTAACAACGAGCATTTGATCAGGGTTTCTTGAATTAGGTCTCCTTGCTATGTGGCGTAGGAAATAAAGCTAGTCTTCTCTCTTCTTCCTTGGACGGATGCTCCTGCCTAAATACTACTGACCTGACTTCCCCGCCCTCCTCAATGCCATCTGCCGCAATTCCTTTGCCATGTCTTCAATCACGAAGAAAGATGCCTCAGACTGTGTGTCTTTCGTTGCCTCTGATCTCCAGAAGGTGTTCCTCGAAAGGTTGGAGATCTGATGGCACCCCGTCCGAGGTTGGCGTAGGTGGAGTAGTAGAGTCGTCGTCGTCAGACGGGGATGAAGGTGGCTGGTGGAAAGGGGTAGAGGGGGGTAGAGCAGCATCCTGGGCGGAGGCTGGGTAGTAGTCGTAGAAGGGGGTAGTTCACTCGGGGAAGTGGCAATTTCGCGAAATGTAGGCGAAAGACACGATTTGCAGCGGAACAACAGATAAATGTAGACGTACAGGCGGCGAAATGTCTCGGCTCACCACAAACTAGCGATCCCGGCAGACACCCAGAACTTTTCGTAGACTGAAGCGTGACCAATAAATCCTCGATCGTACGGTACGTACTGAGTTGTAATAATACGCGAAGAGTTATGCAACTTTCTGTTAGCAACCTTTTCGAGGGGTTATTCTTGCGAACCTGCGAAGGTCTGCCAGCGATTCCGAGATAGGATGAACAATTAGGCAACAAAGTATTAGCGCGAACGACTCGTTGGCGAATAGCTTTCATTCGGGAAAATTGACACCTAAAATCATCGATGTGCTTTCGCTGCATGTGTCGTAAATGGCGCTGTTGTAAGGCGAAAACAGGCCGATTTCAATCAGTGCCACACATCACTAAAACTGCTGTGGAACTGCCGGAAGATACGATGACCTGGCAGTCCTTTTAGTAATTTTGATTTATGTTTTGGCATGGTGCTATTTCCGCCGACATTTAGCCAAGGTGGATTGCAGGCGAAATCTCTCAGACCTGTTAGACATATCGCCATGCGCGCATGCATGCGGCGAGCAATCCGCCGTAGGCTGTTTGTGTAGATCTGACCTGTACCCGGTGCCTGTACCCCTCTCCCTATTGGGCAAGTAAGCCACGCCAACCTTCATTCCACTACTAATTCCCTCGCCTCGCCTCACTTCCATTGTTCCTGTCGGGTTGCTCCTAGAAAATGTTGACGTCCTGCTTTCTTTCCTCCTTTATTCCCAACTTTCTTTTCAGTATCACGGCGTCGCACGCTCTTCGGCATGGGAAAGTGCGAGGTGGCCCGATCGTTTTTTGAAATTTGACCTGTTCTTGTCTTATCTCCGTGCTGCACAAATTCCCTTACATCACTTTTGTCAATGCTTGCAACAAGTCCGATTATGTCAGACCTGTGTAGGTTGTCAGTGCATCTGCTGAAGGCCTCGCATCTCGCTGCCAGTTGCCAGTGCGTCGTTAACTCTTGGAAGCCCGGTCGGCGCTGCTGTACCGCCACAGCATGGTCTAGCTGCGCCCATTGAAGCATCTCGGCTGCCCACCCGACGTTGCGCTGGGCACGGTAGAATAAGGTGGTATGTGGAGTGTATAGTGCAAGGTAGGAGCATGACTTCAACTTCAGAGGCCAGCACGATTAGTTGGCACCGTGCAAAGTAGGATGCTGGAACAACTTGCTCCTAACTCTTATGTGAGTCATAGTTCCGCCTTTTCTCACCTGGGCCTGTGTAGAGCTTGAAAGGACACGGGGGCTTCAACTCTAGTGGGATCATGTACTGCCCTGACTGCATGGTGCACTTGAGCATTGCGTCCAGAGATGCTCCCATGCACGTGAAGTATCCCTTGAGACCCTGCACAATGGTTGGTGGCAGCACTGTGTCTGTTTGGCTGACGCACTAGACCCATGTCCATGGCATGCATCTTCATATTGGGTTCACTCCTAGTGGTTGTGGCAGTTTTGGCGCGTTGCCTCTTGCATTGTAGTGGAGACTGCTTCTCCTTGCTTTGCTGGGTGTTGGGGAACAGTCAACCTTGTCCTTATGCTTGGGTCTTCCGGATCCATTATGCATGGTAAACTCAGACAAGGGTGGACAATGCAAAGCTGGGGTAGGACCTGAAGTTCAGGTACCTGAGCTTGGGGCAGGTTGCACTTCCAGGGGTATCTCCCAACCAATACGCAAAAACGACGCAAAGGGTGTCAATAAATGTAACTATGCCCGCCCTTCTCTTTTGCAGGGTCTCATGGTCTGTCTGGTAGCGGTCTGAAGCTTGCTTGTAGGTAAGGTTTCACAACAGTGTGGTCTAGGGAATCCTGACTTGATCTCATGCCTAAATAGTGTCCACCTGCTTGCATGCCTCCTTTGTGCAAGCCTGTCTGTATGCCTGCCTTTCTGTCTTCCTCCCGGGTGACTGATTGGCTGACTATCTGTATGGTGATTGCAGCTTGGAAGTGCTGGACATAGTGTGTTCAGCCCATGGAAAAGTGGCCTGGTTGCCTGCCTGCATGCCTAACTGTTGTACGCATGTTTACATGCTTGTCTGTCTGCTTGAGCGCTTGGCCATTGTTGACACAAGAGAAGAGGGTTTAAACTATCATAAAAAAAGAAGTAAAGGGTGCTACTTAATTTGACTATGCCTGCATTCCCAGGGACCATTGCTCTGTCTTTCCTCCCAGTTCTGATGTTCCACTGTCACATGAGGCTGCTGGACAGCAATGTAAGTGATAACTGAAGCTTGCTTGTAGGTGCGGTTTCGCAACAGTAGTGTGGCATAGGGAATTATGTCTTGATTCATGCCTAGGTGGTGCCCACGTGCATCTGTCTATGTTTGTGTCACTGTCTTTGTCATCGTCTCTGTAAATGCATCTGTAATATGCCTCTGTCTATATACTGCCCTTCATTGATCTCTAACGCATACCCTGCTCTGCACGTCACTGTCCTGCCCCTTGCTGTCCTCCCTGCCCTTCATTGCTCTGTAACGCAGGCCATGCTCTGCTCATCACCATCCTGCCCCTATCCATGCGCCCTGCCCTTCCTTGCTCTATAACGCCTGTCCAGCTCTGCTCATCACTGCCGTCCTGCCCTTTGCCATCTTCCCTGCCCCTCCTTGCTCTCTAACGCCTGGCCTGCTCTGTTTATCACTGTCGTCTTGCCCCTTTCCATTATCCCTCACCTGCCCCTCTTTGCTGTCTAACGCCTGCCCTGCCTTGTTCATCATTGTAGTCCTGCCCCTTACCATTATCCCTGCCCCCCTTCGCTCTCTAACGCCTGCCCTGCTCTGCCCATCACTGTCGTCCTGCACCTTGCCAATATCCCTGCCCCTCTTTGCTCTCTAACGCCTGCCCTGCTCTGCTCATCACTGTCGTCATGCCCCTCGCCATTATCCCTGCCCCTCTTTGCTCTCTAACTAACCCTGCCCTGCTCTGCTCATCACTGTCGTCATGCCCCTCGCCATTATCCTTGCCCCTCTTTGCTCTCTAACTCCCGCCCTGCTCTGCTCATCACTGTCGTCATGCCCCTTCCCATTATCCTTGCCCCTCTTTGCTCTCTAACCCTGCCCTGCTCTGCTCATCACTGTTGTCTTGCCCCTCGCCATTATCCTTGCCCCTCTTTGCTCTCTAACGCCTGCCCTGCTCTGCTCATCTCTGTCGTCATGCCCCTTGCCATTATCCTCGCCCCTCTTTGCTCTCTAACGCCTGCCCTGCTCTGCTCATCACTGTCGTCCTGCCCCTTGCCATTATCCTTACTCCTCCATGCTCTCTAACACCTGCCCTGCCATGTTCATCACTGTCGTCCTGCCCCTTGCCATTATCCCTGCCCCTCCTTGCTCCCTAACGCCTGCCCTGCTCTGCTCATCACTGTCGTCATGTCCTTTGCCATTATCCATGCACTTGGTTGTTCTCGAACGCATGCCTTACTATGCTCATCACTGTGGTCCTGCCTCTTGTTGTGCACCCTTCCCTTCCTTCCTCTCGATCGAGGATCGTTCGCGAACGCATGCCCTACTCTGGTCATCACTTTCCAGGCGTACTTTGCTCCCTTCCCTGCATTGCTCTCGAACACATGCCCTGATCTGCTTATCGCATCCATGCCCCTTACCGTGCTCCCTGCCATTCATTGATATACAATGCCTGCTCTGCTCTGTTTAGCACATGCCTGCCCCTTGCCATGCTCCCTGCCATTGGTTGCTATGTAACGCATGCCATGCTCTGCTCATCACCGCACCGTCCTGCCCCTTGCCATTAACCCTGCCCTTGGTTGCTCTCTGACGCATGCCCTGCTCTGCATGTTTTGCAGGGCAAAAGGATGGATGGAAATGCTACAGCTGCGATGAAGATTGCTGCCACGAAGGAACTACAAATGCTGAAGATGGAAATATATAATAGAATCAGCGAAGATATTTAGATGTATAGCTTTGATTGGGCGTTTCTACTTGGTGGATATATAGGCGTATGTTTTCATAAGTAGACAAATAGATAGCTGCCTGCAGGCTGCCTATGTATGCTTGAACTTGGTTAGCTACATGGCTCCAGTCAGCAATGTTGCTGCTCGCCGTCTTTAGCTCGCTGTCTATCTGTGGTTAATGAATATATAGGAAATATATGTGATGTACATGTATAAGGATGCTTACATAGATATATAGGTAGATCAATAGGTTAATGGATGCATAGTTTATTATGTATGTTATCTACTGTCTCGGATCCTGATGTAATTGAGAATGCTCCTGGAAAATATGCCTGGAAATGTGACCTCTCCGACTACCGCACCCATACCGCCCTGCAGGCAAAGTACAGGCGAAATGTCTCAAAAGACCGAACGTTTCGCCTCATTACCGTGCACAAGCCGCCGTGCGTGGCGAGGTGCCGTCGAAATATCTCAGAAGTCTGAGACATTTCGACTACAATCCGCCTTGGCTAAATGTAGGCGAAATGTCTCAGGATTCCGAGCTACAGGCGACGCGGGTATAGGGCTTACCGCCAGAGTCAGAAGTGATTAGTCATTAACTAGCTATGACTAGTCGCGGACCCTGCGTGCGTTCCGCGTGCGTGCATTCCGCTGCGCTCACACGCATTTAGCGATCTGTCGACTTCCCCGAGTGGTTAGAGTTGTGTAGGAGTCGTAATAGGGGTTGACGCCAGGGTTGTGTCGTACGGATACGGATACGGGTACGTACGGGTACGGATACGGATACGGTACGGATACGGTACGGGTTTTAGAAGTGAGTACGGTTTGAGTACGGTACGCTTTTTAGTACCATAACATTCCCTGACCTGAAAACCTTTTTGTTTTTCCTAATTTGACCCCGGTTCATGGAATAAACATGTAGAGGGCATTCAGGGCTTTTCAGTGGTATGCTGATCATGTCAAAATTCGAAGTCAGCAAAAAGTTATGCCACTTCGTATCATGGAACAAACTAGGCAAGTATGTGTCGTGAGCACGGACCGTACGCGTACTCAATTTTCAGGAAAACGAGTACGGTACGGATTTTAGGTGCGTACTGTCCGTACTACACAACCCTGGTTGACGCCCTTGTAGAAGTGGGGCAATAAGGTGAAACCTTGGCCCTAGTTGAGTCTAATGTAGCGCAGAGCTTTAGCGGCATTGTTGGTGTACGCGTCTAGATAGCTTTGCAGCAAGGGTGGATGTGCAGTTTCGCAGAATATGGTCCATAGCCAGATAATTGGATACGGGTGTGATTCTGCTGTCCCTATGGTAAAGGTATCCATTGGAGGGTTCATCAATTGTTATTCACCGGGTTTCACCGGCTCACCTAGAGTGACTTAGAGTGCACAGGACTCCTCCCTGCTGCACTGTACTGCTGTGCCGGTGCCAGCTATGGCACGGACTCTGATGCCGGTACCATGAGGTACCGCGGCATCCCAGTACTTCCTCCTAGCGCATTGATCGAATGCTCATCTAACTGTAAAGATCTTATCCTTACCGTCTTCCCCTCGTCTCTGTGCTCTGCACATACTCCGGAAACTCACAGGTTACGGTCCCATTCGCTTTAGATTGTTCTTGCTTGACGGTATTCCGAGCTGAAGAACATTTTGATTGTTGTCGCGCGGAGTGAATCAATTGAAAGGATCGAGTAAGGCTCTCCACCCGACAAGAACCTCCCCGCTGGGACACCACTCTTGTGCGGTATATCATCCGCGTATCCGGATTGATTCTGCTCCATTGAGCCTCAAGCTGCCGTCCAGAACCACCCCCCCTCACCCCCCCCCCCCCCCCCCCCCCCCCCCTGACAACCATCTCTACCTCCACTGCGCCCCCACCCCCCCCCACCCCCCTTCCCATCTCCCACGTCCCGTTGCTTACGCAACCTCAGCCGTCTCTCAACCACCTCCTGACATATCAACTCTCCAGCTCCCTCCCCAGTTGGCCTCCACCTCCGACTGTCTCCTGCTCCTCTTCTCCATCCCGTTGCACTCGCAATCTCTGCCGCCCCATCTCTGCAACTGCTTCGTCGCATCACTATGCGGCACGCTGCAACCGCTGAGCCTGAGCGTCGTCAGACCTTCATCTTCCACCAACACTTCTTCCAAGATTGGCTTGCATCTATGGAAGCTGAACTCAAGGTATCCCACTGCTACTTTTCCCCTGGATCTCACAAACTACCTCAGTTTCAGATTGAATACATTCTTGCGCACCTTTCAGAACCTATCAGAAAGCTCTACAAGTTCCACAACGATCCAGATGACATCCTAGCAGCACTAAGATCCAAATATGATACCAGATCCACACCCCGACAGCATTCACCTGTCGCAGCCGAATCAGCCGCATCCAATGTCCCAGCATATAACGAACCTGCATCTACCCCTACTGCACCTCATCCTCATTCGTATGCCCTTAATGCCTCCCCACGCACAAATCGCATGGCAATAAACTGGATCATGGACACTGGAGCTACCTCCCACATGACCGGCGACGAATCTCTGTTATATGACATACATGACATATTCCCCCATATCAGAGTACAGACTGCATCAGGACATACTCAAATCACCAGATCTGGAAATGCTCTGATCAGAGGAGACAATGGAGTGATTCACAAGCTCAGAAATGTTCATCTCAATGATGACCCTAACACTCCCAACCTCATGTCAATGGCTGCAGCCATCAAAGCAAACCCTTCTATATATGTCAGTTCAGTTTGATTCTCAGGCCTGCACCATGACCATCAATAACAAAGTCATCATCACTGGATCAAAGAACAAGAATCTCTACCTCACTCCCACCCTTGTCCCTGACAACACCCTTATCCATGGGACATGTCTGAACATAGCCATGGCCGCCATTTCCAGAACCACACACCAAACAGCAGAACTTCTTCACAACAGATATGGTCACCTTGCTGACAGCAGTTTAGTCAGACTCATTTCTGAACACATGGTCACAGGCACAGATGTCACCACTGCAGCCTGCAACAAAATGAGAAAGCAGACGTGTGAAATATGTGTCCTCTCTAAAATGGACAAGAACCCCTATCCTACATCATCCACACGTGCAAAAAGACCCTTAGCTATCCTCCACATTGACATGAGTGGAAAGATGAAAGTGCGTGCCCAGTCTAAATGGCAGCATATACTTTCAGGGCATTCTAGATGACCACTCAAAGTACTCCATAGTCACATTCCACAAAAACAAACACACAGTGCCCAAAGAAACCATGCATGAACTGGAACGGTATGAAGTCCTTACAGAAAACAAAATAGGCACTATTTTCTGTGACAATGGATCAGAGTACACCTGCAACCGGTTTCAAAACTGGTGCAAAATGAAAGGCATTACCCTCCACTTCACAGTACCTAACAATCCAGCCACAAATGGAGCAGCAGAGCGTCTCAACCGCACTCTCCATGACAGAGCCACTGCACTCCTCATCTCATCCAAATTTCCTGAAAGATACTGGGCTGACATGGTGAAAAATGCTAGCATCCTAAGAAACCTCAGCCCCACTTCTGACTCAGACAAAACTCCCTATGAAATGTTCCATGGAGTCAAGCCTAAGATTGATCACCTCAGAACAATTGGGTGCACAGCCTACGTCCACATACCACCCAAATCCAGGACATGGAAGTTTGCACCGTCAGCCAAAATCACTAGACTTATTGGCTACTCACACATCAGAAAGGCTTACAGAGTTGTAGACTCCAACCATAAGATCTATGATGCTAGAGACATCACCTTCAATGAGTCTGAGAACCTGGCAGGAAAGAACGGATTCCCAAGTGCAGATGCTGTGATTTTAGGTATGTATGAAGAAGACACCCCTGGTGAACCTGATGAAGACGCTCCCTCACCATCCCATTCTCCCTCAGAAAACAAAGCCATTGAAGCCCTACGTGAAAGAAACAAGGCAAACATGGGAGCATGGGGATCACCAGAAGATATAGATGATAGCTACCTGCCCAGTTCAGTGCACCAGCAAGAAACCATTGCCCCACAGCAGAGTGCACATCAACCCAACAACAATGTTGAACACGGAAATGAACACAACCCCACACAGTCTCAGACAGATGACCTCCCCAACCTCATGGCATCACAAGGCAATGCACCAGGACATGCACTAACCTCTCCTGCACCAGCACAACAACAGGCATCAACCCCTCCACCAGAACCTGCCCTAACACAACCTCGCCGTAGTGGCAGAGAAAGGCATGCACCTAACCACCTAGCATTCCTAGCTGCAGACCAGATAATCATACCCAAGAATGAAATAGAAGCACTGGCTTGCCCTCAAGCAAAGGATTGGAAGGCTGCCATGGATGCAGAATTAGCAGCACTAGCAGAAATGAACACCTGGACTCTAGCAGAACTCCCACATGGAGCCAAGGCCATAGGCACTAGATGGGTCTTTGACATCAAGCAATCAGTGGATGGTCAGCTAGTCAGGTACAAAGCACGTCTAGTAGCAAAAGTATATGCTCAACGCCCTGGCATGGACTATGATGAAGTCTTTGCACCAGTTGCCAAACATGCCACCATCAGGTACATCCTGTCCATGGCTGCAGACCCCTCAGCACATCTTGCTCAGCTTGATGTCTCCACAGCATTCCTCAATGGAGTAGTGGAAGAGGAACTGTACTGTTCCCAACCCCCAGGGTTTGAAAGAGATCACAGGGTTTGCCGCATGTGGAAATGCCTATATGGTCTGAAGCAAGCATCAAGGCAGTGGTATCTCAAAGTTTAAGAGGATATGACAGCCATTGGCTTCAGAGAAGTTGATGTTGACCAAGGCCTCTTCCTGCTCCCTGGGCCAACAACAAGACCCGTCATCTGGGTCCTCCTCTGGGTCGATGATTTCCTCCTGCTGTCCTTTGACAAGGACATCCTACAGCAGTCGGTACAAAGACAAAATCATGAAGCTCTACAAGACCAGAGATCTTGGAGAACCATCTGTCTTTGTGGGCTATGAAATCACGAGAGATGCAACTGCTGGAACCCTACACATCTGTCAATCCAGGTTCACTCAAGATCTGCTCAAAGCACACATACAGCATGCTCCCTGAGCCCAACAGCACCAGGTTCCCCATCCCACTGCAGCCTGATGCTCCCCTCCCTTATCCTGAAAAGGACACACCAGACTCTGGTCTTCCCCTTGCCCAGATTGTAGGATCCCTCAACTACCTGGCAGTCAACACCAGACCTGATATTGCACAAGCTGTCAACAGATTGGCCAGGCACAGTGCTCACCCCCTCCATGACCACATGGAAGCTGCAACAGGTATTCTCAAGTACCTCTCCAACACCCCTGACCATGGGATCACCTACACCCACTCCAAGAAACTCCTCACTGGCTACTGTGACTCTGACCATGCTGCCTGCCCTATCACAAGGAAGTCCACAACAGGCTATGTCTTCCTCAACCAAGGGGGAGCCATCTTATGGGCATCCAAAATCCAAGCATCTGCCACTGCCCTGTCCACCACAGAAGCTGAGTTCATGGCAGCTACCTCTGCAGCCCAAGAAGGAATGTGGTTGAGGTACCATGCCCCCTGCACTCACCATTAATGGTGACAACCAAGCTGCACTCAGTGCATGGAACCAAGAGAAGCTCTCCTCCAGGCTCAAGCATATGGAAACAAGATTCCACTTCCTCAAAGAGCAATCCAAGAAAGAAGGCATCAAGCTCAACTGGATCCCCACTGCTGCCAACATGGCTGACATGCTCACCAAAGCTCTGCCCAGGTCCAAGTTCTGTGCATTCAGACAGCAGATTGGTTGCACTGGAAAGATCAAGCTTGACTAATCTTGTCAAATACCACTGCAGCCCCTCTGAGACCATACTGGATTTCCTGACTGATCCAAAGTTCAAGACTTTTCCTAGATATTGACTGATTGCACCTTTACTGACTGCTTTCTTCTATTTTAAGTTTAGCCCTGAGCAGAGATCCTGTCACACAGGATATTCTTGAACCAATCCTTTCGATACCTGAACCCGTTTCAGCCTGCCCTCTTAAGTCAGTCCACCAGTCAGTTAAGTTTTATCATACATAGCACAACTGCCTATGAATATTTAGAGTCCCTCTGGTTTTTCTTTAGACTCCTCTAATTCCAGGAATTCTCCAACATGAAGAATGCCAGGAATTGGGGGGGATGTTATTCACCGGGTTTCACCGCCTCACCTAGAGTGACTTAGAGTGCACAGGACTCCTCCCTGCTGCACTGTACTGCTGTGCCGGTGCCAGCTATGGCACGGACTCTGATGCCGGTACCATGGGGTACCGCGGCATCCCAGTACTTCCTCCTAGCGCATTGATCGAATGCTCATCTAACTGTAAAGATCTTATCCTTACCGTCTTCCCCTCGTCTCTGTGCTCAGCACATACACCGGAAACTCACATCAAAGGGGTCATAGTCTAGATCGCCATCGATAACTGAGAAGACCGAAGACTTTTCGAGCAGGGGAGCTACAAGATCTGCATACCAGGCGAAGATATCGTAACCACCCTTACCATGGAGTGGTTCGTCGCATCGTGATGTCTTGGGTTGAAATGGGATTTGGGGATCTGCGGATGAGACGAAGTGGGCAAGAGAACGGAGAAGTCTTGTGGTTCGGAGGAAATGGAGATCTTCTACAGGAAGTAGTTCACGGGAAGTAGACAGGAAGGGGGGGGGGGGGGGGGGGGCGGGGGGCAGGAGATTTGGCTTGCGGGGCCGACGGGGGTAAGGAGATGGTGGGAGGGTAGGAGAGGGGAACTGATGGGTAGACGCAGTGGGTGGTGGTGGTGGTGGTGGTGGTGGTGGTGGTGGGGGGGGGGGGCTGGTGTTCTTGCGGGGTGCCTAGCAATCAGAAGTGTTTCTGGGCCTGAGATCCTTTTTCTTCGGTTGTTGCGGCGGCAACTGTTGAAGACACTGCAGGTGCGCGGGAGCTCGGGATCTACGGACAGGGTAGCAGGCTTGATGCGCTCAATTCTGTTGCAGTGGAACACGGGGCGGCGTTGATGAGCGATAACCTTTAGCTTTCCGGAGCGATATGTCGTGAGCACTCTCACAGGGAAGGGACTAGGGCGTTTGCTTACAATCGCGATAGCATGTCAGGCAACATGGCAGGTATAAGAAGAGAAAGGCGACAGTACCTCAGGGTACTGCCGCCGGTAGGTGCTGGCCCTATCAGGCCGAGGCACTACAATGGAAGCTTCCAGGCAGAGGGCCTGGCGCACTAGGACACTCTAGCTGGACCGGGAGAACCGGTCTATAACAAGCCGCATATGCACGAGGGTACTCTCACCAAAGGAGCGAGGTGGGTCCCCCGACACTAAATCATTTTTGGGCTACGCATGGCAGCTTCCAGCCAGCTCCAACATGTCATATATAGCTAGCTCTAACATGAGGTAACAGCCAGCAACTGGGTCTGGCCCAAAGCGTTTGGTTGCAATGTTGCATTGATATGACAGTAATGTCAACTTCCAGACGCACTAGCTAGCTTCGGGTTTATCCCAACGACGGGGGAAAGGAGCTGCCTAGAAGCTGTTACGCAAAGCCCAATAATGAAACAACGTTCCCCAATTGTATCATTAAATTATCGCTGTATCACACACTACCATGCACACAAATAAAAGAGCTCCAAGATCAAGCAATGCATGTTTTAGGAAATCAAAGAGCCCAAGAGCCCAAGAGCCCAAGAGCCCAAGCAGGCAAGCACGTGTGAGCCTGCTCAGCCGCCTAGGAGGTGCTACATAAATGACAGAATAATATAGCAGTCCAATAGCACCTCGGTACTTGAACTTGAACTTGAACTTGAACTACTTGAACTTGGTTGCATAGCTTCACCCAGCAATTTGGCTGGTCGTTGTCTTCGGCAGTAAAAACAAATCATATGGCAGTCAAGCAGAACCTCGGTACGCACGTCTCGGTACGTCCCGCTTCGACACTGCCTACCTGTCCGTCCCACAGTGGCACCTCGGTACCGGTACTTCGACACTGCCTACCTGTCCATCCCCCAGTTGCACCTCGGTGGGCGTGGTAGGCATGGTTGTTTTAGGCGTACCATGCTAGAGAGCCCCGCCTTGCTAGCAGCGGGCCTCGTTACTAATCGTTTACTAATCGACCACCGTCGCGTAGTAGACAGTAGGGTGGTAGGGGTACCCCAACCGCAACCGGTTGGGAGCGCTGCTCCCCACTGCCTCCCTGTCCATCCCCCAGTGGCACCTCGGTACTCCGACACTGCCTACCTGTCACCCCCCCATCCCCTAGTAGCTCCACGGTGCTTCGACACTGCCTACCTGTCCATCCCCCAGTGGCACCTCGATATCGGCGTAAGCGTGGTAGCGTCGTAGGCGTGGTAGGCATGGTAATTGTAAACGTACCACGCTAGAGAGCCCCGCCTTGCAAGAAGCGGGCCTCGTATAGTTGTAGGTCGCGTAGTAGACAGTAGGGTAGTAGGGGTGCCTCAACCGGTTGGGAGTGCTGCTCCCCTATAAAACCCGATGCGATGCGCGAGAGGCAATTGTAGGCACGGATCATACATCAATTACTGGTGCGTTGTGTCCTGGTACCCGTCTCCAGCTGTAAACCATCGGCACGCGCAGCAGATGCGCTCACTGCGCTCACTACCTACCCCCATGTACGCAGGACTAAGCAAAATGTCTACGAAGGAGGGCATGGAGGTGTCCAAACCCAAGGAGGACCCAACCGCAGGCTTTTTCAACCAATACTCCTTCAGGTTTGTTCGAATGATGATTTCGATGATGCCTGTAGGTTGCTTACGAGTTTCCGTATTATCGTTAAACGGTCTCTTCCACCTTCCTTCCTTCAGCTAATTTCTGTGCCTGTTGCCTATTCCCCCAGATGGATACCGAGCATCGTGCGTGGTGCGCGTAGGGGCGAGGTCGGCATGGAGCAGATGGTGCTGCCTCCTGCAATGTCATCCGAGGCGAGTCCCCCCCCCCCCCCCCCCCCCCCCCCCCCCTCCCTCCCTCCCTCAGTCCCTCCCCCCAACTTTTCCTTCACTAGTCCACCGTCCTGCACCTACCCTTTGCCCTCCTCTCTACAGATGATGAGTAATCGATCCGAGATTTGAGCCTTTATTGAATAACATCACGCTGCTTTTGCCGTCGACCGAACAACCGGTATCACTGTCTTTGGCCTGATCTTGCTTTGACCTGATTGGCGGGAGCCCCCAGGGCCAGCCCGCTGTCCATCTGTTTGTTTATGCGACCGCCCCCGAGTAGAAGCCCGACACGCCAGCCAGCGGTCTCGTAACTAACCGGCTTCGGCCCGCTCTATTCCTTACCAACACTCTCCGCCAATTTCCCGCTTGCGATGCTGCCTATGACTTGTTGCCTTGTTGCCTGAAACGCTTCGTCTGACGCCCTATCAATTGTTTGAGGCTGAGAACAACCCGTCGACCATTGCTGAACATCTACACACGGGGGGGTTCACCCCACGCCCCCTATTTTCTCGCTTTCCTTTTCTCTTCCTCACCGCTCTTGCTCCCTACCTACACAGGAGGCCTACGACAAGTTCCAAAGCAAATGGGACGAAGCTGTGGCCAGGGGCGAGGATCCAAGCCTACGCAAAGTCCTGTTTGCTGCTTGGGGCACGGACCTCGTTATTGCAGGTGGGCTGGAGCTGCTTGTTCTCTTATTATCCACTCCATTACGAGATCTCAAGGGTGCACATGCCGTGAATGCAGTTGTAGGCACGTTTAACTTAGCACCTGTATGCACTTGTTTACATGTGGTACTGCTTACTCTATATGGTACTGTTTATGTCTTCCTGATTTGCTTCTACACAAGGACTGGCCCTGAGACTTTTTTTTACTATTCAACTGTCCCTCAACCTGTCCCCACACTAATAGAATAACCACAACAATTAGACCCATGTTTTGGCCTTAAAACAACAACAACAACAACAACAACCGGTACATCAACTGGCGACATACCTTTTAAATGCAACCACAAACGGTATATTTTGGTTGCTATCTTAACATATCCTTGCCTACTGTCGTTTACTTTTCAGCCATCACCACTCTCTTGCACCTCCCAGGCATGTTTAAGCTGTTGTGGTCAGTCTGTGTTGTCTTCGGCGCGTTCTTCTTCGTCAGGAGTTTGCAGTTCCATGTGCGGGAGCACCCAGATGTGAGTGAGCCGCATTCATATGCTCCCCTACCTCTTAGCCTGCCTGAAGCCTCTCTGTCTTTCTAGGTTCTAGCTTAAGCAATGTCAGTTTCTAAGTGAATTTGAAGAAGTACCTCATGGCTGCCCTCCATGATATCCTGTGTTGGGCTTCCAGTCACCAGTCCTGTGACATGTCGTTAGCCTTGAGGTCATTTCTGAGGATGTGGACGATGGTCTGTCCCCTTTGCCTTGGTTATCCCGAAGCAAGGGGCGTGTGAGTAACAACGAGCATTTGATCGGGGGTTCTTGAATTAGGTCTCCTTGCTATGTGGCGTAGGAAATAAAGTTTGTCTTCTCTCTTCTTTCTTGGACGGATGCTCCTGCCTAAATACTACTGACCTGACTTGCCCCAACCTCCTACCTTTGAACGTGCAGTGGCACCAAGACTGGCAGGGATGGCTCTTGGCAGTATGCTTCTTTGTGGATGGCTACGTTCTGGGCATCGCGCTGCAGCGCATGTCATTTGGGTGCATGCAGGTTGGCGTCAAATCGCGCGCCGCCCTCCTCAATGCCATCTGCCGCAATTCCTTTGCCATGTCTTCAATCACGAAGAAAGATGCCTCAGACTGTGTGTCTTTCGTTGCCTCTGATCTCCAGAAGGTGTTTGAGGGAATCCAGGTATGACTCGACCATGCTAATCTGCCAGTTGGCTACATGTGGATATATGTTGCTATATGTGGCTTAATTTGTTTATATGTACTTTATTTTGAGTGTCCTTGCTTCCTCGATTGCGGTAGACTGTTCATCAATGCTTTTCCTTTTTAATCCCTTGACATTTCGATTGGTCAAGTGGTCAAGTCCCTTTAGCCTATTTGGCCTACCCCTGGACATATATATAGATATGTCAATGTCTCATGTGGTTATTGTCCTTCTTTGAGCTACTTCACTGTCGCATATGCTGTCGTACTACTGGCTGGTGCCCCCCCCCACCCACCCACCCACCCACCCACACGCACCCACGCAGGAGATCCACTACCTGTGGACTGCTCCCGTCGAGGCCATGGCCATCCTGATCATTCTGGTGTGCCTCATTGAAGAATGGGCCCTGCCTGGCTGGGGTATGGTCTTTGTCATCATGCCCCTGCAGTACTTGTTTGGCTACTTCACCATTAGGCTGAAGAACAGCAACGTTGTAAACACCCAAAAGCGCAACGCGTTCTTCCAGGAGCTCCTACCCGCCATGAAGCTTGTCAAGTACTATGGCTGGGAGCAGTTCTTTGAGGAGGCTATTTCTGACGTGAGTTTGTGCAGCCTGCAAGCCAGAACCAGCATGAACCTACCTACTAGCCAGCTACTTCCGATACCAGTTATGTAAATCAGCTACTTAGCTACTTAGCTACTAGCCAGCTACTCATGGAATCATTTGCACACTGCAAGCGGTCATGTAAATCAGGTACTTAGCTACTGTCCAGCAACTTGTGGTATCTTGAGCACACTGCAAGCGGCCATATAAATCAGCTACTTAGCTACTAGCCAGCTACCTCCGGTATCATTTGCACACTGCAAGAGGTAATATAAATCAGCTACTTATCTCATTAGCTACTACCCCCCTCTACAAAACAGCCAGAAAAACACCTGAGCCCCTTAATGGCGCAGATCCCCCCCGCCACCAGCACCCAACCCACCTCCCACCCACATGCCCCACATGCCCCACACGCACAACACACCCTGCTGGATATGGCCCAGATCCCCCCGCCCCCCCAGCACCCACCCTACCCTCCACCCACCACTCACATGCCCCCACACACCCTGCTGGCTGTGGCACAGATCCGCAAGCGTGAGCTTAAAATCCATGCCAAGATTGCTGTGATCAAGACCTGGCAGGTCATGATGGTGTTTGGTGCCCCTCCCATGACAGCGCTCATCATCTTCGCAGCCTATGAAATGAACGTGGGCAAGATCTCCTCCACTCTTACGTTCCCCATCCTGGAAGTCGTTCAACCTGATAGCATACAGATGCATCCTGCCTTTCATGTTTTGATAGTGATTCAGCTACAGTTCAGCTGCACTGCCCCTCGTGGGCAGGCCCCCAAATTTGCCTTCTTCCTGATGCCGGTTTAGGTTTCATCCCAATCAGGCAAATGATGGTTACATATAGGTCCAGCAAAGTGACTCCAGTACGCACCAAAACAAGTGCTGACCCAGCTACCTGCCTGTGCTCTTAGGCTACGGCCAACATTTCCACCAGATATAAGGGTACACGGGAATTTTGTGTTAGCTAGCCTGACAGTTGGGCTTTGTGCCTTGTGCACTAGACCCATGAACGTTTTAACCAAACAGATTGGCACATTTGTTTCCCCTTGTCTTCTTTGTACATGATGTCCATGAGTTGTCCTTGGCCCCATCAAGCCGTGGGCACATTTGGAGTCCAGTAGGGCACCAGGAAAAATGTCATCATTATCATCATTTTCACCTTACCCTTGCTTCTGGCTGTGCTTGCAACCATTGTCATGCAAATAAATCTTGACGTGCTCTCCTTTCCTCCTTCCCTCCCTCTTTTCCAGGTCTCTCTTCAATATTCTGCGCTTTCCTCTGGTTGTGCTTCCCAAGGCCATGCGTGCTGTTTCCGAAATGTTATCTGCCTTCACTCGCATCGAGGTAGGAAGGAGTGTGCTCTTGTGTCCAGCCTGTGCCCCCCCCCCCCCACACACACACACACACACACACGCACCCACACACACACACACACACACACATCATCCCCCCCCGTCCCACCCCCACCTCCCCACCCCCACACACGCACACCCAAACACCTTACTGAAGGTGGTACAAACTTGATGTCCTCATCAAAATGTAAATGAGGAATACATTGCCCACCTGGCTTGATGAGCCTGCATCATAATACAAATGGCATACACGCACAGCACACAAAACACACACAACACACATGACACACATGATTCTGCATCACACTATAAATGAGGAATACACTGTGACCTGGTTTTTGCTTGTCAATGAGCCTGCATCACAATAAAAATGACACACATGACACACACAACATGCCCCTCCTCTTGTCTGCAGGCATTTCTGAAGATGGAGACCCACGGTCGTGCCACCCTGTCTGGTCCACCAGGAGTGGAGATCTCCAATGCCGTGCTCACTCACCCTGGCAGTGGGGACAACAGCTTCAAGCTCAAGGTGCCCAAGTTCAGCGTGAAGCCTGGAGAGGTGGTGGCCGTGGTGGGACGTGTTGGTGCCGGCAAGTCCTCCCTCATTGATGCCATCCTTGGCAACATGGACACAATCCAAGGAACAGTGTCGTGTGGTGGCCGTATAGCCTACGTACCGCAGAACTGCTGGTGCCAGAATCTCTCACTGCGAGAGTCTATCCTGTTTGGCAGTGACTATGACGAGGACCGCTATGATGAGGTCATCCAAGCCTGTGCACTGGAGCTCGACATACAGGTATGCAGCAGCACCAAGGGCACCGCGATGCACACTGCCTCCCCCACCCACCCAACCCAGCCCCTTCCTACCCACCCACCCACTGGTACTACCTGACCAAACCCTCCAAGACTCAATCTACTTCGATGCCCCCCCCCTCACCCAACCAACTCAACCCCTTCCTACCCATCCACCCACCCACCCACTGATATTGACCAACCCCTTCAAGACTCAATCTACTTAAATGCCCCCCCCTCCACTTCCACCATAAATCGTGTCCATTCAAGAAAAGATTTTCATCCCTGTTATAACTGCGATACTCATTGTAGCAGATGGCAAGTAAGCCCCCCTCCCCCCCCCCCCCCCCCTCCTTGCCCCCCCCCCCCAAACAGCCAAAGTGTAGCTGAATCATGCTGAAAAGATCATCCCCCCCCCCCCTTCCCCCCTGGGGATTTTTCCGCTATACCGGTACATAGCGATCGCCACTTTTTGACCCTGTTAAGCCCCAACCCAAAAATCTCTCCCCACCCCACCCCCCTAACATGCACTCACAGATCCTGCCTGCTGGTGACGAGTCCATGGCAGGCCTGCGTGGCATCAACCTGTCTGGTGGCCAGCGCCAGCGCCTCAACCTTGCCCGCTGCACTTATGCCCCATCTGACCTGGTGCTTCTGGACAATGCCCTGTCTGCTGTGGACCATCACACCGCCCATCACATATTCAAGCACTGCGTCAAGGACATGATGAAGGACAAGGCCGTTGTGTTCATCACCCACCAGGTGTGGTGGGCTTTGGGGACAGTGTTGTGTTTGTGGTGTCGGGTGTTGAGTGATGGTTGCCTGTCTGCCTGCCTACCTACCCACCTACCTACCCACCTACTTACCTACCTACCTACCTACCTACCTTCCTACCTTCCTACCTTCCTACCTTCCTACCTTCCTACCTTCCTACCCACCAACCTTCCTACCCACCTACCCACCTACCCACCTACCCACCTACCTACCTACCTACCTACTAAAACCTAACTACCTACTATAACTTAACTACCATGGCTGCAGGTGGAGTTCCTGCCCCAGTGTCACAAGGTAGCAATTATGGATGGTGGAGACATGCTGTACTTTGGACCGGTGAGTCTAGTCTCTCTCTCTCTCTCTCTCTCTCTCTCTCTCTCTCTCTCTCTCTCTCTCTCTCTCTCTCTCTCTCTCTCTCTCTCTCTCTCTCTCTCTCTCTCTCTCTCTCTCTCTCCCAGACTGGAGACAGAAACCAGTGAGTGTGAATAGGCAGGTGAAGAGCTCGCTGATGCCTGCTTGGCCCCTCTTGCTCAGCTTTCCATCTTATGTTCTGGTCTGTCCTATGAACCTACCACTGTGTATCTTTGTCAGTTCCTGGCGCAGCCTTATTCGCCTCGCTTGTACCTCAGTACAGTGACCTGACCTGTCCCAGCCCTGTCCCAGCCCTGATCGCTTCTCTTGTACCTCTCTTGTCCTTCAGTACAACGATGCTGCCCGTGAGAAGTTGAGCAAGGTGGTTCCTGCATCGCACCTGTTGGCCGCAGCTGGTGCAGCGGAGCAGCCCAGAGACCCCCCCAAGGCTACCGGTCTCAAGAAGGCCAAGTCCTCTGCCCTCCAAGTCGGAGCCTCAAGCCATCTGGCTTATGGTGAGAAGAAGAAGGTGAGTGAGCCCTTTGGATGGTTTTCGCTCTACCCTGTCGTACCAGTGGAGGCCAAGATACAGTCAGCAACAGGCATCAAGCAAGCTGGAAAATAATAACGGAAAACTAACATGGAAAATAAAAATGGAAAGTGAAGTAGTGCAAGTAAATGAGCAAACTTTAAAGATGGATAAATTAGAGAACGCAATGCCAGATAGTGTGACAATGCAATAGGAATGCCTGGATTCTCTAAAACCTCAAACCCTCAACCCCTCCTCCACTTACCATTCCCCTCCCCCACTTCCATTCCCCCTTCCCCCGCTTCCAACCCCCACTAACCATCCCTTTTCCCCCCTACCCCCCCTTCCCTTCTCCCCCTTCCCTCCCTTCCCTTCCCCACCTTCCTTCCCTTTTCCCCCTTCCCCCCCTTCCCTTCCCTCTTCCCCCTTCCCCCTTCCCCATTTCCCTCTCCAATTCCCCCACTGCCCTTCACCTCTTCCCTTCCCCCTTCCCCCTTCCCAAAGGTTGAGCGCAAGATCTGCCTGACTCAGGGTGAGGCCATCAAGGCATTAGTCAGGCTTTCTCCATTACTGGGCGCAGTCTTTGTACTGAACTTCATCATCTACCTGGCTTGTCAGACATCACGCCAGGTTAGTGTATATGCTGCCACCTGCACTGATGCGCACATGTGTTGGTGAACAGGTGTACTGTGATGTACACATGTACAGGCAAACATATGCAATAACTGTTCCTTGCATGCCCCTCTTCTTCACTGCTGTCCCCTTGGGGCACTAGGGAGAGGTGCCTAGATTATTAAATCAATCAATCAATCAATCAATCAATCAATCAACCAACCAACCAACCAATCAATCAACCAATAAATCAATCAACCAATCAATCAATCAATCAACCAAGCAAGCAAGCAAGCAATCAATCAACCAATCAATCAACCAATCAATCAATCAATAAATCATATACTGATGCCCCGCACTTACAATAACTACTGCCCTCTGCATGCATAGATCTCTGATTGGTGGCTGAGTCAGTGGAGCCAGGACACAAAGGAGTGGTACACCCGGGATGTGGTAAAATCTAATCCTGTCGATGCCGGTACTGATTTTCCGTATGAGAGCCTCAATGCCAGCCAGGCCTACATCATCACGTATGCCATCTGTGTGCTCTTCTTCCTTGCCTCAATGTGAGTCATGCATATGGATGCCTTTGCCTGCTCATGATTGACCATGCTGCTCATGGCCCCTGATTCCATGCATCGCATGTGGGGTTTCATGGGGTTTCATGGCCTAAGGCTCAAACAGGGAGGTTAACACATAAGAAAATCAATGCCCCTCAGCATGGGGGAATTAAACTCCTCACCAGCACATCCAAATGGGTGAGCCTCAATTAAATTGGTACCCACTATTCACCCTTCTTTGCCTGACTTTATGTCCTCCCATCCTTCAGGGTCGCGCGTGGTCAGACATTCTTCTGGTGGGCACGTGGCTCTGGTCAAACCATCCACAAGAAGGCTGTGCACAAGTGAGTGGGAAGTAAGGGAGGGCACACTACACACCTGATACGACCCCCCCCCCCCCCCCCCCCCCCCCCCCCCCTAAGAAGAATGAATCAATGAAGAGGCTGTCCTATCCCCTTCCTTTTGCACTGCATTGCAAAAATGATTCCTGTGTATGTTTGTTACCCGCTTGTCCCATCTGAAGTATTTTCATCGTCAGCACCCCTCCCATCCCGTGACCTTGTGGACGCTTACCACCACTACCCCTGCTGACACCTTCCGCCACTACCCCTGCTGACACCATCCACCACCACCCCTACTGCTATTGCTGCACCACTTTTACCACAGCACGATGTTTGCCCCGCTGGGCTTCTTCCTCACCAACCCGGTGGGTGAGCTGCTGCTGGCTTTCACCAACGACCAGGATACCATGGACGAGCAGCTACTGGACAACCTGCACTACCTTGGCATCTACGGTCTCATCATCTTGTCCACCACTATCACCGTCTCCGTCACAATGTACTACTTCTCCATCTTCGGTGGCATCCTCATCATCGGTAAGTCAGCCAATATGTACTGTTGTACATCTGTAAATCTCCATATTTGGTTGCATATTCATCAGCAGTAGGCATGGTGCATGTGTGAAGCTCCATCCCACTATGTCACCCCACTGCCACCACGCCCCACCACACCATGCCCTCCCACCCCCACCTCCTTTATGTACTGCTTCCCAATGCAGTTACGATAATAATGCTGTACTATGACCCTATGTACCCCATACAATCATCCTTATTCTGTACTCCAGTCACCCTCATTATGTACTGCTTCCCCATGCAGTCACGATCATGATGCTGTTTTACTACCTGCCGGCTGAAACGCGCCTCAAGGCATTGCGCACCAAGACTGCAAGCGAGCTGGTGGGCTTGGTGGCAGAGACGCTGGAGGGACTTAACGTTATCCAGGCCTTTGGCAAGAATGAGTACTTTGTGGCGACCGCTGCTGTGAGGTAAGCTAATGGAGCTGGATGTACCTTACAAAGATGATCGGTACGTGGTGTGGGTTTTTGTGAGGGTGCTAGCTGGCTAATGGATCTGGATGTATCAAACAAAGGATGATTGGTACCTGGTGTGGTACCTGGTACTTAGTGGCCATGAGGTATGCAAAATCTGATTGGCGAGCAGCTAAATTGCTGGATGGAGCTATGAAACCATGTTCCAAGTTCAAGCCAAATGAGAAGTTAAATAACCAAGGGGGGTGTATGAGAGGGTGGGAGGCCACGGCTGAAGCACAAGAGGAATAGGTGGGGAGAAGAGGTGTTCGTCTGTGGGTGCAGGGGGAGAGGGGGGGGGGGGGCTCCGGCCACACAGGCAATGTACTACATACATACATACATGCATACATACATTTAGTAAGCAAATGTTTCTGACATTTGCTGAACCTGATGTTCACCTTTCCAGGAGCGATGCACACCACTCCACTGTCTTCACTGGCGAATCCCTAAACCTATGGCTGGCACACTACTGCGACTTATATGGGGCTATCCTGGTGCTGCCAGTCTCGTGCTTTGCTGTGTCTATGGCTGAATCCCTTGGTGTTGCCAAGGTCGGGCTGGCCTTCAGCAACACCATTCAGCTGCTGGTCTTCTACACATGGACAGTTCGCTTCATCGCTGAGACCCTATTCTCTGTCTTCTGTGGAGAAGCTGGTGAGTAGGCAATGTCCAGTGTATATAAGCTGGTGGGTAGCTGCGGAGAAGCTGATGGTTTCTCAATCTCTGCTGCAGTGAAGCTGGTTGGTAGGCAATGTCAGGTGCATATTAGCTTATGGGTAGCTGCAGAGAAGCTGGTGGGTTCTTGATGTCTCCTGTGGAGATGCTGGTGAGTAGTCAATGTCTAGTGTATTTAAGCTTATGAGTAGCTACAGAGAAGCTGGTGGGTTCTCGATGTGTTGTGAAGAAGCTGGTGAGAAGTCAATGTCTGGTGTATAAGCCAGTGGGTAGCTGCAGAAAAGCTGATGGGTATTCGATGTCTTCTGTGGAGAAGCTGGTGAGTAGGCAATGTCTGGTGTATGCAAGCTGGTGGGTAGCTGCAGAGAAGCTGGTGGGTTCTTGATGTCTGCTTTGGAGAAGCTGGTGAGAAGTCAATGTCTGGTGTAGAAGCTAGTGGGTAGCTGCAGAAGAGCTGATGGGTATTCGATGTCTTCTGTGGAGTAGCTGGTGAGTAGTCAATGTCTAGTGTATGCAAGCTGGTGGGTAGCTGCAGAGAAGCTGGTGGGTTCTTGATGTCTGCTTTGGTGAAGCTGGTGATAAGTCAATATCTGGTGAATATAAGCTGGTGGGTAGCTGAAGAGAAGCTGGTGGGTTCTCAATGTCTGCTGCAGAGAAGCTGGTGGGTAGTCAATGTCTGGTGTAGATAAGCGGGTGACAGCAGTAGTAGCAGTAAGATGGGGAGTAGATAGTGGGTTTTGTTGATTTTTGTATTACTATATTCAATATTGTTTCAAATAGTTTATTTTGTCTCTAAAACGAATTCATTAACTAACCCTTCACCAACTGATAAATGCTTAAATACATGTATTGCCTTCCTACAGGGCTGGCTGGCCACTGAAATTCCTGTGGAGGGCGCTGCAATGTACAAAGCTTCTCCTGAAGCCCTAGAAGGCAGCAAGGCAACACCTGCCCATCTGGGGAAGATTGTTGTGCGCCGCAACTCAGACAACTCAGACGGTTCAGACAGCTGCTGGCCAAGGCGCGGCGTTGTGCAGTTTGAGAATGTGTGGATGAAGTACAGCGAATTGGCACCCTTTGCCCTCAAGGGTGTGTCCTTCAGTCTGAACCACCAGGACAAGGTGAGGAGGATTGTATGGGTGGCTTGTGTGTGTGTATTGCTCAAGACTCCAGCTGCATTGCACATGATCTGCACATCGCATCACGCATGATATGTGCTCAAAGGATGATGCCTCCTGACCCTATGATGCCACGAAGGACGGCTGTCGTTGTGTCATGCTCAATCCACAAAACAGTAGAGCAACCATGCCGAACCAGATGGTGGTTGCCCCCAGTGCAAGCAAACGGGCTGGCCCCCTCAACCTCGTGCCTCATAATATGACCTACTACTTATTATTATGTATCTACAAGCCTGTTTGTGTGTGTTGTGTGGCAGTAGCCTAACCACCTGCACCAGGATCACCCAGAATGAACATGCCCAATCAGAGCCGATCATGCCAAATCTGCATCATCAGAGTCAACACAGCCCGAATCTGACTAGCGCATGTTTGACCTTGCAGGTTGGTGTTGTTGGCCGTACTGGTTCCGGGAAGTCAACTCTTCTGCGCTGTTCCGGTGAGTGTTCAGTGTCAAACCTGCTCAGTGTCAAACCCGCCCAGTCACTGAGTGTCAAACCCGCTGAGTGTCGAACCTATTCAATGTCAAACCAGTTCAGTGTCAAACCCGTTGAGTGTCAACCCGTGTACAGTATCAAACCCGCTCAGTGTTAAACCCGCTAAGTGTCAAACCCGCTCTGTGTCGAACCAGCTCAGTGTCAAACTCGTTCAGTGTCAAACCTGCCTGTGTTGCCATCCTTCCTCACTGTCACCCCATCACCCCCACCACCTCTCTACCTTCACTTCCCTAGCCCCACCCTTCCCCTGATAATTTGTTATCACCTCTCCCCACTGCACTACATCCACAGCCTCACTCCCTCGCCCTCGTGCTTCTTCATACAATTTCATTACCATTTCTTGTCTGAAGCCTCCTTTCCCCCACTCACCTATATCTCACCTCCCCTGACTGCCCTCTCCACTCACCCATACTCCCACTCCTGCTCCTCCTCCCCCCACTTCCACTCATCCTTTCTGCCCCTTATTTCTCCACTCATCATAACCTCCACTTATTTTGTTTGCAGCATGTTTGACCTGCACAAGGGCTCCATCTCAGTGGATGGAGTGGACATTGCCTCTCTCCCACTGAAGCAGTTGCGCTTAGGTCTCTCCATCATCCCCCAGGAGCCCGCTGTTTTTTCCGGCACTGTGCGCAACAACTTGGACCCCTTCAAGAAACACACCGACGAGGAGCTGTACGCATTCCTTCGGGAGGCCTCTCTGTACTCGCTTGTGGAGGGCCTGGGAGGGCTGCAGGCCAAGGTCACAGGCTCTGGCTCAGGCGCCTGGTCGATCGGCCAGCAGCAGCTCATGTGCCTGGCCCGGGCCGCTTTGCGGAAGGTGCCTGTGCTCTGCCTGGACGAGGCCACCTCGGCTATGGACCCAGTGACTGAGCAGGAGGTGCAGGCGGTGATCAAGCGGGTGTTTGCTGAGCGCACCATCATCACCATCGCTCACCGCTTGGACACCGTGATTGAGTCGGACACCGTGCTTGTCATGGAGGCTGGGGAGCTCAAGGAGACAGGCCCATCCAGCAGCCTGCTGTCTAACAACAAGTCCATGTTCAGCATGCTGGTGGACAAGACGGGGCCAGAGGCTGCAGCTGCGCTGCGAAAGATGGCGGCTGAGTTCCAAGCAACAAGGGCGTTGCACGTAAACTCCACCGCATGATTGCTGCTGGTTAGTCTGAGCCCGTTGGGTGGAAATCCCCTCGGGTGGAAATCAGGGTACTTCAGGAGGACCCCTAGCTATGCTGCCTGAGACACTACCAACTGTATAGCCTGCGTCCTGCAACGAAACGGACCCTTCGACCTTTCAGCCTGATTCAGCTACAGTTCAGATACATGGCCCTTTGTGGCCATACACCCCATATTCGGACTAAATTTTGATTGGGCTTTTGGCCAGAGACCTTTAAGGTTAAGTAGTCTCATGTAGGCCACAGGGGCTGCATGACAATTTTGTTAGAGTGTGTTAGATTGGCGATGCTGACGAGCTGCTGGCTTATGGCATGCCGACGGCCAAATTAGCAGTCAACGGACAGCGACATAGCTTAGTTAGTTGTGATGCATTTAGGAAGGTGCAAGTGAAATTCAGTTATAGCGCAGGCTTGATGTGCAGCTGCGGTGTATGTCATTGCATGGATCTGTCATGTTGTTGCATCAGTATGGCAGTATGTCCGCCTGCATCGGTATGGCAATATGTACTGCTGCATTGATATTGCAATATGTACTCAGGGCGCTCGACCTGCGTGATTGTCACAGTGATCGGAATATAGTTAGTAGATGTCTGTTTTTGTTTTGGGATTGTGATTAAACACTCTAGTGTCGGGTGGTCTAGCTCTGATTGAGTTGTATGCGAGTCATTAGCTTTGGGTTTAATTTATCAGGTCAAGGACATCAGTCGGTGATTCGAAGAGACACTTAGTTGGATGTGAATCTGGAAGCTTTAAAGCCTTGTTGTTAGGCTACTGAGAGAGTTCTGATTAATGTGAACCATGTTGGATGTGCTCGTGTATTCGCATTTTGTTATATTTGCCCCACTTTTGCGTATCGGACAGAGTGTGTGAGTGGTCTCATCTCTGTGTCATTATTTTTCCTCCTTCTCCCAGGTGTGTTTGATGAAGACATCAAACTTGAGTGTGCAGGAGTGTAACGGTTTATTCCGTTGTTATACCGCCCCTGGTATGGTTGTATCCCAGTCACTTCTAATGTTTATTTCTTCTGTCCACGCCCTTTTTCCTGGCCATATGCGTTTCGTGGTATGGGGCTTTTATTTGTTGGTCAGTTTTCCTTTTTGATGATGAGACCCCCCATCACTGCTTGATGCGGTGCATGACAGCTATGTAACTCTGAAGCCCTTCTCGCCAAACTCCCCCGTCCCATCATAGTAAATTTTGTCTGTTTCCGCCACAGGGTACTTCAAATGGCCAAATTAGCCAGCGCTTTAGCGCACTTGAAAACAAAAAAACTGCGCTTTATAGTGCAAAAAGCGCAAAAATTGCTTGCAGCGCCCACAAAGGGTTGCAAAAAACTGCGCTTAAAGCGCAGAGGGGGTCAAAAAGTCAGCACCCAAAAGCGCAAAAGCGCGCGCTTTGAATTACCCTGTTCCGCCATCTCTTCATCGCTCTGTATTTGGGGGGATTTCTGCTCAGCTTGATGAGAGGCACGCCGGTGGAGTTTACACAATCTTTAGTATGGCGATGGTTTGCCTTCTGAATTAACCCTGCCCTTAAAGCCAAGAGTTAAGTAAAGTGTGCAGGCACCGTAACCATTTATTTAAGTATTTTTAGGATAGGTAGGTTGAAAACAGTCGAAGGTGTGGCAAGTGCACTAAATTGGAACCACCCTAGATGGGGCTACCGCTTCTGTTATACCTTTACCCCGAACCAAAATGTCACTCAAACAGTCAAACTTGAACTCGAACTTGGTTACATGGCTTCAGCCAGAAATTTGGCTGTTTGCCGTAGTTGGCAGTATTGTTTGACCAGGGAAATGTAAACGCAAACAAATCATTGTCGTCTTCTTCCTTGTATCGTTCTTCGTTTTTCATGTCACTCGAATGCATGGTGTCATCACATGCCAATACCTGTGCACTGGGGAGCCCCTTGTAGATATCACGCGTACCCATGGTGACTACTGCTAGCTCCGGCTTACGCAGTCGTGTCCTTAACTTCACGTCCTGAGAGTGGCGCATTACTCGGATGTAACAATTTCAATTTCAATTTCACGCGTACCCAGACTTATTTCCCTATTACACTTTTCTTTTACTTGTGTATGGGGGGGGGATATAACAAAAAGTTACATCTATTTGGTCAGCTCAGTCTTCCTATGGCGTTTGCCATCCCCTGTCAGTTTATATGAAGGATAGGCTAAACATGTTTTAAAATTCACGAATCTGCTATCGAGTCTATGAAAATCAACCCAAGTTTGATGCCCATGCCTGGAATAACTCTTTTTGACTCACACTTGAATCTGGTTTGAAAGGGGGGGGGGGGGGGGGGGGGGGGGGGGGAATTATGTTAAAGGAATCCCGCCATATTTAACTTTAGAGCCAATTTATGGAGCGCCCACAATCTGTAACATCCGCTAACCTTTGTGTGCATAAATGATTATTGGCCTTTTTGTGCCTTCCGACATCTCCCTTTTCCGCCAATACGGTACGTGTGATACAGAGCTTTAACACATACAAACAAACATATAAAAAGGTCCAAGAACAATCAGTGCATGGTTTAGGAAATCAAAGAGCCCCAAGAGTCCAAGCAAGCAAGCACGTGCGAGCCAGGGTAATTCAAAGCGCGCGCTTTTGCGCTTTTGGGCGCTGACTTTTTGACCCCCTCTGAGCTTTAAGCGCAGTTTTTGCAACCCCCCGTGGGCGCAGCAAGCAATTTTTGCGCTTTTTGCACTACAAAGCGCAGTTTTTTTGTTTTCAAGTGCGTTAAAGCGCTGGCCAATTTGGCCATTTGAAGTACCCTGGTGCGAGCCTGCTCAGCTGAGGTGCTACATAAATGGCAGAGTAGTATGGAAGTCCAGCAGCACCTTGGTACTTGAACTTGGTTATATAGCTTCAGCCAGCATTTTTTTCTTCGGAACTTCTTTTGGGAAATGTTTTGTTGTTTCCCCCTAGTAATTAATTTCACTGCTGAAGACAGCGCCAAATTGCGTCAAATTGCTGGCTGGAGCTATATACCCAATGTCAATTTCAATTCATGGTTGGGAAAGTCCATTGGGCCTATTTGGTTAACCCCCTTAACTGTAACAGCATTAATTGCCGTTCATATTTAAGTCAAAGAAAGCTATATTTAGGGTCGACGATTGAACCACTCGTTTTTATAGAACCGTAAAAGACTTTCGAACGGCAGTATTACAAATGGCAGTCTAGCAGCACCTCGGTATTTCGACACTGCCTACCCCTCCATCCCCCCGTAGCACCACGGTGCTGCATAAAAACCGTGGTATGGAGAACCGCGGAGAACCGTGGTATGAAACCATTCACCCACCCTACTGAGCTACAAGGCCAAGCACTTACGAGTGCTGCTACTTGCCCCAGGGTGCTGTGTAAAGACACTATACCTTTCCTTGAAGAAAGATACCTGCTGCTGGCTGTCTTCAACGAAGTCAACCACATGAAAAAAGTCCACTTGACAGACAAGACTGCAATCAAGAGAAAAAAGTATGGCAAACAGAGTGTACTTGAACTTCGTTATTGCGGTGATGGCACTTGCTGGCGGATCAGTGTCAACCACATTCAAAACATTTATAGTCCACTTGAAAGATACAACAGACTGCAATCAAGAGAAGAGTTCATTAGACAAGATGTACATGAAGTTCATTACTGCGGTACTACTGGTATATGGATTCGGCCTAATAAAGGCTGCTTGTCTTACAGGGTAATCCTTATGGGACTCCCTTACGGTCAAGTCCGACGCCATGCATGCGGTCTCCCAACCCGGAAATCGCATTCGTGGTCTGCCTATCCCAGCTACAAAAGCATGGGGGGGCTCTCACCAAAGGAGCGAAGTGGGTCGCTCCTTTGGTGAGAGTCTATTTCTTTTTTGGGCTATGGATGGCAGCTTCCAGCCAGCTCCAACAGCCAGCCACTGGGCCTAACCCAAAGCTTTCAGTTGCATTGAAATAGACGTAACCTAAACTTTCAGACACACTGGGAAGCTTCAGGTTTGCCCCAAGGACGCAGGAAAGGAGCTCCTAGAAGCTGCTGCGCATAGCCCAAACATGGAATAGTGTCCCCTTATTCAAAACAAGCGGCATAGAGGAACCAAGAAATAAAGGGGTGGCCACTCCAACTAGAAAGGAGGCACACTTGGTGATGGCTGTACTGCTGGAGATACGTACTCGCAAGGCCATAATGACCAAGCAGGTTTTGAGCAGTTTGATTGCTTGATCGGCAACTCCCACAAATCAAGGACAATACTTATGGGGGGCATTGAAGCACTATCTGGCCAAGTTTTTGGAGCCCTCTTGGCCTGAGACCATGTGTCCGCGAGTCAGCCAAAATCAAGGCCTTCATTGATCCTACACAGGGGAGGGGAAGGGAGCATTTGGTATCAGTATCGCTCAAAGTTTGCTCGAAGGAATTTGCATAAGTATTTCTGTAACCATGGTCTGAGACGAATAAGCCACAACCAAGTGTTTGATTGAGCATATGCAAAGAAGGGGGGAGGGGGCATTTCGCATCACCATGGCTTTGATCAGTATCTGTTGCCTTTGTCTGGCTTGTGTGTACCATGAACATCGGGATTCGTTGACGCCGTATTTCCCACACCGTAGTGTGAGAAATAGAGTATTAGGAAAGGCTAGACCAGGTACCAACATTCGCGCTAATATTTCGAAGTTTAAATCCTGCGGAAGGCGAAACGAGGACGTTCGCGTGCCGCTAATTCAAAATCAGTGCCAGATCACCACGAGTATTTAGTCTGTGCACAACACTAGACCAATACTACTTTGATCAAATTGCTGTCACAGCAATTCAGTCCTGTCATTTTTCTAGTTCTTTCTTCGTCCCTTCGCTCCTCCCGTCCCTTCGCTCCTCATCATCATGGCGCACACCAAAGAGACCGCCCGCATGATACCGTTGGCAAGAAGTCACCACCCCAGAATAAGAAGCCCGCGCCCAAGGCCGCGCCCAATGTGACAAACACGTCCCCGGCTGGCAACGCACCAAGACGAAGGCCTCCATCCCTCGCCTACCTGGAGGAATTAAGCGCCCAGCTAAGTACCCTGCCCCCTAGATGCATTAGGACCTGTTTATCTGGGTTTGGGAGAACCACCCCACTAGCCTCCATAGAGGTCTGCAACCACACAGTGACTTGTTTTATTTTCTTGGTAGATCCCTCTTTATCTGGGTTCAATGGCTGCAGGAGCACACTGCCCTGCTTTCTCACCACCCTTGAAACCTCCTTGAAATCACTCACCTTTACAGACCTGTTAGGCAAGAGGGATTTCACGAATAGGTTCTACCTGTCTCCCTGCACCCTCAGCTATGAGGTACATGGGTTTCAGACATCCCGTGACTATTTAAGTAGGTAGATGGATTGCTCTAACCCAGGGCACAGGCCAAAGCCCCCATTTCTTCTGTGAACTGACTAACTTCTCTAAGCTTATCTTTAATCACAGATTTAATGAGGAAGGAGTAAAAACTTCCTGTGATGTCTATGTGGATGACTACCCTATAAGGGGAGAGTCCCACATAGACATGCAGAAGGCCTTTTAGATTATGGACTTGGAGGCAGCCTTGCAAGGTATAGAGTTCAATCCTTCCAAGGTTGAAGGTGCCACCACCCCCACTACCAGGCTGGAAGCCCTAGGACTTCTGATTGATGCACCACTCTTGCAAATGGACCTTCCGGCCCACAAGAAGGTGTACAGATCAGAAGCTCTAATGGCAATACAGTCAAGGGAAGGGGGCGGCACCATCACCAGAAGAGAACTTGAATGCCAAGCAGGAAAGCTTATCTGGGCATCCAAATCACTCCTTGGGGGTACCTGGACATCCTACACCTGTCTGATGCCCTTAACCCAGTCACAACCAACCATGCCACCCCAAAACCACATGCCACCCAATGACAAGGCTTTGGCTATGGACTGGCATGAGTCGGTAGGGATGCATGAGAGCATGCTGGCCAGAAAGGATGTTCATGTGGACAGTAAGGCCTTCAAAGTACACATGTACGCAGATGCCAGTAAGGTATTCGGTGCAGGTGTTACTCTGGGCCATGATACCTACTCCCACTCCTGGCCAGATAAACATGCATCACGTGCACATAGGTATTTCTGAAACTGAGAGCATGCTAATTTGCTTGCAGCACTGGGCACAGGAATTGGCAGGGACGTCAAATCTGTGTTACATGGACAGCGTACAAGCTGTCTCACAGTGAACAAAGGGGGTTTCAAATACCAGGCATCAGAGATGCATTAGTCCAGATTGCACTCACATGCCCTGAGTTTGGGTTCACTGTCAAAGCCAAGCATGTAAAAGGTGAACTGAAACCTGCAGATGCACCCAACAGAGGGGAAGCTAGCAGCTCTTACAACCATTACTTGTATAAGCTTTTTGACACGTGCAACAACCCACCAACTACCATCGACTGCTTTCCTGCAGCAGATGGGTACAACAACCTCAAGGGATGCACACAATGGTTCTCCATGCTACATCCCATGGAAGTACAACGGAAGCAACTCATTGGGCAGGTGCCCTGGGCTAACATCCTATTTTCTGCTTTAGGATAAACTTTGGATCTCCTTCACGCAGCTTGGGTAGCCTCACCCTCTGACACATTTGCACAGCACTGGTCCCTCAGTGGCCAGATGCACCTTGGTATAGGAGGATTTTCTCTGTCTCCAAGACAGGAAAAACCTCTGGCCCCATACCTTTTCCCATGCTTGTGATCAGTACTGCTCACTATAACAAACCCTTTTCCCCCCCACCTATACACAATTTGTACCATCTGCCAAAGCAACAAGGGAATGCTACTGCAGTGCACCACGTGCTCAAAGCACACCCACACCCAATGCTATGGCATGGACAGGAATGCTATGTCCTGTGGTACATCCTTGTGCCCAGCCTGCACACTTCAGGAGGGCATCCTCCACAGCACCAGCTCACAGGGCAGAGAAGGTGCCAGGAGACTGGTGCTGCTGGAGGGCTCCACCCTGGCTGTCAGCTCTCATGGCACTTATGCAAGTGCTCTGAAGCGGTACACCAAGTGCATGGCTGAGGTGTACATGTTCAGTGAGCAGCAGGCGCTCCCACCGGGGCCCAAGGAACAAGTGCTCCAGCACTAGCTGAGTGGCACAGGTCCAAGGGACTTGAGTCACACACCATGCATTCCAAGTGTGTAGCTCAACTGTCCCAGGCCATTAGGGTGTTCCAGAGCCCCATGGGAGTGTCCTTAGGCAAACAGGGCATTTGTAAGACCCTTCTTATTAAGTGTTTGGAGGCCATGAGGGAGCTGAAGACCCTGCAGCCCCACATGAAGGACCTAGCTACTAGAGTTGCAGCCTGGATAGTGATTGGATTTTTTTTTTTGTGTGGACTCCTTAGAAGGAGTGAGCTCATTGCTCTGTGTCTGATGTAGTCACTAGGAAATCCACCCTCTTTTCAGCCTGGAATCTAGAATCCCTCAGCTTGTCTCGTCCCCTCTCCTTTCAGGCCAGTCTTTGTCCTATAGACTTTAGTCTTACTTCACTGCAGTTGCTCACACCCTTCCCCAGCTGAGAATAGACCCAGATAGATTTGCTATGCACAGCCTCAGACGTGGAGGTGTAGCTGCAGCCTGGGCCATTGGAGCTGACCTAGAGTCAATCAGAACTCAGGGCAGATGGTGATCAGATGCCATTAAGGCATATCTTATCCTAGACCTCACAGTGAAGCTGAACTTTGTTTCTAGCCTTTAGCTTCCCAGTGCTTCTTCATCTTTCACCTTAGTTACCTCTCTTGTCCTCTCCACTAGCCCAGACTGCAGTCTTGTACATGGTCCTTATCCTCCTACACCTTTCCCCCAGTCTTTTACTCTTCACCTTTAGTGGAACTTTCGCCTTGAGGGCACGTGTGTGAGAAAATGCAGTGACTCTTGCAAATGGTAGTAGCACAAAGACAGACCTGTAAGGGTCTGAAACTTAAAGCTAGATGGTGCAATATTATTATTTTAAGGTTTTAAGCCATGGCATATAATGCAGTCTAAAAGATGCTATCCACCCCCTAATTAAGGGGGGCCAGGAAACACATCCAAGACCAGGCATTACAACGCCAGCTGACACCTTTAAATATTTTTATTTGCACCTGTACCTAAGGGGCCCCATTTGAAGATCGCTGGACCTCTTGTGCACTGACTAAATGTCCAGCACCAGCAGGCCCCTTAACTTTGCAAATACAAGTTACTGACAATGATGAAGCCTGCATTGCTTACTTCCTTAACCCTCTTAGGGTAATTTACTTGGAAATATGAAAAAGCAAAAATGTAAAGGTATCTGAGTCCCAAACACCTCCCTAATCATAGGTGTATGGGTGGTGATGGTTTATGTGGGTATGGGTGTAGGCAGTCATAGGTGGTTGGGTGTGGGTGATTCATAGGGGGTACGTGTGTAGGTGGTTTGTGTTGGTATGGTAAAGGGGTCGGTGGCTCATGTGGGTATGGTTATAGGTGGCTCATGTGGGTATGGGTATATATAGGTGGCTTATGTGGGTATGGGTATATGTGGTTTATGGCGGGTTGGGAATGGGTGATTCATAAGGCGTTGGGCATTGGGCAGGCTGAAGTGGGGGTCAATGAAATAGGAGGAAGAGCGGGAGAGGATGAAGATGAGAAAATCAGGGGTGGCATCAAGCAAGATGTTAGGTTCATACCCTTAATACTACATAACCCACGTTGGTCTAATTGAAGCAGTAGTCCATGGAACAGGGGAAGGGGCGAAGAGAAAAAACATAATCTGGATAAGGTGTGGAATCATGCAACAACTCAGTTAGATACCCACAACAAGCAGGCTTGCATGAGTGTACAATATAATGGCCCGAACCTGCATCAACCAATATTGCCAATCTCCAGTGTCCATTTTAGCTCGCCACTCTCATTTAGGTAGCTTTCCAGGCACGAGAAATCATCCAGAGTGTCAACTCTGGTCAGTTCCCAGGCATGGGTCCCACGAATGAAGTCATCAACGACCCTCACATATTCCTCCTCGTTGTCAAGTAGACAGCTGACTATGACGTGAACCAAGGCCTGGACTCCTTTGGATATGGAAGCTGACGTTCTAACCTCAAAGCCAGCGGACAACACATATGTTTTATTGGAGCCGTCAGAGAGTAGCTGCACAGACAGAGTGGGGAAGAAATTGTATCAGTTGTATTGCACGGGAGGAGCCCTTACTACATGCAGGTCCTCTTGTGCCCCAGAGCGTTGCACCAATGTCAGAAGCTCGGCTAGACAGATTGCAGAGAAACACAATTTTTGATTCCAGCCACCAGCATAAAGCTTCCTTTCATCCTTGAACCATGCCACACCACTGCCATGATCAGATTGAAGCATTTTCTGCATGGAGGCAGCCTTCTCAGGATCTTTGGTCTAATACATCTTCCATTCTATTACTTGACCCAACACAACAGGGTCCACTGGTAGCCAGGGTGCAAGAACAGCCAATCTAGATGTGAAGGATGTAGTCAAGTGTCCCAGGCGGAGGACATTCCAGAAAGCCCTCAGCTCTTCCTTACTCATTCGGACAGGCCAGTCCTCACCCATCCACATGCCCATGAGTGTTAGGATTTCATTCTCCGACAAAACTTCCAACACATCTGATTCAAGGAAAGCAAGCACTGTCAGAAAGTCCAGCTGCAGGAATGTCTTCATCAAACTGCCATCGTTAATCAAAGACGTGATATCACCTAAGTCCCCAACTAGCCAGGACAGACACTTCTCCATAAGATCCCTGATGGTTGCATGCTCAGCCAGAGCTGGGGCCAAAATCTTCAAGGAGAAGACAGAGTTCATAGCATCTACTGAGTGGCAGTCTGCTGAGCTTAGGGCTGAGATGGCCTGTGCACATTGATCAGTGCACAACTCCAAACGATCAGCCAAGCGGTACACCTGCAACAACAGCGTGACCCTGCTGACACCTGCCCCTGCTCACTGGATAGGACAATGTCCACTTCCTCAGCCAGGTTGTCGGAGTACATGGAGCGAAATAACACCTCACATGCCAACAGCTCCTCTTGCTCCATGGGCAGCTCTAAGACCTCAAGCTGGGGGTCTGTTAGCTGACGACAAGGAGGTGACACAATTAGCCTTACCGACCCACTGTGGTCCATCGGTACAAGAAAAACACTCAAGACAGCATCCATGGCCTGTAGGTCCCTGAGCTCCTTCACTCTAAGCAACATGGCATTGATGATAGGGGACTTGGACGCCAATATGACTTTATGTGTGTAGAAGGAGCGCACATCATCCAAGGACACTCCTGCACATTGTCTTTTAGCGGGAGGACCGCCACTGGCCAGGTCATCACTGGAAGTGGCACTGACACCTTGTGAGCTCTTCAAGACCAGGCGCAGATCCGCATAGGTAGGTTGGTTGAAGCTGAGCTTCATAGAAATATCACAGACAGAGCCGCCAGCCCTACAGATGGGCATTGAACAAAGTGAACAGTAGGAAATCGATGAAAATTGAGAAAAATATTATTTGTGCAAGCTAACATGCTCAACTGTAGTGGCATAGCATTAAGGACTGAAGTAGCACAGCAAGCACGACTGTTGTTGCACAGCATGCACTACTGTAGTAGAATATAAGGCCCTACTGAAATAGCACAGCATGAACGACTGTCCTAGCATGGATTGCTCAACTGAAATAGAACAGCATGCAAGACAGTCACGGTACATCATGCATGACTACAGTAGCATAGATTGCCAGACTGAAATAGCACAGCATGCATGACTGTCACAGCAGAGCATGCACTTTCCTAGCATATATTGCCCGAATGAAATAGCTTCTACAGTCCAGCAGGGCACCAGGCCAATGGACCCATCATAATCTAAGGCCAAGGCTCTCAACAGCGCCTTTTGGAATGCGTTAGCGCGGCCAGGACACTCAAGGGAGTCGAGCGCACCTAATTGTGCGCCAGTGCCACGAAATAGAAAACGATGTGCGGAAGCGCGCTGGTGCTCGTGAACAAAAACAAGTCTTATGAGAAAAATTGCGGAGAGTGTTCGATGTTCGATAGGTGCACCTGTAGGCGCCTGTAGGTGCAGGTGGCAACGGAAGCGAGTTAGTTACGAGACCGTTGGCTGGCGTGTCAGGCTTCGTAGGGCTTCGTCTCGCCAAGCAGACAAATTCAGCATCGTAGGACTGCTCGTCCCAGGACAGGGGCAGGGGCCGTACTTTGCGACCTGACGGGGACAAAGCTCGAAACTGCACCAATTACAGAAAGGTTTGATAGTTCGATACTACCGTACTGAAACAATATTGGTTCGCTCCCACGCGCCACCCCAACCGATGCTGATGTATGTCTGAAATAAGCTCCAGGCTTTCGGCTCTGGTAAGGGCCTGAGCTGGGTCTGGGGGTGTAACCCCCAGGTGTAGTCCCTGAGGCGTACTGGACCTGCTGGCCCCAGTTAGCCGTATGGCCACTTCAGGATGCAATACTCCCCTGCACTTAGGGTCAATAAATCAAATCCTTCCCACACAATAACCGGAAATAAATAATGAACTTGAGACCAGTCTATCCTCCTTGTCTCGCCACACCATGAGACAACGCAATCAACATTGGATCATATATTCATGCCTTTAACTTCAACTTCTTTATGGCTTTAGTCTAGCTTTCTGCTGGTGGTTAGGGTGTTGTAAAGGGGCTGGCTAATTGTCTATTAGCAGAGTCGACTGGAAAAGCATGTAACATTCCTTCCGCTTGTTATGGTGGCACAAGTAATACATGATGACCCCAGTGTTTTGATGACCCCAGTGTTTTGATGACCCCAGTGTTTTGAGGACCCCAGTGCTCTCCACAAGCTAGGATCCAGTAAAAACATCAACATTTTGGAGGCTGTCGATGTCGAAGGTATTATGTCTGAAGTTTTTGAGTCATGGAGGTTTAAGTACCCAAGTGACACCAATGCAGTTAGAGACATCCCTGATGAGAGAAGGGTTGGCTTTAAACGCCTCCGATACCAAAAATGGTTCGCAGCCAACAGCAATGATGAGAATGGCTTGATTCCCTTTACATCCGCCTTACATAAGCAGGATCAGATTCGTTCTATAGCACAGTTTAGAATGGGTTCCCATTGGCTGAACACAGAAAGAATGAGGGTGGTGGATAGAGCACACATCCCTCGCTCAATGAGACACTGTCAAATGTGTGGGTTCCAAAAAACTGAGGATGAAATGCATATGTTTGAGTGCCCTTTTTATAATGATATTCGCCTCCGCTACCAGAATCTGTTTACAGATATTTATAGGCATGTCCATGAGGATACCGACTTAACCGTATGGAATGTGGAATTCTGCGATTCCACATTCAAAACCTTTATGAATGGAAATGGCACTAAGTCTTTTTGGAGCAACCTAGCCGACTATCTTTCTACTTGTAGAAGAGCAAGACAGGAAGCCCTGGACTGCTTAGTGGCACCGTAATTTATTATCCCTTTTTTTTCTTCTTGAGACTTCTCATTTGTTAGCTTCTTACCTCCGCCACTGTAAGTGGTTGAGATCTGGGTCCTGCTCTAAGGGGTTTAATACCTACGCCACCAAAACGGTGGTTGGGAGTTTGGTTTGTTTGTCCTCGACACACCCCTGATGTAATGGGGTTTTTTGCTTTGTGGGTGCTTTTTCTTTTTGTTTAAAGCACAGAGTCTCATACACCCTCGCGGTGTCAAGTAGACTTTAACATGTAATGTAATGTAATGATGCACTGTACCAGTATGTATGTTACAGCCTAGTCTAGGGGTAGCCAAATAGGTTACAAGGGACTTTCCCAACCTCGACATCAGGAGGGGCTAGAACGAAAAGAAGAACTAATGAATTGCCCCCAACAAATCATTTTACTGACGAAGGCTCTTAGTTCGTGCTACAGCGACAATTCATTTTTACGAAGCCCTTCACATTTATTATACAATATATTTCCAACCAAGTTTCCAACCTTTAAAAGATCAAGCCTAGATTCACGATCATGCTAGAGTCTTTTCAGCCTATTCATGACCAATTCTCAATATCTCAAAAATCAAGTTCTTTTCCTCAGAGTATGAAGGACATTCTAACACAGTTCTGACATAAAATGTATTTCATATTCTACCACTCTTCTACCATCAACTATCATATCACAGCACCTGAAATTTCTATTAGAACGAGGGGCACAAAATCAGAAGATCAGAGTCCTTTATGCCTGATTATATTCCCCCTCGTAGGGCCACGGTGCTATTTTACTGTCCTGCCCCCCAGTGCCCCCCCCCCCCCCCCCCCCCCCCCCCCTACTGTCCTGCCCCCTGGTGGCACCACACACGGTGCTCTGTTACTGCCCATGCGCCAATCCCCCAGCAGCAGCAACACAATGGTGATCATGCACTGACATGCCCGGAACTCCAACTACAGTACCCCTAGCAATGGTGGTATCGAGTGTGGCTTTAACAGACGGCTATCTGATCAGACAGCCGTATGTGTGGTACAACCATATAGCACCACCAAAAAGCAATTCAAGTTTCAAAAAGCTCCGCGTACGCTGTACATAAATTTTTGTTTAGCGGTTCAATAATTTTCCCGAGGAGTCCCCCCTCCTACAAAGAAAATTCTGACACATACATGCACAAAAACGAAACCCCTCCGAGAACAATTCAAGCATGGTTTAGTAAATCAAAGAGCCGTAAGAGTCCAAGCATGCAAGCACTTGTTAGATTGTTCAACTGCCTGTCGATGCTCACATAAATGGCACAATATGGCGGTCCAGCAACACCTTGGTACTACTGTTCAGCTTCTAGGCAGCTCCCTTCTTTTAGCAACACCTTGGTACTACTGTCCAGCTTATAGGCAGCTCCCTTCTTCTAGTAACACCTCGGTACTACTGTCCAGCTTCTAGGCAGCTCGATTCTTCTAGCAACACCTCGGTACTACTGTCCAGCTTCTAGGCAGCTCCCTTCTTCTAGCACCACCTCGGTACTACTGTCCAGCTTCTAGGCAGCTCCCTTCTTCTAGCACCACCTCGGTACTACTGTCCAGCTTCTAGGCAGCTCCCTACTTCTAGCAACACCTCGGCACTACTGTCTACCTGTCCATCACCCAGCCAGTAGCACCACGGTTCAACATTAACATCCGCACGCCAAGGCTTGTCTTGTTGGCTACCACCAGCAGCTTCTAAGCAGCTCCCAGAGACTGCTACAGGGCCTGAACACAAAGATTCCAGGAGCATTGGAAAGATGGCAATACAAGCTTCCTGGAGCACTAGTTTGCTTTAGGTTTGGATGAAGAGAGAGCCTGGGGAGCTGCCTACAAGCTGCTGCTTGTAGCCGAAAAGAAAAGCAGTGCCACACTCTCACCCTACCCACTGTTCTACGCCGTCAAGCATTTGAAGGCTGCTACTAACTATGACCGTAAAGACAAAATACCTTCCCTTGAAGACAGAGATCTGCTGCTGGCTGTCTACAACAGTGTCAACCACATTAAAAGCATTTCTAGTCCACTTGAAAGATAAGACAGACTGGAATCAAGAGAAAATAATTTTGGCTGTAGTTGAACTTCATTGTTGCAGTACTGGTACATGACTCCGGCCTAATAAAGGATGCTTGTCTTACAGGGTATTCCATAAGCAAGGGACTCCTTTAGGGGCAATTCTAAAACCATGCAGTCTCCCCACACATAATTCGCATTCGTGATCTGCCTATCCCAGCCACATAAGCATGAGAGGGCTCTCACCAAATGAGCGAGGTGGGTCCCTCCCGACACTGTTTAATTTTGGGTTACGCATGGCAGCTTCCCACCAGCTCCAACAGTCAGCCACTGTTTATAGTCCAAAGATTTCAGTAGCATTATAATGACCGTCATGCCAACTTTCAGACGCACTAGCTAGCTTCAGGTTTGCCCAAAGGACGGAGGAAAGGAGCTGCCTAGAAGCTGGACATGGCTGGAGATACGTACTCGCAAGTCCATAACGAACAAGCAGGTCTTGAACATATTGATTGCTTGATCGCCCACTCCCACAAATCAAGGGCAGTACCGCTGGGGGGCATTCAAGCGCTATCTGGCCATATTTTGGGAGCCCTCTTGGGCTGAGCCATGTCCGCGAGTTAGCCACAATCAAGCCCTTCATTGAACCTACACAAGGGAGGGGGGAGGGAGCATTTGGCATCAGTATTGCTCAGAGGTTGCCAAGTGCATTTTGTATCAGTATTGCATCAGTATTGCTCAAAGCACTCTTGGGCTGAGAAGAGTTAGCCACAACCAAGTGATTGGCTGTGCCTACGCAGAGAAGGGGGTAGGCGGCATTTTGCATCAGTGTTACTCATTATCAGCGGGGGTAGGGGGCATATTGCACCAGTGTTACTCAGAGGGCATTTTGCATCAGTGTTACCCATTATCAGCGGGGGTAGGGGGCATATTGCACCAGTGTTACTCAGAGGGCATTTTGCATCAGTGTTACTCATTATCAGCGGGGTAGGGGGCATATTGCACCAGTGTTACTCAGAGGGCATTTTGCATCAGTGTTACTCATTATCAGCGGGGGTAGGGGGCATATTGCACCAGTGTTACTCAGAGGGCATTTTGCATCAGTGTTACTCATTATCAGCGGGGGTAGGGGGCATATTGCACCAGTGTTACTCAGAGGGCATGTTGCATCAATGTTACTCGTCATTATCAGTTGTCGTTACCTTGCTTGTGGGTACCATGAACAGCGGGATTCGTGGACCATGGGGATATGGGTGATGATGGTTCATGTCGGTATGGGTGTAGGGGGTTCATGGGGGGTTGGGTGTAGGTGGCTTATGTGTGTGCAGGTGCATGTGATTCATGGGGGTTTGGGTGTATGTGGTACAAGAGATTTGGGGCGTAGGTGGTTCATGGGGGGTTTGGTGTAGGTGGCTAATGTGTGTTTATGTGTATGTGATTCTTGGTTGTATGTAGTCAAGTGGGTTTATGTGGCACAAGAGAGTTTGGGCGTAGGCGGTTCATGGTTGGTTGAGTGTGGGTGGTTCATAGGGGTATTTGTGGTACATGAGGGGTTGGGAAACAGTGATTCATTAGGTGTTGGGCCTTAGACCAGTTGAAGTGGTGTTAGTGATGTGGAACATGGGAAGGAGAGGGAGAGAATAAAGATGAGACAATCAGGGGGGGGTGGGGGGGGGGGGGGGGGGATCAAACAAGAGTTCAGGTTCATACACCCAATAATTAACAACCCACATTGGTCTAATTGAAGTGGTGGTCGATGGAACTGGGGAAGGGTCAGAAGAAGAAGAAACGAGATCCGGATAAAGAGTTGAATGATAAGGTAGGTCAAGCGCGAAATCATGCAACAGCTCAGTTAGACGCCCGCAACAAGTAGTGGTTGCATGAGTGTGCACTAGAATGGCTCGTACCTGCATCAGTCAATTGTGTCAATACGCAGGGACCCTTTTAGCTTGCCACTCTGGTTCAGATAGCTTCCCAGGCACGAGAAATCATCCAGAGTGTCCACTCTAGTCAGTTCCCAGGCATGGGTTCCATGGACAAAGTCATCAACTTCCCTCTTAAATGCAGGTCTGCTGTAAAGTTGATAGCTGGCTTTGACGTGGACCAAGGTTTGACCTCCTCTAGATAGGCTTGCTGACGTTCTAACCTCAAAGCCAACGGACAACACAATTTTTTTCGTAGAGCCTTCAGACAGTAGCTGCGCAGACAGAGCGGGGAAGAAATCGTATCCGTTGTATTGCACTGGAGGAGCCCTTACAACATGCAGGTCCTCATGTGCCCCGGAGCGTTGCACCAATGCCAGGAGGTCGGCTAGACAGCTTGCAGAGAAACAAAAGGCGGAAGAACATCCATCACCATCATTATAATCATCATCCTGACGTTCATTCTTGAACCATGCCACACTACTGCCATAAACAGATTGCAGCATTTTCTGCATGGAGGCAGCTTTTACAGGATCTCTGGTCTGACACATCTTCCATTCTGTTGCAAGTTGCAATACATCCGGGTCCACTGGTAGCCAGGGTGCGAGAACAGCCAATCTAGATATGAAGGATGGAGTCAAGTGTCCCAGGCGGAGGACGTTCCAGAAAGCCTTAAGCTCTTCCTTGCTCATTCGGTCGGCCCAGTCCCCACCCATCCACTTGCCCATGAGTACGATGATTTCATTCTCCGACACAACAAGCAACCCATCTGATCCAAGGAAAGCATGCACACTCAAGAAGTCTAGCTGCATAAATTCCTCCATCAAGCTATCAACCCACATCAAATCAGTGATAACACCAAAGCGTTCAACTAGCTGGGACAGACACTTTTCCATAAGATCTTTGATGGTTGCATGCTCAGCCAGAGTTGGGGCAGACCTCTTCAAGGCGAAGACAGAGTTGATAGCATCTACCGAGGCGCAGTCTGTTGAGCTTAGGGCTGAGATGGCCTGTGCACATTGATCAGTGCACACCTCCAAACGATCAGCCAAGCGGTACACCGGCAACAACAGCCTGACCCTGCTGACACCTGCCCCCTGCTCACTGGATAGGACAATGTCCACTTCCTTAGCCAGGTTGTCGGAGTACATGAAGCGAAATTACACCTCACATGCCAACAGCTCCTCTTGCTCCATGGGCAGCTCCAAGACAGCAAGCTGGGGGTCAGTTGGCTGACGGGTAGGAGGGGACACAATTAGCCAAGCTGAATCCCTGAAATCCTTCGCTCTCTGCAGCATGGCGTTGATGGTGGGGGACTTGGCTGCTAGGATGACTTTGTGTGTGTAGAACGAGCACACATCATCCAAGGACAGTCCTGTGCACTGCCTTTTAGCCAGAGGACTGCCAATGGCAAAGACATCACTGGAAGTGGAACAGCCATCTTTCGAGCTCCTCAAGACCAGGAGTAGATCCGCATAGGTAGGTTGGTTGAAGCTGAGCCTCAAAGACATATCGCTGACAGAGCTGACCGCCTACAGAAAAAATGTGTATTGGACACTGTTTAAGCAGGTACATCCTTATGCCTTGGTCAGACAAGATAGATAGGTTCAAATTTTTCATTATTCATTCAGTCATTGTTCATGTTCATGTAGTCAATACAATACTGGTATAACACAAGTGAAAAAATTGATGAAAACTGAGAAGACAGTTGTTTACAAGCAAGCATGCTCAACTTTAGAGGCCTAGCATGCATGAATTAAATAGCAAAGCATGCATGACTGTCGCTGCACAGCCTGCACATATGTAGTATAATAGATTGCCCTACTGAAATAGCATATCATGGATGATTGTCGTGGCATGGATTGCCCAACTGAAATAGCACAGCATGCGAGACTGTCACAGCACAGTATGATTGACTATAATAGCATAGATTGCCTGACTGAAATGGCACTGCTTGCACGACTGCCACAGCATAGCATACACAGAAGTAGCATACATTGCCCCACTGAAAGAGCTTCTACAGTGCTATAGGGCACCAGGATAATGGAACCATCGCCATCTTAGGCCAAGGCTCTCAACGGCATCAGCGCCTCTCGGAATGCGTTAGCGCGGCCAGGACACTCCTGGGACTCGAACGCACCTAATTGTGCGCCAGTGCCGGAAAACAGAAAACGATGTGCAGAAGCGCGCTGGTGCTCGTGAAGACAAACTAGATCGGAGCTTTCAGATCCGATTTACAGACTTAACCAGCGATCGATCAATCCCCAAGCAGACAAATTCAGAATCGTGGCACGGCTCGTCCCAGGAGGCGAACTTTGTTGACGATGGGGACACAGCTCGAAACTGCACCAATTACAGGAAGCTTTGATAGTTCGATACAAGCGAAACAATAGCAGTTGACTCCCACGCGTCACACCAAACAATTCCGATGCCTGGAACAAGCTCCAGGTTTTAGGTTCTGAGAAGGGCCTCAGCTGGGTCTGGTACTCCCCAGGTGAACTCCCTGAGGCGTTTCACCCCAGCCGTTTGGCCACTTGAGGTGTGCAGTACTCACCTTTAAGCACATGGTCAATAACCCCAATCCTCCCCACCAAGAACCAGAAATATAAAATGAACTCAACAGCAGTCTGCTCACTTTGGCACACCATGACTCCACAAAACAAACCAATCTACAGCGGATCATACGTAGATGCCTTCAACTTCAACTTTTCATAGCTATGGTTTTAGCATAGCTTTCTGCTAGTGGCCAGGGTGTTTTAAAGGGTCTAGCTAATTAGCTGTAAGCAGAGTTGGCTGAAAAAGCATGTAGCAATTATTCCTCGTGTCAAAGTGGCACGAGAGATATATGAGGAGCCCCAGTGTTTTCGGGGACTGTTCCGGTAGTATGTTACAGTATAGGGGTAGTAAAAAAGGCTAAAGATTTTTGTTTACTTGCGCAACCTCGATATCGAGAGGGGTTAAAGCGAAAGGAAGCATTGATGAACTGTGCCTCCGCATCACATGTCTTCATACATTTAATTAGATATTCCCAACCAGGTCTCCAGCCCTCAAAATATCCAGGTGTCGTGACCAACCTCATGCTAGAGTCTTTATCAGCAATTCTCTATTTCTCGGGAAGTGATTTCTTATCTTCACATCATGAAGGAAACAAAGTACACATTTCATATTCTACCACTCTTCTAACAGCAACCATCATACCACAGCACTTGCAAATCCTATTAGAGCGAGGGTCATTAAATCAGACGAGCAAGGACCTTTGTGCCTGCTTATATTAACCCCTCGCAGGTACTCGGTGCTACGTTACTGCCCATGCCCCAATCCCCCACGAGCAACACGGTGGTATTACTGTACTGCCCAGCTCAGACCCTAACCCCAGTACCCCAAGCAATAGCACTTCAAAGTAATTCAAGTTTTAAAAAGCTCCACGAAAATCAATACATTTCTGTTTACTGATTCCAACTTTCTTCGAGGAGCCCCCCCTGGAGATAACATTCTGTCATACAAAGATGTAAAACAGCTCCAAGAACAATCAATGCATGGTATAGAAATTAGAAAGCGCCAAGAGTCCTAGCAGGCTAACATGCCTGTCAACGTGCTACACAAATGGCATAATGTGGCAGCCCAGCAGCAACTTGGCACTATGATACTGTATACCTGTCCGTACACCAGCCAGTAGCAGCACGGTGCTACATTGACGACTGATTGCCAGGGCTATTCTTTTTGGCTACCAGCAGCAGCTTCTAGACAGCTCCCTGTCTTATGCTATGGCATCTAGCATTGTCTACAACGTCTGCATGCCAGGGCTTTTCTTTTCAGGGTTACCAGCAGCAGCTTCTAGGCAGCTCCCTGTGTTATGCTACGGCATCTAGCATTGTCTGTAACGTCTGCATGCCAGGGCTTTTATTTTTGGTTACCAGCAGCAGCTTCTAGGCAGCTCCCTCTGTTATGCTACGGCATCTAGCATTGTCTGCAACATCTGCAAGCCAGGGCTTATCTTTTCAGGGTTGCCAGCAGCAGCTTCTAGGCAGCTCCCTGTGTTATGCTACAGCATCTAGCATTGTCTACAACGTCTGCATGTCAGGGCTTTTATTTTTTGTTACAGGCAGCAGATTCTAGGCAGCTCCCTTATTTTAGCAACACCTCGGTACTACTGTCTACCCGTCGATCACCCAGCCAGTGGCACCACGGTTCACCATTAACTCTCGCAAAACAGGGCTTTTCTTGTTGGCTACTGGCAGCAGCTTCTAGGCAGCTCCCTGAGACTACCACTAGGCTCAACCGAAAGATTTCAGGAGCACTGTAAAGCTGACGACATCAGCTTCCTGGTGCACTTGTTTGCTTAAGGTTTTGATGAAGAGAGAGCCTGGGTAGCTGCCTAGAAGCTGCTGCTCGTAGCTGAAAAGAAAAGCTTTGCCACACTCCCACCCTACCTACTGTGCTACGCTGTCAAGCATTTGAAGGCTGCTACTAAATATGGCTGTTAAGACACAATACCTTACCTTGAAGAAAGAGACCTGCTGCTGGCTGCCTTCAACAGTGTCAACCACATTTAAAGCATTTCTAGTCTACTTGAAATATAAGACAGACTGCAATCAAGAGAACATAGTTGGGCAAACAAAATGTACTTGACCTTCATTATTGCAGCCGGTACATGTGCATGGCTCAAGCCTGTTTGTTTGTAATAGTCCAAGGGGTAGCCAAATAGGCTAAAGAAATTTGCCCAACCTTGGAATTAGGAAGGGCTAAAAAGAAAAAGTACTGATGAACTGAATCCAAAACAATTTTTCAATAGGGGCCCTAAATTCGTGCTATAGTGATTATTGTACTTCGCGATTCTTATCTCATTTGTATTTTTTTTATATAAAGGCTGATTGTCATACAGGGAATTCTGTAAGTAAGGGACTCCCTTAGGGGCAGTCCCAAAACCATGCGGTCTCCCAACACGGAAATCGCATTCGTGATCTGCCTATCCCAGCCACATAAGCATGATGGGACTCTCACCAAAGGAGCGAGGTGCCCCCCCCCCCCCCCCCCCCCAGCTCTGTTTCATTTTGGCTATACATGGCAGCTTCCCACCAGCTCCAACAGCCAGCCACTGGGTATAGCCCAAAGCTTTCAGTAGCATTGAAATGTCTGAAATGTCAACTTTTAGACACACTAGCTAGCTTCAGGTTTGCCCGAAGGACAGGGGAAAGGAGCTGCCTAGAAGCTGCTGTGTGTAGCCCAAACATGGAATGGTGTCCATGACTCAAAACTAGCAACACGGAGGATCCAGAAAGAAAGGGGTGGCCACTCCTACTAGACATGAGGCACACTTGGTGACGGCTGGACTGTTTGAGATACGTACTCACAAGGCCATAACAAGACCGAGCAGGTTTTTAGCAGCTTCATTGATTGACTGGCAACTCCCACAAATGAAGGGCAGTACTGCTGGGGGGCATTGAAGCGCCGTCTGGCCACGTTTTGAGGCCCTCTTGGGCTGAGAAATGTCCGCAAGTTAGCCACAATCAAGCCCTTCATTGATCCTATACAGGGTAGGGGAGAGGGAGCATTTTGTATCAATATTGCTCAGAAGTGCATCTTGCATCAGCATTGCATCAGTATTGCTCTCAAGGGATGAGACGAGCCACAACCTAGGGTTTGACAGAGCCTACGCAGAGAAGGGGGCAGGGGGCATTTTGCATCAGTGTTACTCATTATCAGCGGGGTAAGGGGCATTTTGCATCACCATTGCTCAGATCTGTATCTGTTGCCTTTGTCTGGCTTGTGTGTACCATGGACATTGGGATTCGTGGACAATGGGGTTATGGGTGGTGATGGTTTATGTGGGTATGGGTGTAGGAAGTCATAGGTGGTTGGGTGTGGGTGGTTCATAGGGGGTATGGTAAAGGGGTAGGTGGCTTATGAGGGCATGGGTGCTGGTGGCTCATGTGGGTATGGGTATAGGTGGCTCATGGCGGGTTGGGAATATGTGATTCATGAGGCGTTGGGCATTGGTCAGGTTGAAGTGGGGGTCAATGAAATAGGGGGAAGAGCGGGAGAGGATGATGAGACAATCAGGGGGTGGAATCAAGCAAGATGTTAGGTTCATACCCTTAATGATGCATAACCCACGTTGGTCTAATTGAAGCAGTAGTCCATGGAACAGGGAAAGGGGCAGAAGAGAAAAAACACAATCTGGATAAGGCGTGGAATCATGCAACAGCTCAGTCAAAGACCCGCAACAAGTTGGGTTGCATCAGTTTGCAATATATATTATGGCTCGTACCTGCATCAGTCAATTTCTGATATCTGCAAGTACCCTTCTAGCTCGCCACTCTGGTTCAGGTAGCTTTCCATGCACGAGAAATCATCCAGAGTGTCCACTCTGGTCAGTTCCCAGGCATGGGTCCCATGAACGAAGTCATCAACTTCCCTCTCACATGCATCGACGCTGTAAAGTCAATAGAGGACTTTGACATGGACCAAGGTCTGTACTCCTTTGGATAGGCTAGCTGACGTTCTAACCTCAAAGCCAACGGACAAAACAAATGTTTTCTTAGAGCCGTCAAACTGTAGCTGCACCGATAGAGTGGGGAAGAAATCGTATCCGTTGTATTGACCAGGAGGAGCCCTTACTACATGCAGGTCCTCTTGTGCCCCGGAGCGTTGCACCAATGTCAAAAGCTCGGTTAGACAGCTTGCAGAGAAAGAAACCTCATGAGTAAATCTAACAGCAAAAAGCTTCCGTCCATCCTTGAACCATGCCACACTACTGCCGTAAACAGATTGCAGCATTTTCTGCATGGAGGCAGCCTTCACAGGATCTTTGGTCTGATACATCTTCCAGTATGTTGCATGTTGCAATACATCCGAGTCCACTGGTAGCCAGGGTACATACAAGAACAGCCAATCTAGATATGAAGGAAGGTCAAGTTTCCCAGGCGGAGGACGTTCCAGAAAGCCTTCAGCTCTTCCTTGCTCGTTCGGACAGCCCAGTCCTCACCCATCCACATGCCCATGAGTGTTAGGATTTCATTCTCCGACACAACTTGCAACTCATCTGATTCAAAGAAAGAAAGAACTGTCAAGAAGTCCAGCTGCAGGAAGTCTTCCATCAAATCTTCATCGTCAATCAAATACGTGATATCACCTATTAGCTTGGATAACACTCCGGAGAGTGGACAAAGTGTGTGCAGACACGCCAATCTATAAATGCGGAGACGAGAGTAGCATTACAAGCACTGGAGACCCTTCAAGGGGCACCAGTGGTGAAAGGAGGCGGCAGCCAGGAACCTAACAGGGTACAGGCTAGACCGGTGACGCAGCTGACAGGAAACTGTCACTGAGTCACTCAAGGATGACCGGTGACGCAGCTGACAGGAAGCTGTCACTACGGGAAGCTGGCACAGGACTGGGAGAGCCGATAGTTCTAAGGAAGTACAGAAGTAGTCACCAAGGCATAAAACGCGTGAGAGCACCGCAATTCATGCTGACACTCCACCTATGACACAGGTGACATACAATACTACTTCTCCGCCTATGGCACTGGTGACATAGAACTATATGTAACAGATGAAAAAAAAATCAAAGAACTCCGAAAAAATCGAGAGAAATTCAAATGGAACCCAAAGGGTGTAGATGAAGGAATGAAACAAGGCAAAAAAACCAAAATTTGCCAAGTGAGAAAAAGATGAAAACCGAATATCAAAGATGGGTAACAACGGTATAGAAAACCCGATCCGGGAATAGGAACCTAATGCCAAACAATGATAACCAAAGAAACCGATGTAACCAGGAAAAAAAATGACCCTAAGAAGAAGCGGTCATACCAAGCATACGGACAAACCGCCAGAACACAGCAGGATCAAGGGGCTTGGTGAAGGGGCCAGCACAGTTGTCCTTGGTGTTAACATAGGCAACATCCAGGGAACCATCCTCCACCAGCTCCTTGATATAGTGATGAATAACATCAATGTGCTTGCTGCGAGGGAGGAGCTGCCAGTCATTTGCCCAAATCAGAGACCCTAAGTTGTCACCCTGAATGGTAACCAAATCACAAGGCAGACCCAGATCCACCCTCAACTTCTTCAATCATTGCACCTCCCTGGCAGCCTGAGACAGGGCCTGATACTCAGCCTCACTAGAGCTAATGGCAACAGTAGGCTGCCTCTTGCTCATCCAGTTCACTATGCACACCCCAGCTAGCACAGCAAAGCCAGTCTGAGACCTCCTGTCAGACCCATCATCAGCAAAGGATGAGTCACTAAAGATAGTCAAAGAGAACTCAGGGCTGTGGGTGTAAGTGAGCCCCAGGTGGGAATGTGACCTCAAATACAAGAGCAAACGCTTGGCAGCCCCCCAGAGGGGGACGGTAGGGTGAGAAGAAAACCTGGACAGGTAGCTAACAGCAAAGAAAATATCAGGCCTGGTGCAAGTAGCCAGGTATAGCAAAGCACCGACAAGAGAGAGGTACTGGCTATTAGATGACAGGGGGTCCCCAGGAGGGTCAGTGACGGTGGACTTGGCCATGGGGGCACCAAACCTGGGCTTGGCAGCAGCAGTAAGACCAAACTGCTCCACCAGATCAACAATGTAGGAGTGCTGGGAGAGGTTGATCTGAACACACCTGCCGGCAGAGTCAAGTGTACAAGCCATGTCCAAGGAGAGGAACTGAACCGGTACACCCATCTCTTTGACCTCCCAGCCAGCTTTCTCCATAGCCTTGATCAGCAAAACATACCTATCCAGCTCACTAAAAGCACAGATAAAGTCATCAACATAGGTCAGGACATAGCTCCACCCACCAATAGGATCCCTCCTAAAATACAGAGCAGGTTCTGCCTTGCACATAGTAAAACCATGTGCAACCAAAACCCGCTTGACATCCATACTCCAAGCCCTGGGCGCCTGTTTCAAACCATAAAGGGACTTGATCAGTTTGCACACAAGGGGAACACCGTTAGGACCAAGTACCTTAAAGCCCTCAGGCTGGTGGCAGTACAGGTCCAGACCAGGTTCTAGCTTAGCATTCAGAAATGCAGTCTTGATGTCCAGCTGCCGAACAAACATCTTCCTATGAGTGATGGCAGCCAGGAGCACCCTCAGACCTGCTTTAGAAGAAACGGGGGCATATACATCATGAAAATCCAGCCCAGGACGCTGCAGAAAACCACGGACCACAAAACGTGCCTTGAAGCGGATAGAACCATCAACCCCAACCTTCTTCACAAATAACCACCTGCCAGACAGGATCCTCTGTTTAGGAGGCTGTGGAGTGAGTGCCCAAGTGCCATGGGCATGTAGGGACGCCATCTCATCCTTCATAGCAAGGAGCCATTGATCCCTGTCAGGGTTGGAGGGAAGCATGGCAGCTTTGAAGGTTAGTTCAGTGGAAGTGGAAATGTATGCTCCCACGTACAAGCAGTTTACTTGTACATGAGCAGCGGGGATATCAGCAGTATCAGCAGTAACCGGTAGTATAGCCCCCAGTGCAGAACTACTGCCTGGTTGAACAGGGCCGGCCTTATTTGCCTCAATATCAACGAAGCCTGGGTCGACTGGAACACCCCAGCCATACGCAGTATCGGAACCCGACCAGTGTTCCAGATCATCACTTGCACTATCGGCAACGGCTACATCGTCGCATGGGCTTGACCCGAATGATCCACCAGGGATGGCAGGAGGCGAAGGGGTTATCAACACCTGCGAGCCATCCGAGGTGGTCGGAGGTTGGCGACTATTAGGCAATGGACCTGATCCAGGTACCACTATGATCGAAGGCTGTCGTAATCCTAAAGCTTCACCGACGAAATGTGGCGCAGAGGAGGGCCTGGCGACCCCCTGAGATTCGGCTAAGATTTTATCTGAAAGAACTGCAGAATCTCGCCCGCCCAGTGCCTTCACACGCAATGCAGCACCATCAGCCCCTGACCTGGGACGCAAGGTCATCCCATGAGCAGGGCAGCGGTCGACAATTGGGGTTAGCTAAGGGTCTAATGAATTAACCGCAGACGCAGGCATGTGTCCGTTGATAGCGGCAGGGATGCGAGAGACATACGGAGACCCGTCATAGGGAGATAGCCCAGGAATACAGTTATGATCAAACTGCTCATAGAAGAGTACATCACGACTCTCTACTACCTGGCGCAACTTAGGAACCCAAACAAAATAACCCTTACTCACCAGAGAATACCCAACCAGTCTACCAGATAACGCCCTTTCGTCCAGCTTGTTGCGCTTCTTCCCATTGACTAACGTAACGTAGCAAGGGCAACCAAACACGCGCAACAACGACACATCAGGCATAACCCCAAAGAAAAGCTCATGAGGAGTCTTATCTCCCTAATTGTGCAAGCGATTACGAAGGTAACAAGCAGCTAGGAAGGCATAGGGCCAGAAAGACTTAGTTAGTTTAGACTCCAGGTGGATGCTCCTAGCTATAGACTGTAAGACCCCATAGTACCTCTCCACAGTTGCATTCTGCTGTGCAGTGTATGCCAAAGATAACTCATGCACTGCCCCAACCGATATCAGCCAATCCTCAAACCACTTTACTATAAACTCCTTAGCCCTGTCAGATCTCAGGCACTTAAAGGCAAACCCGTGCAGCTGATTCATCCATCTGAGGATGATAGTTTGGACTGCTAAGGGAGCTTCATCCCTGGTCCTCAAGCACAATACCTCAGCATAGCCAGAGTATTGGTCTGTGAGGCACAGAATATAAAACTCCCCACGCAGACCCCTAATATGAACCGGCCCCATGATGTCCAAGTGAAGGCGTTGGAGAGGTGCATTGATCCTAGTTTTGCTTTCTTTAGGAAAAGGGAGACGTTTGCCCTTAGCCTTTTGACAAGCATCACAAGGGATCTTAGCCAGTTTATGCACCTGTTTGAGTGAGAGGGGTAAGTTCCTAACCATACCCTTCTTGACAAGTCTGCGCATGGCATCATAGCCGGGGTGACCCAACCGCCTATGCCACAGCCATTCAGGAGTGGTAGGGATAACAACTCCACCGTCCTCATCAACATCAAGTGCAAAAGCTGGGTAATCGTCAGCACCAAACAAACAGCCACTGGTGGTGTAACAAGGCCTACATGCAAACTTGTAGACACCATCACTGGAGGCAGGGAAGGACCAGAGAACAGAAGAGTCCTGAGTGGCAGTGCAACTAAGACTATCAAAAGAAACCTTGCAGTGGAGAGAATGAGCCACAGCATTTACTGACAGGAGGTTCACCGGACAGTGAGGTATGTAGAGAACATCAGTTAGAATGATTGGTGTTGGTAACCAATCACCACATAACTCAATGGATCCCATACCCTCTGCCCGTTGAACCACTCCATCACCAAACCGAACAGATGGCAGATTCGTAGGAACAGTAAACACAGTGAACAAAGACCTATCACCTGTGATGGACATTCCAGCTCCAGAATCCACATGCCAGACTCCCTCAGACAGGCTCGGGCTACACACATGAGAGAACTTTGAGGTGCAGGAGAATAGGACAGAGCTTACCTCCTACTTCTGCATAGCAAACCCATCAATTTGAGCCTGCAAGGAGGACATTTGCCTTGGAGTAAGGTGACCTGGAAGGGCCAGGTTAACAGGCAACGGTCCAGGACGCGTTGCACCATCACGGACCCTTTGCAGGTGCGGGTACTTCGTCCAGCAACGTTCCTCCGAGTGACCATCCTTGTGGGGGCATGGTCCCCAGGTGCATTCCAGGCGCCTCTTGTTAGACCCAGAACCACCACCAGCTTTCTGCCGCCGCGGAATTGCAGCATTAGGAAACTGGGGAGTGTTCCGGGACCAACCAGGGTGCCTGGAATCCGACTGAGGGAGCGCTATGTTCAGAATGTCTAGCTGCCTATATTACTCTAGACAGGACCAGTACTCAACAGGTTGCTGGTTGTATAGCATGATACCATACTTAATCCGCAGCGTTTCGAAACGGGGCAGACTCGCACCTTGAACTATGATGCCCATGGCGTGACGCTGAGTCTGCGGAAACCCAGCACTGCGCAGGTCAGTGCACATACCGCGAACCCGACGAAAGAAAGCGTCAACCTGCTCATGAATGCCCATGACCGAAGCATGATACTCTTTCAGCAAGAGAGGGACACGAGAGGCAAGTGCATCAGACTGCTGCCTCCGGATATGCAAAAAGATATCCCGAGGTGAAGCAAAGTCCTTATATACCTTGACTAGGGCATCCGTCATGTTGGCAAGCATCATGGATAAGATCATGAACTCTTGGCGGGGCAGGGTAAGCGCACTGAAACCCAACAGTGCAGGATCGACACTAGACTCACCATGAGAGGCCGAAGTTCCAGCAGCAGGAGGAGCAGACCGAGGAGCTAAAGACGCACGAATCGCCAGAAAGTACTCAGCAGCAAGACCAGCGTCATAGGCGCGCTGGTCATCTAAGTTCCTGATGAGATCTAGGGAACGCGCAACACCCACAATGAGCTCGAAATCAGGACGAACAGGACAGAAAGGGAGGGGCACCTTCACAAACTGGTAACCACGCAGGTCATTGTTCCTACGCCCAATGCCTCCAAAGGTCACACCATTAGCAGGAGGGTAGTTAATCCCTGGCATAACCGGTCCCAGAAAAGCCCGACACTCTAGACCCAGCTCAGAGTAAGCCATCACACGCCTAGGCCTAGGGCGACCCTTGCTATCAACCATAGCCTGAGTGGCTTTCATATCCATCCTACCGTACAGAATGCGGTCCAAGGAGTCCCCAGCATGTTGAGCTTGGCGGATAAGACGGCAGTCCTGCAGGGATAGACGCATGGCAGAGGATGTCCGCCATCGAGCAGATGCTCCCAGGAGTCGCATGACAGCGAAGGAGGCACATAAGGCGGAGGGCCAGGAGCAGGTGGCAGCTCCACCGGCGGAGGCGGGGGTGGAGGGGGCTCCGGCGAAGGGCCAGCAAAGGATGCGCGGCCAGCTGTAGCAGCAGCCTCTCGAGCACGAGTATTGTAGCCAGACAGACCTCGGTCCGGAGGCAAGGTGAAAGACGCAGACCTCTGCATCAAAGACGGCCTGGCCACCTCCGGGTGGACAGGTGGAAGGGGCGCAAGCAGAGGCGCAGAAGCGGGCTCAGGCTTAAAATCCGGGGAAGGCGCAAGAGCAGGTGCCGACTGAGGCTCATACACTGGAGAGACGGTAGAATTGTTGAACACACGAGTAGCAGTGGAAGGAGTACCTCCACCGAAGTCACCACTCATAGCACTCTGCAGATCCTCATCATCATCATCCTCATCATCATCATAACCATCTTCACGGCGATGACTAGCAAGGTCTTCATAGTCGTAGTCAAAACGGGCATCAGGAGGTGGAGGCGCCCTTGCATACTGGATAATCTGAGTGGAAGCACAGCAGAGACGCATCAGAACGTCCTCAACCTCAGGAGAGAGGCGTCGGACAGTAGCAGAAGGAGCCGCAAAGGTGGAGGATTGACTGGGGGGGGTTACTTCCACGATGGCGGAAGGACTCTCATGACCGCTAGCAGAGGCAGCTGGGGCACAAACATCTAGCCAATCATCAAAAGGGCCCGGGTCCTCCGTTGGAAGGACACGGTCGCAGCCATTGCTTATAATGACACTGCGCATCCCGCGCGTCCAGGATTCACCATTCTTGTCATGGAGTTTCTCAAAATTAGCGGGAGGCCCTCGCGGAAGTTGCATCGTAAAGCAGTGGTAGTAAATGAAGGACCTTATAACCTATTAGCTTGGATAACACTCCGGAGAGTGGACAAAGTGTGTGCAGACACGCCAATCTATAAATGCGGAGACGAGAGTATCATTACAAGCACTGGAGACCCTTCAAGGGGCACCAGTGGTGAAAGGAGGCGGCAGCCAGGAACCTAACAGGGTACAGGCTAGACCGGTGACGCAGCTGACAGGAAACTGTCACTGAGTCACTCAAGGATGACACAGTCTAAGGGAAGCTGTCACTACGGGAAGCTGGCACAGGACTGGGAGAGCCGACAGTTCTAAGGAAGTACAGAAGTAGTCACCAAGGCATAAAACGCGTGAGAGCACCGCAATTCATGCTGACATCACCAAAGCGTTCAACTAGCCAGGACAGACACTTCTCCATAAGAACCTTGATGGTTGTATGCTCAGCCAGGGCTGGAGCAGACCTCTTCAAGGAGAAGACATATTGCACACCGTCCTCCAAGTCAAGTTCTGCTGAGCAAAGGGCTGATATGGCTCTTACACATTGATCAGAGCACAACTCCAAGCGACCAGCCAAGCGGTACACCTGCAACAACAGCGTGACCCTGCTGACACCTGCCCCTTGCCCACTGGATAGGACACTGTCCACTTCCTCAACCAGGTCGTCGCAGTACATGGAGCGACATAACACCTCACATGCCAACAGCTCCTCTTGCTCCATGGGTAGCTCCAAGACTTCAAGCTGAGGGTCTGTTAGCTGACGGGCAGGAGGTAATACAAGTAGACAAACAGCCCCCTGGCACTCAACGGGTGCAAGGGTAATACTCAAGACAGCATCCATGGCCTGTAGGTCCATTAGCTCCTTCGCCCTGAGCAACATGGCGTTGATGATAGGGGACTCGGACGCCAATATGAATTTATGGGTGTAGAAGGAGCGCACATCATCCAAGGTACAAGTACACTGCTGTTTAGCTGGAGGACTGCCATTGGCCTGGTCATCACTGGAAGTGGAACTGCCACCTTGTGAGCTCCTCAAGACCAGGCGCAGATCGGAATAGGTAGGTTGGTTGAAGCTGAGCTTCATAGAAATATCGCAGACAGAGTCTTCCCCCTACAGATTGAAAGCCCATTGAACAATGTGAATAAATGTGAATAAATATATGAACAATGTGAATAATATAAAATTGATGAAAATTGAGAAAACAATCTTCATGCGAGCTAAGATGCTCAACTGTAGTATATAATATATGGCCTTACTGAAATAGCACAGCATGGACGACTGTCCTAGCATGGATTGCCCAACTGAAATAGCACAGCATGCATGACTGCCACAGCATAGCATGCACTGTAGGAGCATAGAGTGCCTGACTGAAATAGCTAATACAGTCCAGCAGGGAACCAGGACAATGGACCGATCATCAACTTAGGCCAAGGCTCCCCACAGCGCCTCTTGGAATGCGTTAGCGGGGCCAGGACACTCAAGGGAGTCGAGCGCACCTAATTGTGCGCCAGTGCCACGAAATAGAAAACGATGTGCGGAAGCTCGATGGTGCTCGTAAACACTAACTAGATTGGAGATTTCAGATGTGATGTTCAGTCTCACCTAGTGATCAATCCCCAAGCAGACAAATTCAGAATCGTCAGACACAGCTAGAAACTGGACCAATTAGAGGACGCTTTGATAGTTCGATACTAGTGAAACAATATTGGTTGGCTCCCACGCGTCACAACAGCCAATCCCGATTTTTAAAATAAGCTCCAGGTTTTCGGGTCTGAGAAGGGTTTGACTCAGTGTTACTGCACCCTGCTGGCGTATGGCCACTTGAGGCTGCAGCACTCAACCGCGTGGCCAATTGAGTGGTCGGGTGGCATATCACCCCAGCTTGAGGGTGCAGTACTCACCTGCACTCATGGTAAATTGCTCCTATCCTCCCCACGAAATATCCGGAAATTAAAAATGAATTGGAGAGTGGAGAACAGTCTGTCCTGCTTGTTTTGCCACACCATGAGACAATGCAATCAACATTGGATCATATATTCATGCCTATAACTTCAACCTCTTCATGGCTTTAGGCTAGTTTTCTGCTGGTGGTTAAAGTGTTTTAAATGGGCTAGCTAATTGGCTATTAGCACATTTGGCTGGAAAAGCAAGTAGCATTCCTTCCTCTTGTCAAGGTGGCACAAGTGATAGATGAGGACCCCAATGTTTCGGGGCACTGTACCAGTATGTATGGTACAGGTCAAGGGGTAGCCAAATGGGCTATGGGGGACTTTCCCAACCTTGATATCAGGAGGGGCTAAAACGAAAAGAAGCACTGATGAATTGGCCCCAACAAATCGTTTTACCATCGGAGGCCCTGAGTTCGTGCTACAGAGATAATTCATTTTAAGATTCGCATCTAATTTATGAATAAATTGTAACAGATATTTCCAACCAGGTTTCCAACCTTCAAAAGATCCAGGAACCATGATCATGCTAGAGTCTTTCTCAGACTTTTATTGACCAATGCTCAATTTCTCCGAAATTAAGCAAGTTCCTGTCTTCAGAGTGTAGTGGACATTTTAAGATACAGGTAACATGTAGTTCACATTGTACCACTCTTCTTCCATCAACCATCATATTGCAGCACCTGCCAATTATATAAGAACGAGGGGCACAAATCAGAAGATCAGAGTCCTTTATGCCTGATTCTTTAACCCCCTCGGAGAACCACAGTGCTATGTAACTGCCCTGTCCCCTGGTGGCACCACGCACGGTGCTACGGTACTGCCCATGCCTAAATCCCCCAGCAGCAGCAACACAGTGGTGATAATGTACTGCCATGCCCGGAACCCCAACAACAGTACTACCGTTCCTGTATGAATGGTGTTATAGAAATATATAACGTGGCTTAACGGTGACTGTAGCTAGCTCAGGCTTACGCTATGGTGTCCTTAACTTCACGTCCTGTGAGTAACGGTATTACACGGATGTAACAATTTCAATTTCAATTTCAATAGCGTGGCTTAACCAGACGGCCATCTGATAAGACGGCTGTGTGCGTGGTAAAACCAAATAAAACCAAAAAACAATTCAAGTTTCAAAAAGCTCCACAAAAATATCGGTACAGACATCTGTTGTTTAGTGATTCAATAGGTTTTCCGAGGAGTCCCCCCTCCTAGGAAGAAACTTCTGTCACACATCTGCACACATGAACAACAACAAAACCAACTCCGATAACAATCAATGCATGGTTCAGGAAATTAAACAGCCCTAAGAGTCCAAGCATTCAAGCACTTGTTAAGTTGTCCAGCCACTTGTCGATGTTCACATACATGGCACAATATGGCGGTCCAGCAACACCTCGGTACTACTGTCCAGCTTTTAGGCAGCTCCCTTCTTCTAGCAACACCTCAGTACTACTGTCCAGCTTCTAGACAACTCCCTTCTTCTACCGACACCTCGATAATACTGTCCAGCTTCTAGGCAGCTCCCTTCATCTAGCAACACCTTGGTTCTACTGTCCAGCTTCTAGACAGCTCCCTTCTTCTAGCAACAACTCGGTACTACTGTCCAGCTTCTAGGCAGCTCCCTTCTAGCAACATCTCGGTACTACTGTCTACCCGTCCATCACCCAGCCTGTTGCACCCCCGTTCAATATTAACGTCCGCACTCCAGGGCTTTTCTTGTTGGCTACTGCCAGCAGCTTCTAGGCAGCTCCCTGAGACCTCCACTGGGCAGAACACAAAGATTCCAGGAGCATTGGAAAGCTGACGATACAACCTTCCAGGAGCACTTGTTTGCTTAAGGTTTGGATGAAGTAAGAGAGAGCCTGGGGAGCTGCCTAGAAGCCGCTGCTCGTAGCCGAAAAGGAAAGCTGTGCAACACTTCCACCCTACCTACTGTGCTACGCTGTCAAGCATTTGAAGGCTGCCACCAGCTATGACTGTAAAGACACAATACCTTTCCTTGAAGAAAGAGACCTGCTGCTGGCTGTCTTCAACAGTGTCAATCACATTCAAAGCATTTCTAGTCCACTTGAAAGGAAAAACAGACTACAATCAAGAGAAGAGAGTTTCAGCAAACAAAATGTAGTCGAACTTCATTGTTGCAAGTGCGGTACATGACTCCCACCTAATAAAGGATGCTTGTCTTCCACGGTATTCCAGAAGTAAGGGACTCCCGTCGGGGAAAAAACCATGCAGTCTTCAAACACAGAAATTGCATTCGTGATCTGCCTATCCCAGCCACATAAGCATGAGGGGACTCTTACCAAAGGAGCGAGGTGGGTCTCCCCTGACACAGTTTAATTTTGGGCTACGCATGACAGCTTCCAGCTAGCTACAACATCCAGCAACTGGATCTAGCCCAAACCTATCATGTGCATTGAAATGACAGAAATATCAACTTTCAGACGCACTAACTAGCTTCGTGTTAGCCCCAAGGAAGGGGGAAAGGAGCTACCTAGAAGCTGCTGCGCGTAGCCCAAACGTTGAATAGTGTCACCTGACTAAACAAGCGACACAGAGGATGGGCTACGCATGGATGCTTCCAGCTAGCTCCAACATCCAGCCACTGGGTCTAGCCCAAAGCTTTCAGTAGCATTGAAATGTCTGTTATGTCATCTTCCAGACACTGGCTAGCTTCAGGTTTGCCGGAAGGATGGGAGAAAGTAGCTGCCTAGAAGCTGATGCGCATAGCCGAAACATGGAATACCGGTAGTGTCACGCCCCTGACTAAAAACAAGCGGCATGGAGGATCTAGGAAGAAAGGGGTGGCCACTACTACTAGAAAGGAGGCACACTTGGTGACGGCTGGGCTGCTGGAGGTACGTACTTGCAAGGCCACGACCAAGTAGGTTTCAATCATATTTATTGCTTGATTGGCATCTCCCACAAATCAAGGGCAGTACTGCTGGGGGGCATTGGGCTGAGGCCATGTCATCGAGTTCGCCACAATCAAGCCCTTCATTGATCCTACACAGGGGAGGGGGTGGGGGTGGGAGGGTGTGTGGGTGGGGGAGGGGGGGGGGCCTTTTGCATCAGTATTGCTCATAGCATTTTGCATCAGTACTGTATCAGTATTGCATCAGTATTGCTCTAAGCACTCTTGGGCTGAGAGGAGTTAGACACAACCAAGTGTTTGACTGAGCCTACGCAGAGAAGGGGGTAGGGGGCATTTTGCATCAGTGTTACTCAGAGGGAATATTGCATCAGTGCTAGTCATTATCAGCGGGGGTAGGGGACATTTTGCATCATTATTGCTCATATCAGTATCTGTTGCCTTTGTCTGGCTTGTGTGCACCATGGACATTGGTATTCGTGGACCATGGGGGTATGGGTGGTGATAGTTCATGTGGGTATGGGTGTAGGTAATTCATAGATGGTTGGGTGTGGGTGGTTTATAGGGGGTACGAGTGTAGGTGGTTCCTGTGGGTATTGAAAGGGGGTAGGTGGCTTATGAGGACATGGGTGTAGGTGGTTCATGTGGGTATCGGTATAGGTGGCTCATGTGGGTATGGGTATATGTGGTTCATGGCGGGTTGGGAATAGGTGATTCATAAGGCGTTGGGCATTGGTCAGGTTGAAGTGGTGGTCAATGAAATAGGGGTTAGAGCGAGAGGATGAAGATGAGACAATCAGGGGTGGCATCAAGCAAGATGTTAGGTTCATACCCTTAATGATACATAACCTACGTTGGTCTAATTGAAGCAGTAGTCCATGGAACAGGGAAAGGGGCAGAAGAGAAAAATCATGATCTGGATAAGGTGTGGAATCATGCAACAACTCATTAAGATACCCACAACAAGCAGGCTTGCATGAGTGTGCAATATATATTATACCTCGTACCTGCATCAGTCAATTTCGTCAACATCCAATGTCCCTTTTGACCCCCTGAAATAAAGTGCCGCTGCAAAGCGTACAGCTGGCTTCGACATGGACCAAGGTTTGACCTCCTTTGGATAGGCTAGCTGACGTTCTAACATCAAAGCCAAGGGACAGCACAAATGTTTTTGTGGAGCCTTCAGATAGTAGCTGCGCAGACAGGGCAGGGAAGAAATCGTATCCGTTGAATTGCCCGGGAGGAGCCCTTACAACATGCAGGTCCTCATGTGCCCCGGAGCATTGCACCAATGCCAGAAGCTCGGCTAGACAGCTTGCAGAGAAACAAATGGTGATCGAACACCCATCAGCCTCATAAAGCATCCGTTCATCCCTGAACCATGCCACACTACTGCCATAAACAGATTGCAGCATTTTCTGCATGGAGGCAGCTTCTACAGGATCTCTGGTCTGACACATCTTCCATTCTGTTGCAAGTTGCAATACATCCGGGTCCACTGGTAGCCAGGGTGCGAGAACAGCCAATCTAGATATAAAGGATGGAGTCAAGTGTCCCAGGCGGAGGACGTTCCAGAAAGCCTTGAGCTCTTCCTTGCTCATTCGGTCGGCCCAGTCCTCACCCATCCACACACCCATGAGCACAAGGACATCATTCTCCGACACAACTTCCAACACATCTGATTTGAGGAGAGCAAGCACTGCAAAGAAGTCCAGCTGCAGGAATTCCTTCATCAAACTGCCATCCCAAATCAACTCCGTGATAACACGAGAGCGTACAACTAGCCAGAACAGACACCTCACCATAAGAACCTTCATGGTTGCATGCTCAGCCAAGGCTGGAGCAGACCTATTCAAGGAGAAGACAGAGTTCACCACATCTACTGATTCGCAGTCTTCATAGCAAGTGGCTGAGATGGCCTGTGCACATTGATCAGTGCACACCTCCAAACGATCAGCCAAGCGGTACACCGGCAACAACAGCCTGACCCTGCTGACACCTGCCCCCTGCTCACTGGATAGGATACTGTCCACTTCCTCAGCCAGGTTGTCGGAGTACATGGAGCGACATAACACCTCACAAGCCAACAGCTCCTCTTGCTCCATGGGCAGCTCCAAGACTTCAAGCTGGGGGTTTATTAGCTGACGGGCAGGAGGTAATACAAGTAGACATACAGCCCCTTGGCACTCAACGGGTGCGAGGATAATACTCAAGCCAGCACCCATTGCATGTAAGTCCCTAAGCTCCTGCGCCCTCAGCAACATGGCGTTGATGACGGGGGACTTGGATGCTAAGATGACTTTGTGTGTGTAGAACGAGCACACATTGTCGAAGGGCGAGCCTGTACACTGTCTTTTAGCTGGAGGACTACCACTGCCACTGGCCAGATCATCATTGGAAGCGGAACTGCCACCTTGTGAGCTCCTCAAGACAAGCCGTAGATCCGCATAGGTAGGCTTGTTGAAAATGGCCTCTTTTAACATATTGTACAGGGATCAGAACGCCTGGACAAAGAAAGAGATATTTTCAAAATCAGCATACCAGTATGTGCACCAGAGACTCAGATTCCCCAAATCTATTAAATCAGGTACATGTTGTTGGTACAAGAGATCCTGGCTAAAGAGTAGTTAGAATGTACTAATTTCCTAACTCCTTGGATTTAGTTTTTCGCACCTTTTTCAGAGAATCGATACATGAGATTCCGGCGGGAAAATGCTTAAAACAATGCTCTGAAAAGTGGTTGGAAATTCTACAGCAGGTGATATTCCTTCACATATCATGCGCGTGTAGATAGGCTGTGGTCTCCTGAAATCATGCCCCAGGCTACATGTGCTCCTAGGTAATGGACTCAGTCTTCATGCACCTAGATCTCAAGAGGATGAAAATGAAGCACATTCAGGCCAAATGAAAGGGCCCCACCCCCTAAAACATATTTGTAGGCAGAAGCCTGGTAGGTCCTTGAATGGCTGCTCTAAGGTTTTGCCAAGGCCCCTAGTACTCCAAGATCATACCCACAGCCTCAAAATATGTAGAATAGGCTGCCACGTGTCGAGACGTAGTAAAAAAGTGATAAGTGAGTTGTTGAAATTGAGAAAAATGTTCTTCATGCAAGCAAGCATGCTTGACAGCAATGGCATAGCATGAAGGTCTGAAGTAGCACAGCATGCACGACTGTCACTGCACAGCATGCACAAATGTACTAGAATTGATTGCCCTACTGAAATAGCACAGCATGGACGATTGTCGTAGAATGGATTGCCCAACTGAAATAGCACAGCATGCAAGACAATCACAGTATAGCAGGCATGACTGTACTAGCGTAGATTGTCGGACTGAAATAGCACAGCTTGCACGACTGTTATAGCATAGCATACATTGTGGTAGCATAGATTGCCTCACTGAAATAGCTTCTACAGTCCAGTAGGGCATAAGGATGATGGAACCATCATCATCTTAGACCAAGGATCTAAACAGCATCAGCGCCTCTTGGAATGCGATAGCGATGCAAGGACACTCGTGGGACTCGAGCGCACCAAATTGTGGACCAGTGCCGGGAAACAGAAAACGAGGTGCGGAAGCACGCTGGTCGGCTGGTGCTCGTGTAAACAAACTATATAGAAGCTTTCAGATATGCTTTTCAGACTCACCCAGCGATCGATCAATCCCCAAGCAGACAAATTCAGAATCGTGGCACGGCTCTTCTCAGGAGGCGAACTTTGTTGACCCGACGGGGACACAGCTCGAAACTGCACCAATTAGAGGAGGCTTAGATAGTTTTATACTAGCGAAACAACCAATTCCGATGTCTCGAGGTTTTCGGGTCTGAGAAGGTCCTGAGCTGGGTCTGGGCAGCCCCTCAGGGTCTGGGTCTGGGGGTGTACTCCCTGAGGCGTACCGCATCTGCTGGTGTATCACCCCAGCCGTATGGGCACTTGAGGGTGTAGTGCTCATATGCACACACGCTCAATTCCTCCAATCCTGCCAATAATGAACTGAAGAGCAGTCTACTTGTTTCGCCACACCGACTTTATGAAACAAAGCAATCAACAGTGGATCATATGTAGATAGATGCATTCAACTTCATCAAAGCAACTTGTTCATGGCCATGGCTTTACCCTAGCTTTCTGTTTGTTGCCAGGGTGTTTTAACGGGTCTAGCTAATAAACTATTACCAGAGTTGGCTGAAAAAGCATGTTCCAATTCTTCCTCTTGTCAAGGTGGCTCGAGTGACAAATGAGGAGCCCCAATGTTTTGGGGGACTACTCCGGTAAGTATGTTACGGTCTAGGGGTAGTGAAAAAGGGCAACAGGTTTTTGTTCACTTGCCCAACCTCGATATCAGAAGGGGTTCAAGCGAAAAGAAGCGTTGATGAACTGTGAATGAATTTTATGCTTTACATCACATGTATTCATATATTATTAAATATTCCCGACCAGGTCTCCAACCTTCAAAGGTCCAGGACTCATGACCAACCTCATGCTAGAGTCTTTATCAGCCAATTCTCTATTTCTGGAGAAGTAATTTCTTATCTTCACACCATGAAGGAAACAAAATACACATTTCATATTCTACCACTCTTCTAACAGCAACCATCATACCAGAGCACCTGAAAATCCTATTAGAACGCGTGGTATTCAATCAGATGAGCAAGGACATTTGTGCCAGCTTATATACTCGGTGCTACGTTACTGCCCATGCCCCAGTCCCCCAGGAGCAACACGGTGGTATTACTGTACTGCCCAGCTTAGACCCAAACCCAGTACCCCAAGCAATAGCACTTCAAAGTAATTCAAGTTTTAAAAAGCTCCACGAAAATCAATACATTTCTGTTCACTGATTCCAACTTTCTTCGAGGAGCCCCCCCTCGCTCTTGGGGATAACATTCTGTCATACGAAGTTAGAAAACAGCTCCAAGAACAATCAATGCATGGTATAGAAATCAGAGAGCGCCAAGAGTCCTAGCAGGCTAACATGCCTGTCAACGTGCTACACAACTGGCATAATGTTGCAGTCCAGCAGCAACTCGGCACTAAGATATACCTGTCCATCCACCAGCCAGTAGCAGCACGGTGCTACATTAACGACTGATTGCCAGGGCTTTTCTTTTCGGCTACCAGCAGCAGCTTCTAGGCAGCTCCCTGTGTTATGCTACGGCATCTAGCATTGTCTACAACGCCTGCATGCCAGGGCTTTTCTTTTTGGCTACCAGCAGCAGCCTCTAGGCAGCTCCCTGTGTTATGCTGCGGCATCTAGCATTGTCCACACGTCTGCATGCAAGGGCTCTTCTTTTCGGGGTTACCGGCAGCAGCTTCTAGTCAGCTCCATGTGTTATGCTATGGCATCTAGCATTGTCTACAACGTCTGCATGCCAGGGCTTTTCTTTTTGGCTACCAGCAGCAGCTTCTAGGCAGCTCCCCTTGTTATGCTACGGCATCTAGCATTGTCCACGACGTCTGCATGCAAGGGCTCTTATTTTTGGGGTTACCAGCAGCAGCTTTTAGGCGGCTCATTGTGTTAGGCCACGGCATCTAGCATTGTCTACAACATCTGCATGCCAGGGCTTTTCTTTTCGGGTACCAGCAGCAGCTAGGCAGCTCCCTGTGTTAGGCTACAGCATCTAGTATTGTCTGCAAAGTCTGCATGCCAGGGTTTTTCTTTTCGGGGTTACCAGCAGCAGCTTCTAGGCAGCTCCCTATGTTATGCTACAGCATCTAGCATTGTATACAACGTCTGCATACCAGGCCTATATTTTTGGGGTTACCAGCAGCAGCTTCTTGGCAGCTCCCTTCTTCTAGCAACACCTCCTACTATCTACCCGTCCATTACCCAGCCAGTAGCACCACGGCTAAACATTAATGTCCGCGAGCCAGGGCTTGTTTTGGTGGCTACCAGTAGCAGCTTCTAGGCAGCTCCCAGATTCCTTCACTAGGCCGAACCCACAGATTTCAGGAGCATTGGACAGCTGGCGACATCAGCTTCCTGGTGCAATCGTTTGTTTAAGGTTTGGATCAAGTAAAAGTGAGCCTGGGGAGCTGCCTAGAAGCTGCTGCTCGTAGCCGAAAAGATAAGCTGTGCTATGCTCCCACCCTACCTATTGTTCTACGCTGCCAAGCATTTGAAGGCTTCCACTAGCCCCAGGGTGCTACGGTATGTCTGTAAAGACACAATACCTTTTATTGGAGAAAGATACCTGCTGCTGGCTGTCTTCAACAGTGTCAACCACATTCAAAGCATTTCTAGTCCACTTGAAAGATAAGACAGACTGCAGTCAAGAGAAATCTCCTAGGCAGCATCGCAAGCGACGCGGAACATTGGCGGAGAGTGTTGGCGATGGAATCTAGCGGATGGAAGCCAGTTAGTTACGAGACTGTTGGCTGACGTGTCAGGCTTTTTCTCCGTCGGTTGTTGGTCGCACAAACAAACACACAGACAATGGGTTGACCCTGGGGGCTCCCGCCACCCAGAAGGCAGGGCTCCGCCAAAAACAGTTTAGGCAAACAAAAAGTACTTGAACTTCATTGTTGCGGTAATGGTACATGGCTACGGCCTAATAAAGGCTGCTTGTTGTACAGGGTGATCCTAAAGTAAGGGACTCCCCTAGAGTCAAGTCTTCCACCCCGGAAATTGCATTCGTGATCTGCCTATTGTAGCCACACAAGCATGAGGGGACTATCACCAAAGGAGCGAGGTGCCCCCCCCCCCCCCCCCCCCCCCCCCGGCACTGTTTCATGTTGGGCTACGCATGACAGCTTCCAGACAGCTCCAACATCCAGCAAATTGGTCGAGCATAAAGCTTTCAGTTGCACCGAAATGTACGTAATGTCAACTTTCAGACGCACTAGCTAGCTTTGGGTGTGTCCATAGGACAAGGGGAAGGAGCTGCCTAGAAGCTGCTATGCGTAGCCCAAAAATGAAATAGTGTCCCCCGACATAAGCAAGACAGAGGATCCAGAAATAAAGGGGTGGCCACTCCTACTAGACAGGAGGCACTCTAGGTGACAGCTGGACTGCTAGAGATACGTACTAGCAAGGCCATAATGACCAAGCAGGATTTGAACAGATTGACTGCCTGATCGGCCACACCCACAAAGCAAGGGTAATACAGTTGGGGGGCATGGAAGTGGTGTTTGGCTACATGTCCGAAGCACTCTTGGGCTGAGACGAGTTAGCCACAACCAAGTGTTTGACTGAGCCTACGCAGTGAAGGGGGTAGGGGGCGTGAGGGTGATGATGATGATGATGATGATGATGATGATGGCGGTGGTGGTGGTGGTGGTGGTTATGATGATGATGAAGATGATGATGATGATGATGATGATGATGATGATGATGATGGTGCTGATGGTGGTGGTGGTGGTGGTGGTGGTGGTGGTGGTGGTGGTGGTGGTGAGGGTGAAGTTGATGGTGATGGTGATGCTGATTTCATTTTCCCTGGCTTCGTACTGGAATCCATTTGTGACCGCAGCACGGCGAAGTCAAGGAGGTCTTATGAGCATCATGAACAAAAAGGAAATAAAGGAAGTACACAAATGAATGCATCCCATCTGCATGGTGAAAATTGATGGATCATTGGGATATGGTTGTAGGTGGTTTATGTAGGTGTGTGTGTAGGTGGCTTATGTGGGCATGGGTGTAGTTGATTCAAGGGAGGTTGGGAGCTGTAAATCCTTGGGGGCATGGGTATGGGTATAGGTGGTTCCTGGCCGGTAGGGAATAGGTGATTCATGAGGGTATGGGTGTACGTTGTTAATGTGTGTGGGGATGTGTATAGGTGGTTTATGGTGGGTTGGGTATAGGTGATTTATGAGGCGTTGGGCATTGGTCAAAATAAAGTCGTGTTCTATGAAACATGGGAAAGAGCGGGAGAGAATGAAGGTGAGACAATGGGGGGGGGGGGGGGGGGGCATAAAGCAACAACTGAGCCAGCCAGCGCTTTTTAATGTTTATTCCTGTTTTGGTCCATCGCGGCCCCACGGGTAGGCAATGTTTCCAGATCTCAAATCTCTGGGTGGAGCATCGGGCGCCACGATTGTTAATGTTGCCACCTTCCCAAATGCTACACCTGGGCATCGGGCTGCCACAATGTTTAATGTTTCCAGATTGGCAAATGCTTGGCTTGGGCATCGGGCGCCACGATTTGTTATGTTTAACAGTACAAAGGTATCGCACGCTTTCACTAGCAAGTTGGTGAGGTGGCCCCTGGGCATGAGCCATGTGGCCACTGGGCACGCTACGACCGTCCACCAATTTCAAAGTATAACAGCCCGAGCTCACCTGCTGCGGTTACAGCCCTGTGCCATGCATACAAAAAGGCGATCCCTCGTTGACCCATTCAAGAATTTGATCATTTAGCAATCAGCATGCTGAAGGTGCAGAAGAAGAAGACCGACAGTTTTATCTAGTATAGTAGTCTGCACCGCTGCCTAGTTGATCTGGGTTATCATTCGGTTGCAGAAACCTTTATTTGCCACTTAGGGTGGGGGGAAAAAAGGAAAAAAAACTTTCTATCCCAAAGCAATCCGAGCCCCACATCTGAACTTTCTGTTGCAGTAGTTTTTTTGTCGGCCAATATGAAACGGAAAAGTAATAACTGCAGTCCGATACTAGACTCGGGCAAGCCAAAAAGGCTGACCGATTATAAATGTTTCCGCCTTCCCAAATGTTACGCCGGGGCATCGGGCGCCACAATTTGTAATGTTTCCACCATCCCAAATGTTGCACCTGGGCATCTGGCTGCCACGACTTTGTAGGTTTCTGCCTTGTAAATATCACACCTAGGCATCAGGCGCCACGATGTTTATTGTTCATGCTCAAATCCTTAGGAATATCCCTGGTGGTAGATGAAACATACAGGGCAATGAACAGGGGAGAACAACGAGATGCGGATAAGGGGTGGAGGCATGCAACAACTCAGTTAGATGCCCACAACAAGCAGGCTCGCACAAGTGTGCGATATAATGGCTTGTACCTGTATCAGTCAATTTCTTCAATCTCAAGAATCTCTTTTAGCTCGCCACTCTGGTTCAGGTAGCTTTCCAGGCAGGAGAGATCATCCAGAGTGTCCACTCTAGTCAGTTCCCAGGCATGGGTCCCATGAATGAAGTCATCAACGACCCCCACACATACATTAGCTTTGCCAAGATCATAGCTGGCTTTGACATGGACCAAGGTTTGACCTCCTTTGGATAGGCTAGCTGACGTTCTAACCTCAAAGCCAGCGGACAAAATGAATGTTTTCTTGGAGCCTTCAGACAGTAGCTGCACAGCCAGAGTGGGGAAGAACTCGTATCCGTTGTATTGCTCGACAGGGGCCCTTACAACAAGCAGGTCCTCATGTGCCCCGGAGCGTTGTACCAACGTCAAAAGCTCAGCTAGGCAGCTTGCAGAGAAACAAGGTAAGAAAATCCGTCTATAATCCAATTCATTACCATCAAGCTTCCTTGCGTCCTTGAACCAAGCCACACTACTGCCATGAGCAGATTGCAGCATTTTCTGCATCGAGGCAGCTTTTACAGGATCTCTGGTCTGAAATATCTTCCATCATATTGCTTGACCCAACACCACAGGGTCCACTGGTAGCCAGGGCGCGAGAACAGCCAATCTAGATATGAAGGATGGAGTCAAGTGTCCCAGGCGGAGGACATTCCAGAAAGCCTTCAGCTCTTCCTTGCTCATACGGACGGCCCAGTCCTCACCCATCCACATGCCCATGAGTCTTAGGATTTCATTCTCCGACACAAATTTAAACACGTCTGAATCAAGGAGATAAAGAATTGTCAAAAAGTCCAGCTGCAGGAATTCTTTCGTCAAAATGCCATCGTCAATCAACCAAGTGATATCACCAAAGTGCTCAACAAGCCAGGACAGACACTTCTCCATAAGAACCTTGATGGTTGCGTGCTCAGCCAGGGCTGGGGCAGACCTCTTCAAGGAGAAGACATAATGCACTCTGTCCTCCAAGTCAAGTTCTGCTGAGCTGAGGGCTGATATGGCTCTTACGCATTGATCAGAGCACACTTCCAATCGATCAGCCAAGCGGTACACCTGCACCAACAGCGTGACCCTGCTGAGACCTGCCCCTTGCTCACTGGATAGGGCACTGTCCACTTCCTCAGCCAGATTGTCTGAGTATATAGAGCGTAACAGCACCTCACACGCCAACAGCTCCTATTCCTCCATGGGTAGCTCCAAGACTTCAAGCTGGGGGTAAGTTAGCTGAAGGGTAGGAGAGGTTACAAGCAGACCAACTGACCCACTGTGCTCCATCGGTACAAGAAAAATACCCAAGACAGCATCCATGGCCTGTAGATCCCTGAGCTCCTTCGCCCTCAGCAACATGGCGTTGATGACAAGGGAGTGGGCTGCTAGGATGACTTTATGTGTGTAGGACGAGCACACATCATCCAAGGACAGTCCTGTACACTGCCGTTTAGCTGGAGGACTGCCACTAACCAGGTCATCACTGGAAGTGGAACTGACACCTTGCGATCTCCTCAAGACCATGCGCAGATCAGCATAGGTAGGTTGGTTGAAGCTGAGCTTCATTGAAATATCGCAGACAGAGCCGCCCCCATACAAATTACAGAACGCACATTGAACAAAGTGAACAATATAAATAGATACAAATTGAGAAGAAAATCTTTATGCTCAGATGCTCAACTGTAGTATAATATATGGCCCTACTGAAATAGCACAGCATGGACAACTGTCCTAGCATGGATTGCCCAACCGAAATAGCACAGCATGCATGAATGCCACAGCATAGCATGCACTGTAGTAGCATAGAGTGCCTGACTGAAATAGCTTATACTGTCAAGCAGGGAACCAGGACAACGGACCGATCATCAACTTAGGCCAAGGCTCTCCACAGCGCTTCATGGAAGGCGTTAGCGCGGCCAGGACACTCAAGGGAGTCGAGCGCACCTAATTGTGCGCCAGTGCCACGAAATAGAAAACGATGTGCGGAAGCACGCTGGTGCTCGTAAACACTAACTAGATTGGAGCTTTCAGATCTCATGTTCAGACTCACCTAGTGATCGAGCAATCCCCAAGCAGACAAATTCAGAATCGTAGGACACGGCTAGAAACAGAACCAATTAGGAGAAGCTTTGATAGTTCGATACTAGTGAAACAATATTGGTTCGCTCCCACGCGTCACAACAGCCAATCCAGATTTTTAAAAGCTCCAGGTTTTCGGGTCTGAGAAGGGTCTGACTCAGTGACGGTGTTACTGCACCCTGCTGGCGTATGGCCACCTGAGGCTGCAGTACTCACTTTAACTTCAACTTCTTCATAGCTTTAGACTAGCTTCCTGCTGGTGGTTAGGGTGTTTTAGAGGGGCTAACTAATTGGCTATCAGCAGAGTTGGCAGGGAAAGCATGTAGCATTCCTTCCTCTTGTGAAGGTGGCACGAGTGACAGATGAGGTCTCTAGTGTTTTGGGGCACTGTACCAGTATTTATGTTACAGTCTAGGGGTAGCCAAATAGGCTATAGGGGACTTTCCCAACCTGGACATCAGGAGAGGCTAGACCAAAAAGAAGCACCGATGAACTAGCCCTAACAAATCATTTTACCGATGGTGGCGCTGAGTTTGTGCTAGAGATAATTCATTTTTCCAATTCTCGTCATATCACATTAATTATAAAAGATATCTACAAACAGGTTTCCAACCTTCAAAAGATCCAGCCTGGATGCATGATTATGCCAGAGCCTTTTAAATCCTATTCTTGACCAATTCTCAATATCTCAAAAAGCAAGTTCCTTCCTCGAGTATATATAAAGGACATTCTAACGTAACATATATTTCATATACTACCACTCTTCTACCATCATATCACAGCACCTGAAATTTCTATTAGAACGAGAGGCACAACAACAGAAGATCAGAGTCCTTTATGCCTGATTCTATTACCCCATCGTAGACCACAGTGCTGTTACTACTGTCCTGCCCCCCAGTGGCCCCCCTCCTGTCCTGCCCCCTCGTGGCACCACCCACGGTGCTACACTACGGCCCATGCCCCAATCCCCAAGCAGCAGCAACACAATAATGATAATGTACTGCCATGCCTAAATCCCAACTACAATACTACAGTACCCCTAGCAATGGTGTTACGGATTGTGGCTTTAACAGACAGCCATTTGATCGGACGGCGGTGTGTGTGGTATAACCAAATAGCACCACAAAGCAATTCAAGTTTCAAAAAGCTCAACGAAAATACCGGTACAGACATCTGTTGTTTAGCGGTTCAATATTTTTGCCGAGGAGTCCCCTGTCCTGGGAAGAACATTCTTTCACACAGACACAAAAACAAAAACCCCTCCGAGGAGTCTCCGAGGACAATTGCATAGTTTAGGAAATTAAACAGCCCTAAGAGTCCAAACATGCAAGCACTTGTTAGCTTGTTCAGCCGCCTGTCAATGTTCACATAAATGGCACAATATGGCGGTCCAGCAACACCTCGGTACTACTGTCCAGCTTCTAGGCAGCTTCCTTCTTCTAGCAACACCTCGGTACTACTGTCCAGCTTCTAGGCAGCTCCCTTCTTCTAGCAACACCTCGGTACTACTGTCCAGCTTCTAGGCAGCTTCCTTCTTCTAGCAACACCTCGGTACTGCTGTCCAGCTTCTAGGCAGCTCCCTCCTTCTAGCAACACCTCGGTACTACTGTCCAGCTTCTAGGCAGCTCCCTTTTTCTAACAACATCTTGGTACTGCTGTTCAGCTTCTAGGCAGCTCCCTCCCTCTAGCAACACCTCGGTACTACTTCCTACCCGTCCATCACCCAGCCAGTAGCACCACGGATTAACATTGACTTTCGCAATCCAGGGCTTTTCTTTCTGGCTATCGACAGCAGCTTCTAGGCAGCTCCAAGAAACCTTCACTAGTCAAATCCATAAATTTCATGAGTATTGGACAGCTGACAATATCAGCTTCCTGGCGCACTCGTTTGCTCAAGGTTTGGATGAAGTAAGAGAGAGCCTGGGGAGCTGCCTAGATGCTGCTGCTCGTAGCCGAAAAGAAAAGCTGTGCCGCACTCCCACCCTACCTATTGTGCTATGCTGCCGAGAAGTTGAAGGCTTCCACTAGACCCAGGGTGCTAGGGTATGTGTGTAGAGACACAATACCATTCCTTGAAGAAAGAGACCTGCTGCTGGCTGTCTCCAACAGTGTGAACCACATTCAAAGCATTTATAGTCCACTTGGAAGATAAGATAGACAGCAATCAAGAAAACATTCCTAAGCAGCATCGCAAGCGACGCAGAAAATTGGCGGAGAGTGTTGGCAACGGAATCGAGCAGACCGAAGCCAGTTAGTTACGAGATCATTGGCGTTCGTCTAGGTTGCTCGTCGGTCGCACAGACAAACCAACAAACGGACAACGGGATGATACTGAGGGCTCCCGCCTCCCAGAAGGGGGGGCTCGGCCTAAAAACGTTCCGGCAAACAAAGTGTACTTGAACTTAATTGTTGCAGTTCTCGAACATGGGTGTGGCCTAATAAAGGCTGCGTGTCTTACAGGGTGATCCTTAAGTAAGGGACTCTCTTAGGGTCATGTCTGACGCCATGCATGCCTTCTCCCAACCCAGAAATCGCATTTGTGATCTGCCTATCTCAGCTCCAAAAGCTTGGGTTGACTCTTACCGAAGGAGTAAGGTGGGTCCCCCTCGACACTATTTCATTTTTAAGCTACGCATGGCAGCCTCCAACTAGCTCAAACAGCCAGCCACTGGGTCTAGCCAAAAGCTTTCAGCTGCATCAAAATGTATGTAATGTCAACTTTCAGACGCACTAGCTAGCTTGGGGTATGTATGGACGGAAGAAAGGAGCTCCCTAGAAGCTACTACGTGTAGCCCAAAAATGGAACAGTGTCCCCCACAAACTGGGGTACACAAACAAGCGGCATGGAGGAACAAGAAAGGGGTGGCCACTCCTACTAGAAAGGAGGCACACTTGGGGATGGCAGGACTGCTGGGGATACGTACTTGCAAGGCCACGGCCAAGCAGGTTTTGAACATATTATCTGCTTGATCAGCCACTCCCACAATCAAGGGCGAAACTGCTGAAGAGCATGAACACAGAGTTTGGCCACATTTTTGAAGCACTCCTGGGATGAGACCTAGTCCACTAGTCAGCCACAACCAACTGTTTGATTGAGTCAGCCACAACCAACTGTTTGATTGTGCCTACATAAACGGGAAAGGGGGTAGGAGGCAAGTTGAATCAGTGTTACTGAGAGGGAAAATTGCATTAGTAATGCTCATATCATGATCAGTGTCTTTGTCTGGCTTGAGGGTACCATGATCAGCAGGCACATTAGTAATGCTCATATCATCATCTATATCTTTGTCTGGCTTGAGGGTACCATGAACAGCAGGCGCATTAGTAATGCTCATATCACTAGTGTCTTTGTCTTGTCTGAGAGTACCATGAACAGCAGGCGCATTAGTAATGCTCATATCACTAGTGTCTTTGTCTTGTCTGAGAGTACCATGAACAGCAGGCGCATTAGTAATGCTCATATCATTACCAGTGTCTTTGTCTGGCTTGAGGGTACCATGAACAGCAGGCGCATTATTAATGCTCAGATCATGATCAGTGTTTTTTTCTGGCTTGAGGGTCCTATGAACAGCAGGCGCATTAGTATTACTCAGATGTTGATCAGTGTCTTTGTCTGGCTTGAGGGTACCATGAACAGCAGGTGGGACTCGTGAACCATGGGGATATGGATGCTGGTGTTTTAGGGGTTGATGGGTATTGGTCGTTCATCTATTAGTTCTGGGTGCAGGTGGTTCATCATGGGGCATTCAGTGATGGTGTAGTTGAAGCAGTGGTCAATGAAACATGGGAAGGTCAGAAGAAGCAGAAGGAAATGGAAATGGGCCTACTAAGGGACTAAGGGCTGGCATCAAGCAAGATCAAGTTCAACTTCATACCCCCAATAATAAATAGCCCACATTGGTTGAATTCAAGCAGTGGCCAATGGAACAGGGGAAGGTTGGAAGGAGTAGGAGGGAATAGAAATGAGTCTACTTAGTAGGGAACGGCAATACAATATCATATGATATCATGCTATCATATGATGACCGCAGTCTGACTAGGCTAAAGTTACCATTTAGATACAATATCATATGATGCAGGCCGATGGAGCAGGTAAAGGGGGCAGAAGAGAAGGAAAATGATCCAGGTGCTTGGTGGAACCATGTAAGCTCGGTTAGATACCCACAACAAGCAGGTGTGACAATCAGGGGGTGGCATCAAGCGACAACTCAGTTAGATAGTTAATACGTCAGGTTCATGACCCCAATGATAAATAACCCACGTTGGTCTAATTGGAGCAGTGGTCCATGAAATAGGGCAATGAACGGAGGAAACCAACAAGATGCGGATAAGGGGTGGAATCATGCAACTACTCAGTTAGATACCCACAACAAGCAGGCTTGCATGAGTGCACATTATAATGGCTTGCACCTGCATCAGTCAATTCCGTAAATCCCCAGTGTTCCTTCTAGCTCGCCACTCTCGTTCAAGTAGCTTTCCAGGCACGAGAAATCATCCAGAGTGTCCACTCTGGTCAGTTCCCAGGCATGGGTCCCATGAATGAAGTCATCAACATCCCCCACATGTACATTAGCTTTGCCGACTTGACAGGTGGCTTTGACGTGGACCAAGGTCTGAATTCCCTTGGATATAGAAGCTGACGTTCTAACCTCAAAGCCAGCGGACAACACAAATGTTTTCTTGGAGTCGTCAGAGATTAGCTGCACAGACAGAGTGGGGAAGAATTCGTATCCGTTGTATTGATTGGGAGGAGCCCTTACTACATGCAGGTCCTCTTGTGTCCCGGTGCGATGCACCAATGTCAGAAGCTCGGCTAGACAGCTTGCAGAGAAGAAAATTTCATGATTCCAGCCATCAGCATAAAGCTTCCGTTCATCCTTGAACCATGCCACGCTACTACCATGAGCAGATTGAATCATTTTCTGCATGGAGGCAGCTTTCACAGGATCTTTGGTCTGATACATCTTCCATTCTATTGCATGTAGCAGTACATCCGGGTTTGCTGGTAGCCAAGGTGCAAGAACAACCAGTCTATATATAAAGCATGTAGTCAAGTGTCCCAGGCGGAGGACGTTCCAGAAAGCCTTCAGCTCTTCCTTGCTCATTCGGACGGCCCAGTCCTCACCCATCCACATGCCCATGAGTGTTAGGACTTCATTCTCTGACACAACTTCCAACTCATCTGATTCAAGGAAAGCAAGCACTGTCAGAACGTCTAGCTGCAGGAAGGCCTTCATCAAACTGCCATTATTAATCAAACACGTGATATCACCAAAGTGTCCAACTAGCCAGGACAGACACTTCTCTATAAGATCCTTGATGGTTGCATGCTCAGCCAGAGCCGGGGCAGACCTCTTCAAGGAGAAGACATAGTTGGCAGCATCTACTGAGTAGCAGTCTGCTGAGCTAATGGCTGAGATGGCCTGTGCACATTGATCAGTGCACACCTCCAAACGATCAGCTAAGCGGTACACCTGAACCAACAGCATGACCCTGCTGACACCTGCCCCCTGCTCACTGGATAGGACACTGTCCACATCCTCGGCCAGGTTGTCGGAGTACATGGAGCGAAATAACACCTCACATGCCACCAGCTCCTCTTGCTCCATGGGCAGCTCCAAGACTTCAAGATGGGGGTCTGTTAGCTGACGGGCAGGAGGGGAAACAAGTAGACAAACCGACCCACTGTGCTCCATCGGTACAAGAAAAACACTCAAGACAGCATCCATGGCCTGCCGTAGTTCCCTGAGCAGCATGGCATTGATAATAGGGGACTTGGACGCCAATATGAATTTATGGGCGTAGAAGGAGCGGACATCATCCAAGGACAGTCCTGCACATTGTCTTTTAGGGGGAGGACTGCCACTGGCCAGGTCATCTCTGGAAGTGGCACTGCCACCTTGTGAGCTCCTCAAGACCAGGCGCAGATCCGCATAGGTAGGTTGGTTGAAGCTGAGCTTCATAGCAATATTGCAGACACAGCCGGCCCCCTGCAGACAGAAAGCGCGTTAGACAAAGTAAATAATTTAAATTGACGGAATTTGAGAAAAACATTCTTCATGCAAGCTGACATGCTTAACTGTACTGGCATAGCATTTAGGAGTGAAGTAGCACATCAAGCTCGACTCTCGTTGCACAGCATGCACGATTGGAGCAGAATATATGGCCCTACTGAAATAGTAAAGCATGGACGACTGTCGTAGCATGGATTACCTGACTATCACAGCACAGCATGCATGACTACAGTAGCATAGATTGCTGGACTGAAATAGCACAGCATGCATGACTGTCAGCATAGCATGCACCGTCCTAGCATATAATGCCTGACTGAAACAGCATCTACAGTCCAGCAGGGCACCAGGGCAATGGACTCATCATCATCTTAGACCAAGGCTCCCAACAGCGCCTCTTGGATGGCGTTAGCGCGGCCAGGACACTCAAGGGAGTTGAGCGCACCTAATTGTGCGCCAGTGCCACGAAATAGAAAACGATGCGCGGAAGCGCGCTGGTGCTCGTGAACCCAAACTAGATTGGAGCTGTCACATCTAATGTTCGGACTCACTTAATGATCGAGCAATCCCAAAGCAGACAAATTCAGAATCACGGGACTGCTCGTCTCAGGAGGCGAACTTTGTTGACCCGACGGGGACACAGCTCGAAACTGCACCAATTAGAGGAAGCTTTGAAAGTTCGATACTAGTGAAACTCCCACGCGTCACACCAACCGATGCTGATGTATGTCCGATATAAGCTCCAGGTTTTCGGCTCTGAGAAGGGCCTGAGCTGGGTCTGGCCGTGGAGGTCTACACCGGGGTGCGGGTGTAGTCCCTGAGTGAAGCGTACTCGGGCGTACTGCACCTGCTGGCTCATCACCCCAGCCAGCCGTATGGCAACTAGAGGGTGCAGTACTCACCAGCACACATGGTCAATAACTCCAATCCCTCCAACGTAATAACCGGAAATAAACATTAACTGGAGACCAGTCTGTCCTACTTGTCTTTCCACACCATAAGACAACGCAATCAACATAGGATCATATTTCCTTTAAAAACAACTTCTTCATGGCTTGAACCTAGCTTTCTGCGGGTGGTCAGGGTGTTTAAAGGGGCTTAATACCGGTTATTGGCTTTAGCAGAGTTGACTGGAAAAGCATGTAGCAATTCTTCCACTTGTATAGGTGGTTAGGTGGCATGAGTGACATATGAGGACCCCAGTGTTTTGGGGCACTGTACCGGTATTTATGTTACAGTCTAGGGGTAGCCAAATAGGTTACAAGGGACTTTCCCGACCTCCATATCAGGAGGGGCTAAAACGAATAGAAGCACTGGTGAATGGCCCTTCGTTTGTGCTACAGAGATATTTAATTTTGAAGATTCTCATCACATTTATTATACAAGATATTTCCAACCAGGTTTCCAACCTTAAGAAAATCCAGCCTGGATTCATGATCATGCTAGAGTCTTTTTCAGCCTATTCTAGACTAATGCTCAATATCTCCCAAAGCAAGTTCCCATCTTCAGAGTATAGTGGAAATTTTAACATACAGGTAACATGTAGTTCACATTCTACCACTCTTCTTCCATCAACCATCATATTACAACACCTGCCAATTATATAAGGACGAGGGGCACAAATCAGAAGATCAGAGTCCTTTATGCCTGAATCTTTAACTCCCACGGAGAACCACAGTGCTATGTAACTGCCCTGTCCCCTGGTGGCACCACGCAGGGTGCTACGTTACATCCCATGCCCCAATCCCTCAGCAGCAGCAACACAGCGGTGATAATGTACTGCCATAGCTGTGTGTGTGGCTGTGTAGCTGTGTGTGTGGCTGTGTAGCTGTGTAGCTGTGTGTGTGGCTGTGTAGCTGTGTGTGTGTGTGGCTGTGTAGCTGTGTGTGTGTGGCTGTGTAGCTGTGCCCGGAACCCCAACTACAGTACTTCAGTACCTCTATCAATGGTGTTATAGAAATATAGAGTGTGGCTTAACCAGACGGCCATCTGATCAGACAACTGTGTGGTATAACCAAATAACACCAAAATGCAATTCAAGTTTCAAAAAGCTCCACAAAAATAATGGTTCAGAAATCTGTTGTTTATCCATTAAATATTTCCCCCGTGGAGTCCCCCCTCCTAGGAAGAAAATTCTGTCACACATCTGCACACATGCACAAAAACGAAACCCCTCCGTTACAATCAATGCATGTTTAGGAAATCAAAGAGCCCTAAGAGTCCAAGCATGCAAGCACTTGTGAGCTTGTTCAGCCACTTGTCGATGTTCACATAAATGGCACAATATGGCGGTCCAGCAACACCTCGGAACTACTGTCCAGCTTCTAGGCAGCTCCCATCTTCTAGCAACACCTTGGTACTACTGTCCAGCTTCTAGGCAGCTCCCTTCTCCTAGCAACACCTCGGTACTACTGTCCAGCTTCTAGACAGCTCCCTTCATCTAGCAACACCTCGGTACTACTGTCTACCTGTCCATCATCGACCAGTAGCACCACAGTTCTACATTAACGCACGCAAACCAGGTCATTTCTTCTTGGCTACCAGCAGCAGATTCTAGGCAGCTCCAAGAGACCTCCACTAGGCCAAACTCAAAGATTTCAGGACTAATGGACAGCTGACAACATCAGCTTCCTGGCGCACTAGTTTGCTCAAGGTTTGGATGAAGTAAGAGAGAGCCTGGGGAGCTGCCTAGATGCTGCTGCTTGTAGCTGAAAATAACAGCTGTGCCTCACTCCAAACCTACCTATTGTGCTATGCTGCCGAGCATTTGAAGGCTTCCACTAGCCCCAGGGTGCTAGGGTATGTGTGTGAAGACACAATACCTTTCCTTGATGAAAGAGACCTGCTGCTGGCTGTCTTCAACAATGTCAACCACATTCAAAGCATTTATAATTTACTTGAAAGATAAGACAGACTGCAATCAAGAAAAAATGCTAGGCAGCGTCGTAAGCGACGCAGAAAATTGGCGGAGAGTGTCGGCGACGGAATCGGGCAGACCGAAGCCAGTTAGTTATGAGACCGTTGGCGTTCGTCTCGGTTGCTTGTCGGTCGCACAGACAAACCAACAAACAGACAACGGGATGACACTGAGGGCTCCCGCCCCCCAGAAGGGGGGGCTCCGCCAAAAAGAGTTCCGGCAAACAGAGTGTACTTGAACTTCATTGTTGCAGTTCTGGAACATGGCTGTGGCCTAATAAAGGCTGCTTGTTTCTACAGGGTGATCCTTAAATAAGGAACTCCCTTAGAGTCAAGTCCGACGCCATGTATGCAGTCTCCCAACCCGAAATTGCATTCGTGATCTGCCCGTCCCAGCTACAAAAGCATGAGGGGACTCTCGCCAAAGGAGTGAGGTGGGTCCCCCCGATATATATGTATCCTCAGCCAGCTTCAAGAGCCAGCCACTGGGTACAGTCAAAAGCTTTCAGTTGCATCGAAATATATGTAATGTCAACTTTCAGACGCGTTAGCGAGCTTTGAGCGTGTCCAAAGGACAGGGGGAAGGAGCTTCTTAGAAGCTGCTATGTGTAGCCCAAAAATGTAACAGTGTCCCCCAACACAAGCAAGCGGCATGGAGGATCCAGAAAGAAAGGGGTGGCCACTCCTACTAGAAAGGTGGCACTCTTGGGGACGGCTGGACTGCTGGAGATATGCACTCGCAAGGCCACGACCAAGTAGGCTTTGAGCAGATTGACTGGCTGATTGGCCACTCCCACAAATCATAGACAAAACTGCTGAAATGCATGAACACGGAGTTTGGCAACATATTCAAAGCACTCTTGGGCGAAGACCACGTACACGAGTTAGCCGAAACCAACTGGTTGATTGCGCCTACATAAACAGGAAAGGGGGTAGGAGGGATGTTGAATCATTGTTACTGAGAGGGGAAATTGCATTTGTATTGCTCATATCATGATCAGTGTTTTTGTCTGGCTTGAGGGTACCATGACCAGCAGGCGCATAAGTAATGCTCACATCATGATCAGTGTCTTTGTCTGGCTTGAGGGTGCCATGAACAGCAGGCGGGACACGTGGACCATGGAGATTGGATGTTGGTGGTTCATGGGTTGATGGGTATAGGTCTTTCATGCATTAGTTATGGGTGCAGGTGGTTCATCATGGGGCGTTCAGTGATGGTCTAGTTGATGCAGTGAGCAAGATACTATCAACAAGCCAGGCTGCATGAGTTTGCATTAGAATGGCTCTTACCTGCATCAGTCAATTTCATAAATGCTTAGTCGCCCTTTCATCTCGCCACTCTGGTGCAGGTAGTTACCCAAGGACGAGAAATCATGCAGAGTGTCCACTCTGGTCAGTTCCCAAGCACGGGTCCCATAAATGAAGTCATGGACGGCCTTGTCCATACTCACTGGATTGCCAACTCTGCAAAGCCCACAGTAGGCTTTGACATGAACCAAGGTCTGAACTCCTTTGGATATGCAAGCTGCTGTTCTAACCTCAAAGCCAACAGACAAAACAAACGTTTTCTTGGAGCCGTCAGACAGTAGCTGCACAGACAGAGTGGGGAAGAAATCGTATCCGTTGTATTGACCAGGAGGAGCCCTTACTACATGCAGGTCCTCTTGTACCCCCGAGTGTTGCACCAATGACAGAAGCTCAGCTAGACAGCTTGCAGAGAAACAAAACTCGTGAGACCAGACACCAAAATAAGGCTCCCGTGCGTTCTTGAACCACGCCACACTACTGCCATAAACAGATTGCAGCATTTTCTGCATGGAGGCAACCTTCACAGGATCTTTGGTCTGATACATCTTCCATTCTATTGCATGTTGCAATACATCCGGGTCTACTGGTAGCCAGGGTACTAGAGCAGCCAATCTAGATATGAAGGATGTAGTCAAGTGTCCCAGGCGGAGGACGTTCCAGAAAGCCTTCAGCTCTTCCTTGCTCATTCGGACGGCCCAGTCCTCACCAATCCACACACCCATGAACACAAGGACATCATTCTCCGACCCAACTCCCAACTCATCTGATTCAAGGAAAGCAAGCACAGTCAAGAAGTCCAGCTTCTTGAAATCTTCCATCAAATCGTCATCGTCTACCAAACACGTGAGATCACCAAAGCATCCAACTAGCCAGGACAGACACGTCTCCATAAGAACCTTGATGGTTGCATGCTCAGCCAGGGCTGGAGCAGACCTCTTCAAGGAGAAGACGGAGATCACCACATCTACCGATTCGCAGTCTTCATAGCAAATGGCTGAGATGGCCTGTGCACATTGATCAGTGCACACCTCCAAACGATCAGCCAAGCGGTAGACCTGCACCAACAGCGTGACCCTGCTGACACCTGCCCCTTGCTCACTGGATAGGGCACTGTCCGCTCCTCCAGCCAGGTCGTCAGAGTACATTGAGCGTAACAGCACCTCACATGCCAACAGCTCCTGTTGCTCCATGGGCAGCTCCAACACTTCAAGCTGGGGGTCTGTTAGCTGACGGGTAGGAGGGCACACAATTAGCCTAATCGACCCACTGTGCTCCATTGGCACAAGAAAAACACTCAAGGCAGCATCCATGGCCTGTAAATCCCTGAGCTCCTTCGCCTTCAGCAACATGGCGTTGATGACGGGGGAGTGGGCTGCTAGGATGACTTTGTGTGTGTAGAACGAGCACACATCATCCAAGGACAGTCCTGTACACTGCCTTTTAGCCAGAGGACTGTCACTGGCCAAGTCATCACCGGAAGTGGAACAGCCACCTTTCGAGCTCCTCAAGACCAGGTGTATATCCGCATAGGTTGGTTGGTTGAAGCTGAGCCTCAAAGACATATCGCTGACAGAGCTGACCGCCTGCAAAAAGAAAGAGCATCGGACATTATTTCAGAAGGTACATCCTTATGCCTTTGTCAGACAATATAGATAGACTCCAAATTCTCCAACGTTATTCAATCAGGGTCATGTAGTTGATACAATACTGGTATAATTTTAGTGAAAATGTGTTGAAAATTGAGAAGACTGTTGTTCATACAAGCAAGCATGCAGAGCTTTGGTGGCCTAGCATGCATGAATTACTGATTAATAAATAGCAAAGCATGCATGACTGTCGCTGCAACGCATGCACAAATGTAGTAGAATAGATTGCCTGGCACATCATGAACGACTGGAGCATGGATTGCCCAACTGAAATAGCAGAACATGCAAGATTCACAGCACAGCATGATTGACTGTAATAGCATAGATTGCCTCACTGAAATGGCAAAGCATGCACGACTGTCACAGCATAATTTACACAGTAGTAGCCGGTAGTTGCATAGATTGCCCCACGGGAATAGCTTCTACAGTCCATCAGGGCACAAGGATAATGGAACCATCATCATCTTAGGCCAAGGCTCTCAACGGCATCAGCGCCTCTCGGAATGCGTTAACGCGGCCAGGACATTCATGCGACTGGAGCGCACCTAATCGTGCGCCAGTGCCGCGAAACAGAAAACGATGTGCGGAAGCGCGCTGGTGCTCGTGAACACAAACTAGATAGGAGCTTTCTAGACTCACGTAGTGTTCAAGCAATCCCCAAGCAGACAAATTCAGAATCGTGGGACTGCTCGTCCCAGGAGGCGAATTTTGTTGACCCGACGGGGACACAGCTCGAAACTGCACCAATCAGAGGAAGCTTTGATAGTTCGATAACAATGAAACAATAATTGTTCGCTTGTAACGTATTGAATACGTCTTATATAACGCGGTATAGTTCTTAACGGGTGGGCAAGGGTCGCGGTTGTCCTTAGAGGGCCAAATTATTATAACTATCTCTGGACGGGGCGCAGGGCTCAGGCCAAAAAGGAAAGTACACACACACACACACACACACACACACAAGTACACCGGGAGGTACACCACCATAAAACAGAAAAACACACACAAGTACCCAGCTCAGGCCTTTCCGGAATGCCGGGCCTCTCTCAGAGCCGAGAACCTGGAGCTTGTTTCAGACATCGGAATTAGTTGTTGTGACGCGTGGGAGCCAACCAATATTGTTTCGCTAGTCCGCGCTAGTATTGAATTATCAGAGCTTCCTCTAATTTGTGCAACAAAGTTCGCCTCATGGGACGAGCCGTCCCACGATTCTGAATTTGTCTGCTTGGGGTCTTATCGATCATTGGGTAAGTCTGGAAACCAGATCTGAAAGCTCCGGTCTAGTTTGTGTCCAAGAGCACCAGCGCGGTTCCGCACATCGTTTTCTGTTTCGCGGCACTGGCGCAAAATTAGGTGCGCTCGAGTCCCATGAGTGTCGTGGCCTCGCTAACGCATTACGAGAGGCGCTGATGCTGGAAGCCTTGGCCTAAGATGATGACGGTTCCATTATCCTTGTGCCCTATTGGACTGTAGAAGCTATTTCAGCGGGGCAATCTATGCTACTGGTGTATGCTATGCTGTGACACTCGTGCATGCTGTGCTATTTCAGTCCGGCAATCTATGCTACTTCCGGCATGCACTCATGCCTGCTATGCTGTGCCAGTCTTGCATGCTGCCCTATTTCAATTGGGCAATCCATTCTACAACAGTCGTCCATGCTGTGCTATTTCAGTAGGGCAATCAATTCTAGCACATTTGTGCATGCTGTGCAGCAACAGTTGTGCTGCTGTGCTACTTCAGTCTTTCATGGTATGCCACTACCGTAAAGCATGTTTGCTTGCATGAAGGATGCTTACAATATTTTTCACTTTTTCAGTCTCTCTGTATATGTTTTGAAGTCTAGGTCTGCTTGAATTGCATGGTTTTAGCCTATGACTTCCAGTTGAAAGACAACTATTTCGTTATAATGTTGCCCAACCACATCAGTCCAATATATAAATACTCAAGTTTGGGTTTACTGAAGTGGTGGGAACCAGGTCAAATGAAACATGCTCATTTTTGGCGGAGCCCCCTCTTCAAGGGGGTGGAAGCCCCCAGGGTTACACATTTATCTGACCGGCTGACCGACCGACCAACCGACCGACCGACCGACCGACAGACAGACTCTCGTAACTAACTAACTAACTCGCTTCCGATGCCACCTGTTGCTCTGTCGAGAACACTCTCCGCCAATTTGTAGCGTCCGACGTTGCAAATAACTTGTTGTTCAGTGGGGTTCTCCAAATTGAATCACCTTATTTGTAAGGAATGAATCAGGGTTTGTCGTACTCAAAACAATTGTCATCAAACTAAAAAGTAGGTAGACCTATAGTGCACCTCTTCCCTTATAATTCATGGCGATGGCAGGTTATGTGAGGTAGTTATGGCAGGCGGTACGGCAGTACACAGAGCAAAAAATCACTGATAATTTGCATTTGTTAGGTGTCCTAAGCCATGTCCGTAGCTGCGGAGACTTAGTTACATCATTTTGAGTTACAGGTTTTTCCTTACAGCTTAAAGTACAACTAAAAAAATGATTTAAAAAATTGATTCAAAAATATAATTAAAAGTGGATTTAAAAAGTGGATTGAATTTTAAATTTCAATAGACAAACTTTTGAAATAAAAAACGTGAATTTTACAACTTTTATTGGAATAGCCACACATGAAGTTAGAATTTGATTTGGGAAAGGGGGGTGAATTCTAAAGTGTGAAGGTGGGATTGAGACAATGGGAGGTGGATTTTCTATTTGCACTGCTATTCCAGTAAATTCCGAGGCCAAGGCTGAAAAGTGGCCTCCGGCCTTGTGGTAGGAGTTCGATAAACCTTTTGTCCCGCGGAAACTTCATACGCGGAATCTTGAGCGATCTCGTACCTCCATCTCGTTAAGTTGATTCAAGTTTTTTCATACATTTCGTGTACGGCCTCCCGAGCAGGGCTGCTCGCGGCCAGATGCGGATGCGAACAGAAATAGCTGCGCACCTAGCTGGCCCATTCGCGGACAATATGATATACTCAGAATTCAATTCTGAGCAGTTGGGATCATGTACGTATTGGAATCACAATAGCAATTCAACTTAGGATGTTCTAGGACTTCCGCACCTATGGAGATATGCCTTTACATGAAGCAGCCTAGTCTACATCTTTGCTGTGGGTACGATCTCCGAGTGCTTGGGGCCTTGGAAAAGCCTTAGAGCTGCCATTTAAGGCCCTGTAAGGCTTTTGTTTACAAATTTGTATTATGGGTTGTGGGCCCTTTCATTTGGCCTGAATGTGCTTCATTTCTCTTGAGATCTAGGTGCACAAAAATTGAGGCCATTACCTGGGAGCACATGTAGCCTGGGCCAAATGATTATAGGCGACCACAACCTATCTAGACGCACATGATTTGTAAAGGAATATAGCATGCTGTTGAATTTCCACCCACTTTTCAAAGAATCGGTTTTCGCATTTCTTTTGCCTGGACCTCTTGTATCGATTAACGATATATAGTATGAAAAACTAAATCCATTGATTTAGGAAATTTGTTTATTTGTCACTCCTCTTTAGCCAGGATGTTTTGTATCAACCAGATAACCCTGGATGAATAGATTGGGGTAATCGAAGTCCTTGTGCGCATACTGGTATGCTTGTTTTTGAAATGTCTCTTTTTCCCATGCTCTTTCTTTGTCCAGGCGGTCTGATCCCTATACAATATGTCAAAGGAGGCCTTTTTCAACAAGCCTACCTATGCGGATCTACGGCTTGTCTTGAGGAGCTCACAAGGTGGCAGTTCTACTTCCAATGATGATCTGGTCAGTGTTTGTGGCAGTCCTCCAGCTAAAAGACAGTGTACAGGCTTGCCCTTGGACAATGTGTGCTCGTTCTACACACACAAAGTCATCTTGGCGTCCAAGTCCCCCGTCATCAACGCCATGCTGCATAGGGCGGAGGAGCTCAAGGACCTGCAGGCCGTGGATACTGTCTTGAGTGTCTTTCTTGTACCGATGGAGTGCAGTGGGTCAGTTAAGCTACTTGTAACCCCTCCTACCCATCAGCCAACTAACCTCCAGCTTGAAGTCTTGGAGCTGCCCATGGAGCAAGAGGAGCTGTTGGCATGTGAGGTCCTGTTACGCTCTATGTACTCTGATGACCTGGCTGAGGAAGTGAGAAGAACCCTGTCCAGCGAGGAAGGGGCAGATGTCAGCAGGGTCAAGCTGTTGGTGCAAGTGTATCGATTGGCTGATCGTTTGGAGGTGTGCACTGATCAATGTGCACAGGCCATACCAGCCCTTAGCTCAGCAGATTGCGACTCAGTAGATACTGTGAACTCTGTCTTCTCCTTGAAGAGGTCTGCCCCAGCCCTGGCTGAGCATGCAACCATCAGGGATCTTATGGAGAGGTGTCTGTCCTGGCTACTTACACGCTTTGATGAATTATTATCTGCTGTTTGGGATGATTGTTTGACGAAGGAATTCCAGCAGCTGGACTTTCAGACAGTGCTTTCTTTCCTTGAATCAGATGAGTTGGTAGTTGCCTCAGAGAATGAAGTCCTAACACTCATGGGCATGTGGATGGGTGATGACAGGGCCGACCAAATGAGCAAGGAACAGTTGGGGGCTTTCTGGAACGTCCTCCGCCTGGGAAGCTTGACTCCATCCTTCTTATCCAATTTGGATGTCGTCGCACCCTGGCTACCAGTGGACCCGGATGTATTGCGACGTGCAACACAATTCAAGATGTATAAGACCAACGATTATGTGAAAGCTGTCTCCATGCAGAAAATGCTGCAATCTGTTTATGGCAGTAGTGTGGCCTGGTTCAAGAATGCACGGAAGACTTTTGATGCTACCTGGCCTCTCACCTTTTGTTTCTCGGCAAGCTGCCTAGCCGACCTTCTGACAATGGTGCAACGCTCCGGGGCGCACGAGGACCTGCATGTTGGAAGGGCTCCTCCCATGCAATACAACGGATACGATTTATTCCCCACTCTGTCCGTGCAGCTTCTGTCTGACGGCTCCGAGAAAATATTTGTGTTGACCCTTGGCTTTGAGGTTAGAACGTCAGCTTTCATATCCAAAGGAGTTCCAACCTTGGTCCACATCAAAGCCAGCTGTTCACTTTGCAGCGACACTGCATTTAAGAGAGACGTTGATGACATCATCCATGGATCCCTTGCCTGGGAACTGACCAGAGTGGACACTCTGGATGATTTCTCTTGCCTGGAAAGCTACCTGAACCAGAGTGGCGAGCTACAAGGGGCACTGGAGATTCGCAAAATTGACTGATGCAGGTGCGGGCCATTATATTGCACATTTATGCAAGCCTGCTTGCTGTGGGCATCTAACTGAGTTGTTGCATGATTCCACCCCTTATCTGCATCTAGTTTTTCCACTCTGTTCATTGCCCTGTTCCATCGACCACTGCTTCAATATGACCAATGTGGTTTATGTATTATTGGTGGTATGAACCTAACATCTTGCTTGATGCCACCCCCTGATTGTCTCATCCTCATCCTCTCCCGGTCTTCCCCCTATTTCATTGACCACCACTTAAACCTGACCAATGCCCAATGCCTCATGAATAGGGTTTGGAGGGGGGGTCTTAGCTCCTTAGCACTAACAGCGGTAATGAGCGCTAAAACAAAATCCGGATTTTGAGTGCTAACTGGAGGTGAAGAGAAAATAATTAGCACATCGCCTTGGCACGTTGTCGTGGCTGGAAACGAAACGCGACGGTAACAGAGGGATGAGGGTACGAGTAGCAGGTCCCGCAAGAACAGTACGACAAGAGGTTAGGCAGGCAGTACAGATATCTGTCCTCTGCCAGTTACTCGAAGCCTGTGATGTTATCACTCGCTCATTTTTGCATTGCGTCGCTCAGCAATTCTCATTCGCGAATGGCAACCGTTTCCAATCCACCCAAGTCTTGGTATGTGAGAGGCGGAAAACAGGTATTCATGGGCTCGGCGCTGCCACCTACCCAGCTTTTCGAACGACTGAATAGCGTCAAGGGAGGTTGGAAGAAGCTCTTACAACCTGAGATGCAAGCTTCTGAGATAACTTGCTCCCATGGAGGTAGACGCTGGCTGGACATACGAAGGGGGAAACTGGGAAGGCCAAAGGGAAAAAAATATGGCTGTTACTTATATTTGAACGGTGCATGGCGTGGAGTCCACACTCACAGTCGACCCGTGAGGACCTAACGAACTTGACCTGTCAGCCTGGTGCCAATGCCAACCGATGCCAACCAATTCCAAACCAATGCCAACTAAGTAGCTGCACGATGCCCGAGCCAACCGTCTGCGACGTCCTAAACATTATAAAGCGTGCAGCGCGATGCTTCACCCAAGCCACCAGTCGGTCGGATACATTAAGTATCGCGCATGCGCGATGCTTCACCCATCGTTTCAGAATTCAAAAACATTAACCAGACCTGAGAAAACGATGGACCAATTCTCAAATAACATTTAAATCGCGCAACAAACGATTAATCGTGCCTTCAAAAATTACTGGCGTCGTCGCTTGCACGAAATGCAGTCAGGTATTCAGCCCTTCGAATCCCCAGGCATCCTACAATATGCATTCTGACCCGACCAAAAGATCTTACTGCAAGGGGTTACTGGCTGAAGACAAGAAGAAGTCGGCTTCAGCACTGAATGAGCTGCTGCATGATGTTGATGACTCTAATGAGGAGGATTTGGTGGGGGTGGAGAAGGTGGAGCTGAGGAGTAGCCCACGCATTGCAAATCAGCGCAGCAAGGTTTCTGTGCCCCAAGAGGGCAAGGCATGGTGGCCAAACCCGTCCCAAACATCAGAGTTCATCCGGTATTTTGCCATGTTCCTGTACACCAGTGAAACTCCATTCAACAAGGCAAACAACAGTGCTCTCAAGAAGATGGCTAATGTGGTGGGCGTCACAATGCCTACTGACAAGGTCTTCCCCAAAATAAACAGTGCTCTAGATTTCGGACAGACCCATCCACGATGTTTGCCATACTTTCTTATGTACTTACATACGTATTTCCCTCCAATGTAACGTGTTGATATAATTATACGGCGATCTTCGTTCGCTCCCGCAGCTATGAGCTACTTTATCATGAATTCATGACAGTCAGATCATACACAATTGCCACAAAGGTCAGTTGGATGCATAACAACACTCTCATACACATGTAGCACTTTTTCTGGGTTGTTTTGGCTTAGTTTGGCCTAATTAATTGTTACTAATAGGGCTAATTTAGCTATTAGCCCTAATAGGGCTAATTTTGTTCGCCGTTAGCCCTAACCTCCGAAGCCTACTCATGAATCACCTATTACCAACCCGCCATGAACCACATATACCCATACCCACATGAGCCACCTACACCCATGCCCTCATATGCCATCTACCCCCTTACCAGACCCACACAAACCACCTACACTCGTACCCCCTATGAACCACCCACATCCAACCACCTATGAATTTCCTACATACATACCCACATTAACCATCATCACCCAAATCCCCATGGTCCACGAATCCCGATGTCCATGGTACAAACAAGCCAGACAAAGGCAACAGATACTGATCTGAGCAATACTGATGCATTATGCCCCCTACCCCCTCCCATGTGTAGGCTCAGTCAAACACTTAGTTGTGGCTAATTCTTGTCAGCCCAAGAGTGCTTCGAGCAATACTGATGCAATACTGATGCAAAATGCTCTGAGCAACCTTTGAGCAATACTGATGCAATATGCCCCCTACCCCCTTCTCTGTGTAGGATCAATCAAGGGCTTGATTGTGGCTAACTCGCGGACATGGTCTCAGTACAAGAGGGCTTCAAAAACGTGGCCAGACAGCGCTTCAATGCCCCCCAGCAGTACTGCCCTTTACTTGTGGGAGTTGCCGATCAAGCAATCAAGCTGCTCAAAACCTGCTTGGTCGTTATGGCCTTGCGAGTACGTACCTCCAGCAGTCCAGCAATCACCAAGTGTGCCTCCTTTCTAGTAGGAGTAGCCACCCCTTTCTGTCTGGATCCTCTGTGCCCCTTGTTTTGAGTCAGGGGACACTATTCCATGTTTGGGCTACGCGCAGCAACTTCCAGGCAGCTCTTTCCCCCCGTCCTTTGGGCGAGCCTTAAGCTAGCTAGTGCGCCTGAAAGTTGACACGACGGTCATTCCAATGCTTCTGAAAGCTTGAGGCTAGACTCAGTGGCTGGTTGTTCGTGCTGGTAGGAAGCTGCCATGTGTAGCCCAAAATGAAACAGAGCCGGGTGGGATCCACCTCGCTCCTATGGTGAGAGTCCCCTCATGCTTTTGTGGCTAGGATAGGGAGATCACGAATGTGATTAACGTGTTGGGAGACCGCATGGTGTTGGAATAGCCCCTAAGGGAGTCCCTTACTTATGGAATACCCTGTAAGACAAGCCTCCTTTATTAGGCCGGAGTCATGTATTAGTACTGCAACAATGAAGTTCAACTATGTTTTGTTTGCTGAAACTCTTTTCTCTTGATTGTAGTCTGTCTTGTCTGTCTGTCTTTCCTTTCAAGTGGACTAGAAATGCTTTGGATGTGGTTGATGCTGTTGAAGACGGCCGGCAGCAGGTATCTTTCTTCACACACATAGCACGCACCCTCAGGATGGTGGCAGCCTTCAAATGCTTGGCAGCGTAGCACAGTAGGTAAAGTGGGAGTGTGGCACAGCTTTTCTTTTCGGCTACGGCTACGGCTACCTCCAGCTTCTAGGCAGCTTCCCAGGCTCTCTCTTCATCCAAACCTTAAGCAAACTAGTGCACTTAGAAGCTGATGTCATCAGCTTTCCAATGCTCCTGAAATATTTGGGTTTGGCCTAGTGGAGGTCTCTGGGAGCTGCCTAGAAGCTGCTGCCGGTAGCCAACAAGAAAAGCCCTGGTGTGCAAAAGTTAATTTTGAACCGTGGTGCTACTGGCTGGGTGATGGACGGGTAGACAGTTGTTGCTAGAAGAAGGGAGCTGCCTAGAAGCTGGACAGTAGTACCAAGGTGTTGCTAGAAGAAGGGAGCTGCCTAGAAGCTGGACAGTGGTACCGAGGTGTTGCTGGACCGCCATATTGTGCCATGTATGTGAACATCGACAGGCAGCTGAACAAGCTAACAAGTGCTTGCATGCTTGGACTCTTATGGCTATTTAATTTCCTAAACCATGCATTGATTCTTCTCGGAGGGGTTTTCGTTTTTGTTTATGTGTGACTGAATTTCCCCCCTAGGAGTGGGAACTCATCGGGGGGAATATTGAATCGCGAAACAACAGATTTCTGTACCAAGATTTTCGCTGAGCTTTTTGATACTTGAATCGCTTTATGGTGCTACTAGGTTTACCATGCACACGGCTGTCTGATCAGAAGGTCGGCTGGTAAAGCCACACTCTATAACACCATTGCTAGGGGTACTGTAGTACTGTAGTTGGGGTTCCGGGCATGGCAGTGCATCTACACCATTGTGTTGCTGCTGCTGGGGGATTGGGGCATGGGCAGTAATGTAGCACCGTATGTGGTGCCACCATGGGACAGGGTGGTTACATGGCACAGTTGTTCTCCGAGAGGCTAATAGAAGCAAGCATAAAGGACTCTGATTTTGTGCCCCCTCGTTCGTATATAATTTTCAGGTGCTGTGATATGATGGTTGATGGTAGAAGAGTGTTAGAATACGAAATACATGTTATGTTAAACTGTCCTCCATACCGTTACTCACAAGATAGGAACTTTCTTTTTGAGATATTGAGGATTGGTCCAGAATTGGCTGAGAAAGACTCCAGCCTGATCATGAATCCAGGCTGGATCTTTTGAATGTTTGAAACCTGGTTGGAAATATCTTGTATTAAATATTCATAAATGTGATGAGAATCTAGAAGATAGAATCTAGAAGATAGCACGAACTCAGGGCCTCCTTCGGTAAAACAATATGTTGTGGCCAATTCATCAGTGCTTCTTTTCGTGTTAGCCCCTCATAATATCACGGTCGGGAAAATCCCTTATAGCCCATTCGGCTACACCTAGACTGTAACATTTTTACCGGGACAGTGCCTCAAAACACTGGGGTCCTCATACATCACATAGGAATCATATGGGAAGGAACATGAGCAATTTGCCATGAGTGCATGTGAGTACTGCAGTACTGCACCCTCAAGTGGCCAAACGGCTGCGGCTGGGGTGATACGCCACCAGACCACTCAATTGGCCACGCGGTTGAGTACTGCAGCCTCAGGTGGCCATACGCCAGCAGGGTGCAGTAACACTCTTCTCAAACCCGAAAACCTGGAGCTTATTTTTAAACATAGGAATTGGCTGTTGTGACGCGTGCGAGCGAACCAATATTGTTTCACTTGCATCGAACTATCAAAGCTTCCTGTAATAGGTGCTGTTTCGTGCTGTGTTCCAGTCGGGTCAACTAAGTCCGCCCCCTGGGACGAGCAGTCCCACGATTCTGAATTTGTCTGCTTGGGGATTGATCCATCACTGGGTGAGTGTGAACATCAGATCTGTAAGCTCCGATGAACTTCGTGTTCACGAGCACCAGCGCGGTCCCGCACATCGTTTTCTGTTTCGCGGCACTGGCGCACAATTAGGTGCGCTCGAGTCCCATGAGTTTCCTGGCATCGCTAACGCATTCAGAGAGGCGCTGATGCGGTTGAGTGCCTTGGCCTAAGATGATGATGGTTTCTTTATCCTTGTGCCGTACTGGACTGTAGAATCTATTTCAGTGGGGCAATCTACGCTATTACAGTCAATCATGCTGTGCTGTGACAGTCATGCATGCTGTACTAATTCAGTTGGGCAATCCAGGCTATGACAGTCGTCCATGCTGTGCTATTTCAGTAGGGCAATCTATTCTCTACTACATTTGTTCATGTGTTGCAGCAACAGTCGTGCATGCTTCGCTATTTCAGTCATGCATGCGAAGCCACTAAAGTTGAGCATGCTAGCTTGCATGAACAACAATCTCCTCAGTTTCCAACATTTTTTGGCGGAGCCCCCCTTCTGGGGATGGGAGCCCCCAGGGTTACCCATGTGTCCTTCTGTGCGACCGATAAAAAAAATGAAGCCTGACGCGTCAGCCATCTGTCTCATAACAACTGGCTTTTGTCAGCTCCATCGATGCCACCTGTCGTTCTGTTGCCAGCACACTCCGCCCATTTTCCGCGTCGCTTGCGACGCTACATAGGACTTGTCCACTTGTGTTATACCAGTAATGTATCGACTACATGACCCTGAATGAATAACATTGGGGAATTTGGAGTCTATCTATATTGTCTGGCCAATGCATACGGATGTACCTGCTGAAACAATGTCCAACACACTTTATTTTTGCTGGCAGTCAGCTCTGTCAGCGATATGTCTTTGAGGCTCAGCTTCGACCAACCTACCTATGCGGATCTACTCCTGGTCTTGAGGAGCTCGAAAGGTGGCTGTTCCACTTCCGGTGATGACTTGGCCAGTGACAGTCCTCTGGCTAAAAGGCAGTGTACAGGACTGTCCTTGTATGAGGTGTGCTCGTTCTACACACACAAAGTCATCCTAGCAGCCCACTCCCCCGTCATCAACGCCATGTTGCTGAGGGCGAAGGAGCTCAGGGACCTACAGGCCATGGATGCTGCCTTGAGTTTTTTTATTGTACCGATGGAGCACAGTGGGTTGGTTAGGCTAATTGTGTCCCCTCCTACCCGTCAGCTAACAGACCCCCAGCTTGAAGTGTTGGAGCTGCCCATGGAGCAAGAGGAGCTGTTGGCATGTGAGGTGCTATTACGCTCTATGTACTCAGACAACCTGGCTGGAGGAGTGGACAGTGCCCTATCCAGTGAGCAAGGGGCAGATGTCAGCAGGGTCACGCTGTTGGTCGAAGTGTACCGCTTGGCTGATCGTTTGGAGGTGTGCACTGATCAATGTGCACAAGCCATACCAGCCCTTAGCTCAGCAGACTGCTACTCGGTAGATGCTGTGAACTATGTCTTCTCCTTGAAGAGGTCTGCCCCAGCCCTGGCTGAGCATGCAACCATCAAGGATCTTATGGAGACGTTGTACTAATCTGGGGCTATGTTTGGAGAATTTGTGGTGATCATCAGGGTGTGTTTCGCGTGTCCCCTAGGTGATGCAATGTTCGAGTCGGATAAGGTTTGCCACTACCAGCCCTGCGCTTCGGTCCAAGAGCGGGACTTCTTACTGTTTCTTCCTTTTCGTTTGAATCCCAGAGTTGATGACTTGTCTGGAATGTTGGGCTTTTTTTTGGTCTCTGTTGAGTCATGAAAGCGAATTTCTTCCTTACAGTGTGTTTGCATGCGGCTGTGTGTATTGGGGTTGGTTCGAGAGGTAAGGTTGGTTCTGAAATGCCGTATCCGATTATGAGCTTAGGAACGAGACTCGGGTAAGGCTTTCTCGTGAGAACGTTTCCTCCGGTCCTCGTGTTGTACCACCTTACTACAAGATCCCTTCATATTGCTAGATTGGCTTTGTTCAGTACCCTGGGCTACCAGTGTACCCGCGATGGTAGTTGCAACTGCTGGTCCCGAGAGATATTGATTCAATTCGGCTAAGCTGCATACTTTTGTCAGGTTGTCAGTGCGGCGTTGCCTCACAGACCTCTCTTCCCTGTTTTAACGCAGTCTGCCGCCCACGTACCGTTCAGCATTCGCATGGTCTACTAGAAAAGGTGCTGCAAATGCTATTTTGTAATGGTGCAGCTCCCTTGTCAAGTTGTTTTGGTCATTTTTGTATCTGGCATCGACTCTAGATCACGCCTATGCGGTAAGTCTTTTACTTGCTTTCTGGCCGGCAGTTCCTCTCCCTTCATTGATGACTGGATTCTCGAGTAATCTTCTTTAGTCTCTTATGCAGATGTACTTCCAAATGTCGAGAGGCGGGATCCCGTGATTCGTTTGTGCGAACGATTTGGGGCAGGATAGAGAACGCTCCGTGGGGGGAGGGGCCAGAACCAGAGCACGGCCTGCTAGTAAAGTGTCGCTCCTTCTACTGCTAGCAAGACCATATTTGTGTCATTGCTCCATGCTACCTGCTTCTGTCTGCCCTCGACCAACTTCCTTCTTCTGGCTGCAGCTTCGCTGCTCAGCGCGACTGCAAATATGATTACGGGTCCGGGGCCAAGTCCCTGCCGCTATGTCCGGCTTGACCGATTCTATGATCCACCCACACTCCCCCAATTTGCTTGCGGGCCGGGCTGCGTTCCCCGTTCTAAGGGCTGACGGCGTTCTTTATGGTGAAAAACCCTGGATCTTAGCAATTGTATCGTTGGGATGCAAAAATAGTGCCCCCTACCCCCTTCTTTGGGCAATACTGGTGCAATATGCCCCCCACCCCTGATCTGAGCAATAATGGTGCAATATGCCCCCTACCCCCTTCTTTGGGCAATACTGATGCAATATGCCACCGGCGGTAGGGCCGGCGCCGTTCTTTGATAATCAATCTATTTGCAAATATTCGCCCTCCACCGCCTGATCTGAGCATAAGAAAAAACGAGAGGGAAATGGTGCAACATGCCGCCCCACCTACCCCGCTACTTTAAAAGGGCAATACTGATGCAATATGCCCCTCACCCCTGATCTGAGCAATACTGATGCAAAATGACCCTTACCCCCTCTGCGTAGTTTCAGTCAAACACTTGGTTGTGGCTAACTCGTCTCAGCCCAAGAGTGCTCGGAGCAATACTGATGCAATACTGATGCCATGCTGATGCAATACTGATGCAATATGCTCCCATTGCTTTCTCCCTTGTGTAGGATCAATCAAGGGGTCCCTTTAGCCTATTTGGTCTCCCCTTGGACTGTAACATACTTTCATACATACACACAATAATGATGCCAAATGATGCCCCCCCCCCCCCCCCCCCCCCCCCCCCCCCTACCCTGTGTAGGATCAATGACGGGCTTGATTGTGGCTAACTTGCGGCCATGGTCTCAGCCCGAGAGGGCTTCAAAAACGTGGCCAGACAGCGCTTCAATGCCCCCCAGCAGTACTGCTCTTGACTTGTTGGAGTTGCCAATCAAGCAACCAAGTTGCTCAATACCTGCTTGGTCGTTATGGCCTTGCGAGTGCGTATCTCCAGCAGTCCAACCATCCCTAAGTGTGCCTCCTTTCTAGCAGGAGTGGCCACCCCTTTCTTTCTGCTTCCTCCGTGCCCCTTCTGTGTTTCGGGGGACACTGTTCCATGTTTGGGCTACGCGCAGCAGCTTCTAGGCAGCTCCTCTCCCCGTCCTTCCGGCAAATTGAAGCTAGCCAGTGCGTCTGAAAGTTGACATTACAGACATTTCAATGCAACTGAAAGCTTGGGGCTAGACCCAGTGGCCGGCTGGTGGACCTGTCTGGAAGCTGCCATACGTAGCCCAAAATGAAACAGTGCCGAGGGAGACCCACCTTGCTCGTTTGGTGAGAGTCCCCTCATGCTTATGTGGCTGAGATAAGCAGATCATATCATACAATTTACGGGTTGGGATACCGCATGCATGGCGTCAGACTTGACCCTAAGGGAGTCCCTTACTTAAGGATCACAACAAGCAGCCTTTACTATGCCGTAGCCATGTTCCAGTACTGCAACAATGAAGTTGAAGTAATTTTGTGTCCAGAAGCTCTTTTCTCTTGATTGCAGTCTGTCTTATCTTTCAATGGGACAAGAAATGCTTTGAATGTGGTTGTTGCTGTTTCGACAGCCAGGAGCAGGTCTCTTTCTTCAAGGGCAGGTATGGTATCTTTGCAGTCATAGCACCCTGGGGCTTGTGACAGCCTTCAAATGCTTGGCACCTTAGCACAAGAGGGAGGGTGGTAGTTTGGCACAGCTTTTCTTTTCGGCTAGCAGCAGCTTCTAGGCAGCTCCCCAGGCTCTCTCTTCATCCAAAACTTAAGCAAACAAGTGCTCCGGAAGGAAGCTGAAGTCGTCAGCTGTCCAATGCTCCTGAAATCTTTGGGTTCGGCATAGTGGAGGTCTCTGGGAGCTGCCAAGAAGTTGCTGCCGGTAGCCAACAAGAAAAGCCCCAGCGTGCTGACGTTAATGTTGAACCGTGGTGCTACTGGCTGGGTGATGGACGGGTAAATAGTAGTAGCGAGGTGTTGCTAGAAGAAGGGAGCTGCCTAGAAGCTGGACAGTAGTACCGAGGTGTTGCTAGAAGAAGGGAGATGCCTAGAAGCTGGACAGAACCGAGGTGTTGCTAGAAGAAGGGAGCTGCCTAGAAGCTTGACACTAGTACCGAGGTGTTGCTAGAAGAAGGGAGCTGCCTAGAAGCTGGACAGTAGTACCGAGGTGTAATTATAAAAAATGTGCTGCCTAGAAGCTGGACAGTAATACCGAGGTGTTGCTAGAAGAAGGGAGCTGCCTAGAATCTGGACAGTAGTACGGAGGTGTTGCTAGAAGGAGGGAGCTGCCTAGAAGCTGGACAGTAGTACCGAGGTTTTGCTGGACCGCCATATTGTGCCATGTATGTGAACATTTACAATGGGATGAACAAGCTAACAAGTGCTTGCATGCTTGGACTCTTATGGCTATTTAATTTCCTGAACCATTCATTGATTGTAATCGGAGGGGGGGTCGTTTTTGTGCATGTGTGCAGATGTGTGACAGAATTTTCTTCCTAGGAGGGGGGACTCCTCAGTAAAAAAGATTGAAGCGCTAAACAATAGATGTCTGTACCAGTATTTTCGTGGAGCTTTTTGAAACTTGAATTGCTTTTTGGTGCTATTTGGTTTTACCAAGCACACAGCCGTCTGATCAGATGGCCGTCTGATAAAGCCACACTCTAGAACACCATTGCAAGGGGTACTGCAGTTGGGGTTTGGGCATGGCAGTACATTATCACCAATGTGTTGCTGCTGCTGGGGGATTGGGGCTTGGGCAGTAATGGAGCGCCGTGCTTGGTGCCACCAGGGAACAGGGCAGTTACATAGCACTGTGGTTCTCCGAGGGGGTTTAATAATCAGGCATAAAGGACTCTGATCTTCTGATTAGTGCCCCTCGTTCTAATATAATTGGCAGGTGTTGTAATATGATGGTTGATGGAAGAAGAGTGGTAGAATATGAACTACATGTTACCTGTATGTTAGAATGTCCTCTATACTCAGAAGATAGGAACTTGCTTTTGGGGAAATTGAAATTTTTTCAAGAAAAGGCTGAGAAAGACTCTAGCATGATTATGAATCCTGGATATTTTGGTTGGAAATATATTGTACAATAAGTGTGGAAAGGTTGGAAATATATTGTACAATAAATGTGACGAGAATCGTAAAAATGAATCGCTGTAGCACAACTAAGGGCCTTCGTTGGATAAATGATTTGTTGGGGCCAATTCGTTCTAGCTCCTCCTGATATCGAGGTTGGGAAAGTCCTTTTTAACTTATTTAGCTACCCTGGGCTGTAAAATACATACAGGTACAGTGCACCAAAACACTGGGGTCATCATCTATCACTCGTGCCACCTTATCAAGAGGAAGGAATGCTGCATGCTTTTCCAGCCAACTCTTCTGATTGCCAATGAGCTTGGGCGCTTGGCCACTTCAAAACACCCTTACCACTAGTACAAAGCTAGTCTAAAGCCATGAAGAAGTTTACGTGAAAGGCATGGATACATGATCCAATGTTGATTGCGTTGTCTCGTGGCGTGGCAAGACAAAGACCCTTCTCAGCAGACCCTCCTCAGACCCGAAAACCTGGAGCTTATTTTAAACCTTGGGAAATGACTGTTTTGACGCGTGGGGGCGAAACAATATTGTTTCACTAGTATCGAACTATCAAAGCTTCCTCTAATTGGTTTAGTTCCGAGCTGTGTCCCTCTCGGGTCAACAAAGTTCGCCTCGACCCGTGCCACGATTCTGAATTTGTCTAAGGGATTGCTCGATCACTAGGTGAGTCTGAGAATTAGATCTGAAAGCTCCAATCTAGTTTGCGTTTACGAGCGCAAGCGCGCTTCCGCACATCGTTCCCTATTTTGTGGCACTGGCGCACAATTAGGTGCGCTCGACTCCCTTGAATGTCCTGGCCGCGCTAATGCATTCCAAGAGGCGCCGTGGAGAGCCTTGGCCTAAGATTCTGATGGGTCCATTGTCCTGGTGCCCTGCTGGACTGTAGAAGCAATTTCAGTCAGGCAATCTATGCTAGTACTGTGCGTGCTCTGCTGTGACAGTCATGTGTGCTATTTCTAGCAGTCTATGCTACGACAGTCGTCCATGCTGTGCTATTGCAGTAGGGCCATATATTCTACTACAGACGTGTATGCTGTGCTCCTTCAGTCCTAAATGCTATGCCACTACAGTCGTGCATGCTGTTCAACGACAGTCTGTAATGCTATGCCACTACAGTTGAGCATGCATGAAGAATATTTTCTCATTTGTCATCAATTTTCTATTATTCACTTTCTTCAATGCTCATCTGCATGTAGGGAGGTGGCTTTGTGATATGTCTATGAAGCTCAGCTTCAACCAACCTACCTATGCGGATCTACGCCTGGTCTTGAGGAGCTCGCAAGGTGGCAGTTCTACTTCCAGTGATGAACTGGCCAGTGGCAGTCCTCCCGCTATAAGACAACGAGCAGGACTGTCCTTGGATGACATGGGCTCCTTCTGCACCCACAAAGTCATATTGGCGTCCAAGTCCCCTGTCATCAACGCCATGTTGCTGAGGGCGAAGGAGCTCAGGGACTTAAAGGCAATGGGTGCTGGCTTGAGTATTACCCTTTTACCTGTGGAGTGCCAAGGGGCTGTTTGTCTATTTGTTTCCCCTCTTGCCCGTCAGCCAACAGACCCCCAGCTTGAAGTCTTGGAGCTGCCCATAGAGCAAGAGGAGCTGTTGGCATGTGAGGTGCTATTTCGCTCCATGTACTCCGACAACCTGGCTGAAGAAGTTGACAGTGTCCTATCCAGTGAGCAGGGGGCAGGTGCCCACACGGTCACGCTGTTGGTGCAGGTGTTCCGCTTGGCTGATCGTTTGGAGGTGTGCACTGAACAATGTGCACAGGCCATCTCAGCCCATAGCTCAGCAGACTTCTACCCATCAAGTGCTCTGAACTATGTCTTCTCCTTGAAGAGGTCTGCCCCAGCTCTGGCTGAGCATGCAACCATCAAGGATCTTATGGATAAGTGTCTTACTTGGCTAGTCGGAGTCTTTGGTGATATCACGCCATTGATTAATTATGGCTTTTTGATGAAGCTATTCCAGATGCTGGACTTTCTAACAGTGCTTGCCTTCCTTGAATCAGATGAGTTGGAAGTTGCTTCGGAGAATGAAATCCTAACACTCATGGGCATGTGGATGGGTGAGGAGTGGGCCGTCCGAGTGAGCAAGGAAGAGCTGAAGGCTTTCTGGAACGTCCTCCGCCTGGGACACTTGACTACATCCTTTATATCTAGATTGGCTGTTCTTGTGCCCTGGCTACCAGTGGACCCGGATGTATTGCAACATGCAATAGAATGGAAGATGTATCAGACCAAAGATCCTGTGAAAGCTGCCTCCATGCAGAAAATGCTGCTATCTGATCATGACAGTAGCGTGGCATGGTTCAAGAACGCACGGAAGCTTTATGCTGGTGGCTGGGAATTTGACTTCTGTTTCTCTGCAGGCTGTCTAGCTGACCTTCTGACATTGGTGCAACGCTCCGGGCCACTAGAGGACCTCCATGTAGTAAGAACTCCTTCGGAGCAATTCAGTGGATACGATGTCTTCCCCACTCTGTCTGTGCAGCTACAGTTTGACGGCTCCAAGAAAACATTTGTGTTGTCCGTTGGCTTTGAGGTTAGAACGTCAGCTTACATATCCAAAGGAGTTCAGACCTTGGTCCACGTCATAGCCAGCTGTCTTGGCGAAGAGGAGGAATATGTGTGGTACCTTGATGACTTCATCCGTGGGACTCATGCCTGGGAACTGACCAGAGTGGACACTCTGGATGATTTCTCGTGCCTGGAAAGCTACCTGAACCAGAGTGGCGACTTAAAAGGGACACTGATGATTGAAGAAATTGATTGATGCAGGTATGAGCCACAATGTATAGTGTACATTCCTGCAACCACTACTTGTTGTGGGTATCTAACTGAGTTGTTGCATGATTCAACCCCTTATCTGCATCTTGTTGTTCTCCTCTCTTCATTGCTCGACCACTGCTCCAATTAGACTAATGTGGTTTATTTATCATTGGGGTCATGAACCTCATGTATTAACTGTCTAACTGAGTTGTAGCTTGATGCCACCCCCTGATTGTCTCACCTCCATTCTCTCCTGCTCTTTCCCATGTTTATTAGAACACCGCTTTATTTTGACCAATGCCCAACGCCTCATGAATAATCTATACCCAACCCACCATGAACCATCTATACCCACCCCCCATACATTGACAACGTACACCCATACCCTCATGAATCACCTATTCCCTACCCGCCATGAACCACCTATACCCATACCCATGCCCCCAAGGATTTCCCGCCCCCAACCCCCCTTGAATCAACTACACCCATGCCAACATAAGCCACCTACACACACACATACATAAACCACCTACAACCATATCCCAATGATCCATCAATGTTCACCATGCAGATAGGATGCAATCATTTGTGTACTTACTTTCTTTCCTTTTTGTTCATGATGCTCATAAGACCCCCTTGACTTTGCCATGCTGCGGGCACAAATGCATTTCAGTAGGAAACCAGGGGAAATTTAATCATCATCATCATCATCATCATCATCATCATCATCATCATCATCCTCATCCTCATCCTCATCCTCATCCTCATCCTCATCCTCATCCTCATCCTCCTCATCCTCATCCTCATCCTCATCCTCATCCTCATCCTCATCCTCTTCCTCATCCTCATCCTCATCCTCATCCTCATCCTCATCCTCATCCTCCTCATCCTCATCCTCATCCTCACCCTCACCCTCACCCTCATCCTCATCCTCATCCTCATCCTCCCCCTCCCCCCCCCCTCCCCCCCCCCTCCCCCGACCCTCACCACCCTCACCACCCTCACCACCACCCTCTCCACCACCCTCACCACCACCCTCACCACCACCCTCTCCACCACCCTCACCACCACCCTCACCACCACCCTCACCACCACCCTCACCACCTCCCTCACCACCTCCCTCACCACCACCCTCACCACCCCCCCCTCCCGGTCACCACCACCCTCACCACCTCCCTCACCACCTCCCTCACCACCTCCCTCACCACCACCCTCACCACCACCCTCACCACCACCACCACCACCACCATCACCACCACCCTCACCACCACCCTCACCACCACCCTCACCACCACCATCACCACCACCCTCACCATCACCATCACCATCACCACCACCCTCACCACCACCATCAAGACCACCCTCACCATCACCATCACCATCACCACCACCCTCACCACCACCCTCACCACCACCCTCACCACCACCCTCACCACCACCACCACCACCACCACCACCATCACCACCACCATCATCATCATCACCATCATCATCATCACCATCATCATCATCATCATCATCATCATCATCCATGAATCACACTATTTATGGTAACCGCAATCCAGATAAAGATGATTGAAAATGATATTGATGCCATTACCCCCCTACCCCTTCCCTGTGTATGTAGGATCAATTAAACAAGTGGTTGTGGCTGCCTTGTGGACGTGGTCGCAGCCCAAGGGTGCTTCAAATATGATATATGTGCCAAACACAATTTCCATGCCACTCAGCACTTTCGACCTTGATTTGTGGGAGTAGCAAATCAAGCAGTCAATATGTCCAAAGCCTGCTTGCTTGTGGCCTTGCGAGTACGTATCCCCAGCAGTCCAGCCGTCCCCAAGAGTGCCTCCTTTCTAGTAGGAATGGCCAACCCTTTTTTCTGGATCCTCCGTGCCGCTTGTTTTGAGTCAGGAGACATAATTCCATGTTTGGGCTACGCATAGCAGCTTCTAGGCAGCTCCTTTCCCCTGTCCATCCGGCAAACCTGAAGCTAGCCAGTGCGTCTGAAAGTTGACACTACAAACATTTCAATGCGACTGAAAGATTTTGGCTAGTCCCAGTGGCTGGCTGTTGAACCTGGCTGGAAGCTACCATGCGTAGCCCGTAAAATGAAATTGTGTCGGGGGGGACCCACCTCGCCCCTTTGGTGAGAGTCCCCGCATGCTTATGTGGCTTGGATAGGCGGATCACGAATGCAACTTCCGTGTTGGGAGACCACATGGTTTTGGAACTACCCCCAAGGGAGTCCCTTACTTATGGAATACCCTGTTTGACAATCAGCCTTAATCTAAAAATAAAATTTAATGCGATAAGAATCGCAAAATACAATTTTCACTCAAACTGTAGAACGGATTTAGGAACCCTATTGAAAGATTGTTTTGGGTTCAGTTCATCAGTATTTTTCCTTTTTAGCCCCTCCTTATTCAAAGGTCGGGCAAATCTCTTTATCCTATTTGGCTACTCCTTGGACTATTACAAACAAACAGGCTTGAGCCATGCACCAGTACCGGCTGCAATAATGAAGGTCAAATACATTTTGTTTGCCCAACTATGTTCTCTTGATTGCAGTCTGTCTTATTTTTTAAGTAGACTAGAAATGCTTTATATGTGGTTGACACTGTTGAAGACAGATAGCAGCACTTCTCTCTCTTCAAGGAAAGGTATTGTGTCTTTACACTCATAGTTAGTGGCAGCCTCCAAATGCTTGGCAGCGTAGCACATAAGGTAGGGTGGGAGTGTGGCACAGCTTTTCTTTTCGGCTACCAGCAGCGGCTTCTAGGCAGCTCCCCAGGCTCTCTCTTACTTCATCAAAAACTTAAGCAAACGAGTGCACCAGAAAGCTGATATCGTCAGCTTAACATTGCTCCTGAAATCTTTGGATTCGGCCCAGTGGTTGTCTCAGGGAGCTGTCTAGATGTTGCTGCTGGTAGGAAAAAAGAAAAGCCCTGCCATGCAGACGTAAATGTAGCACCGTGGTGTTATTGGCTGGGGGATGGACAGATAGACAGTACCTTAGTACCAAGGTGCTTCTGGACTGCCACATTATGCCATTTGTGTAGCACGTTGACAGGCATGTTAGCCTGCTAGGACTCTTGGTACACTCTGATTTCTATACCATGCATTGATTGTTCTTGGATATTTGTTCTTTGTTTGTGTGACAGAATGTTATCCCCAGGAGGGGGGACTCCTCGAACAAAGTTGGAATCCGTAAACAGAATTTCTTGATTTACGTGGAGCTTTTTTAAACTTCAATTGCTTTTTAGTGCTATTGCTTGGGGTACTGGGGTTAGGGTCTGAGCTGGGTAGTACAGTTATACCATCGTGTTGCTCCTGGGGGATTGGAGAATGGGAAATAACGTTGCACCGTGGACCTGCGAGGGGATACTAGAAGCAGCCACTGAGGTCCTTGCTCATCTGATGTAATGCCCCTCATTCTAATAGGATTTGCAAGTGCTGTGGTATGATGGTTGCTGTTAGAAGAGTGGTAGAATATGAAATATGTATTTTGTTTCCTTCAGGAAGTGAAGATAAGAAATTCCTTCTCGATAAATAGAGAATTGGCTGACGAAGACTCTAGCATGAGGTTGGTCATGACACCTGGATATTTTGAAGGTTGGAGACCTGGTCGAGAATGTCTAATAAAACATATGAATACATGTGATGCGGAGCGTAAAATTTATGCTATGCTGAGGCAAAGTTCATCAATGCTTCCTTTCGCCTCTACACCTCCTGATATCGAGGTTGAGCAAGTAAACAAAAATCTTTAGCCTTTTTTACTACCCCTAGACTGTAACATACTTACCCGAACAGTACCCGAAAACATTGGGGCTCCTCATATATCACCCATGCCACCTTGACAGGAGGAAGAATTGCGACATGGTTTTTCAGCTAACTCTGCTAATAGCTAATTAGTTGGACCCTTTAAACACTCTGGCCACCAGCAGAATGCCACGTTAAAGCCATAGCCATGAACAAGTTGAAGTTGAAGGCATGTGCACATATGATCCGCTGTTGATTGCTTTGTCTCGTGGAGTATGGTGTGGCAAAACAAGCAGACTGCTCTTCTGTTCTTTCTTTATTTCTAGTTCTTGGTGGGAAGGATTGGAGTTATTGACCATGTGTGCAGGTGAGTACTGCACTCCCGTCAAGTGTCCGGCCATACGCATACGGCTGGGGACAGAGGGGACCTCTGGCTGGGGAGTACACCCCGGGCCGGGGAGTACCAGACCCAGCTCAGGCCCTTGTCAGAGCTGAAAACATGGAGCTTGTTTCAGGCTGCGGAATTGTTTAGTGTGACGCGTGGGAGCCAACATATATTGTTTCGCTAGTATCGAACTATCAAAGCTTCCTGTAATTGGTGCAGTTTCGAGCTGTGTTCCCTGTTAACAAAGTTCGCCTCCTGGGACGAGTCGTGCCACGACTCTGAATTTGTCTGCTTGGGGATTGATCGATCACTGGAGTGGGTGAGTCTGAAACCAGAAAACTAGATGTGAAAGCTCCGACATAGTTTGTGTTCACGAGCACCAGCGCGCTTCCACACATCGTTTTCAATTAGGTGCGCTCGAGTCCCATGAGAGTCCTGGGCTCCTGGCATCGCTAACGCATTCCCGACGGCGCAGTTGTTGTTGAGAGCCCTGGGCTAAGATCATGACTGTTCCATTATCCTGGTGCACTACTGGACTGAAGAAGCTATTTCAGTCGGGCAATCTATACTTCTACTGTGTAAGCTATGCTGTGACAGTGGTGCATGCTTTGCCATTTCAGTGAGTCAATCTATGCTATTACAGTCAATCATGCTGCGCTGTGAGTCTTGCATGCTGTGCTATTTCAGTTGGGCAATCCATGCTACGACAGTCATCCATGATGTGCTATTTCAGCAGGGCAAGCCATTATGCTACATTTGTGCATACTTAGCTATTTCAGTCATGCATGCTAGGCCACTAAAGTTGAGCATGCTTGCGCTTGTACGAACAACAGTCCTCTCAGTTGTCATCAATTTGTTCACTTGTGTTAAACCAGTATTGTATCAACTACATGAAACTGAATGAATAACGATGAGGACTTTGGATCTATATATCTTGTCTGACCAAGGCATAAGGATGTAACTACTGAAACAATGTCCAATGCACTTTCTTTCTTTAGGCGGTCAGCTCTGTCAGCGATATGTTTTCGAGGCTCAGCTTCAACCAACCTACCTATGCGGATCTACGCCTGGTCGTGAGGAGCTCTTAAGGTGGCTGTTCCACTTCCGGTGATGACTTGGCCAGTGGCAGTCCTCTGGCTAAAAGGCAGTGTACAAGACTGTCCTTTGATGATGTGTGCTCGTTCTACACACACAAAGTCATCCTAGCAGCCAAGTCCCCCGTCATCAACGCCATGCTGCAGAGAGCGAAGGATTTCAGGGACTCGGTTGTGTCCCCTCCTGCCCGTCAGCCAACTGACCCCCAGCTTGAAGTCTTGGAGCTGCCCATGGAGCAAGAGGAGCTGTTGGCATGTGAGATTTTATTTCGCTCCATGTACTCCGACAACCTGGCTGAGGAAGTTGAAAGTGTCATATCAAGTGAGCAGGGGGCAGGTGCCTGCAGGATCAAGCTGTTGGCGCAGGTGTACCGCTTGGCTGATCGTTTGGAGGTGTGCACTGATCAATGTGCACAGGCCATCTCAACCATTAGCTCAGCAAACTGCTACTCAGTAGATGCTGTTGACTCTATCTTCTCATTGAAGAAGTCTGCCCCAGCCCTAGCTGAGCATGCAACCTTCAAGGTTCCTATGAAGAAGTGCCAGTCCTGGTTAGTTGGACACTTTGGTCGTATCATGCGTTCGATTGACAATGGCAGTTTGATGACAGAATTCCTGCAGCTGGACGTCTTGACAATTATTGCTTTCCTTGAATCAGATGAGTTGGAAGTTGCGTCTGAGAATGAAGTCCTCGTGTTCATGGGAATGTGGATTGGTGAGGACTGGGCCGACCAAATTAGCAAGGAAGAGCTGAAGGATTTCTGGAGCATCCTCCGCCTGGTACACTTGACTCCATCCTTTATATCTAGATTGGCTGTTCTTGCACCCTGGCTACCAGTGGAACCTGATGTATTGCAACTTGCAACATACTGGAAGATGTGCCAGACCAGAGATCCAGTGAAGGCTGCCTCCTTGCTGAAAATACTACAATCCTGTCAATTACAGTGTGGCAGTAATGTGTCATGGTTGAAGAATGCACGGAAGCTTTATGATGGTGGCTTGCGTTTTGTCTTCAATTTTTCAGCAAAACGTCTAGCTGACCTTCTGACATTGGCGTCTTAGACTGGGACGTTGCTGACTTCATTCATGGGACCCATGCCTGGGAACTGACCAGAGTGGACACTCTGGATGATCTCTCGTGCCTGGAAAGCTACCTGAACCAAGGTGGCGAGCTAGAAGGGACACTGGTGATTGATCAAATTGACTGATGCAGGTACGAGTCATGAATCCATCATATTGCACACTCATGCAAGCCTGCTTGCTGTGGGTATCTAACTGAGTTGTTGTATGATTTCACCCCTTATATTCATCTTGCTCTTCTCCTCTTTTCATTGCCCTGTTTCATCGACCACTGCTCCAATTAGACCAACGTGGGTTATTTATCTTTCGGGTCGTAATCCTGACGTATTAAATGTCTAACTGAGTTTTTGCTTGATGCCATCCCCTGATTGTCTCACCTGCTTGTTGTGGGTATCGAACCAAGCTTACATGGTCCTTCCCCTTATCTACATCTTGTTTCCCCCCTCTGTTAATTGCCCTGTTTCATCGACCGCTGCTTCAATGTGGCTTACATATCATTGGGGTCATGAACAGGGTTGTTCAGGAAGACCCCCAACTCTGCGTCCTGAGATGTAACCAATTGTATAGCCTCCTTCCTGAAACGCAACCAATTTCATAGCCTGCGTCCTGAGACGGAACCGATCAGCATAGCCTGCGTCCTGATCCGCAACCGACCCATAGGAGACGCAACTGACCCGCAACCGACCCGTCTGCGACGCACCCAACCCACTGAAGCTGTGTTCGCAACGTAACGGACCCTCCCCACGATGCGGCTCATGACGCAACTGACCCTTCTTTGTCGTTGCGTCATCTTCTTTGTCCACCACTCACCTGGATCATTTTCCTTCTCTTCTGACCCCTTTTCCTGCTCCATCGGCCACTGCTTGAATTCACAGTCAGTCATACATTGTCAGATTGCCGGCATCTTTTGATATCATATTAATATTCTGTTGCCGTTCCCTACTTAGTAGGCTCATGTTCATTCCCTCCTGCTCCTTCCAACCTTCCTCATTTCCATCGGCCACTGCTTGAATTCAACCAGTTTGTGTGTGTGTGTGTGTGTGTGTGTGTGGGTGTGGGTGTGGGTGTGTGTGTGTGGGGGGGGGGGGGGCGCACTGTGTCCAGAGGGCCAACGGTGGTTAATAATTATTGGCTGTATGATCGTTGACTTGATCTTGCTTGATGTCACCCCTACTCCCTTATTAGGCTCATTTCCATTCCCTCCTGCTCGTCTCGACCTTTGCATGTTTCATTGACCACTGCTTCAATAATACCAACGTGGGTAATTGATTACTAGGGGTATGAACCTAACCTCTTGTTTGATGCCACCCATTGATTGTCTCATCTTCATACTCCCCCACTCTTCCCCCTATTTCATTGACCAGCCCGGACCAGCACTTTATTTTGACCAATGCCCAACACCTCATGCATCACCTATTCCTAACCCGCCATAAACCACCGTTACCCATACCGACATGAACCACCCACACCCACCCCCCCAAACATTAGGCACGGACACCCATACCACCATAAATCACCTTTTCCCAATCCCCTATGAATCATCAACACCACAAGTCCACAACCCACACGAACCACCTACACCCAGCTCCCCATACATGGACCACTTACACCCCACTCCCCATACATGGACCACCTACACCCATACCCAAATAAGCCACCTACATCCCCCCCCCATGAATCCCCTCCCCCCCCCCCCATGAATCACCTAAACCCATACCCACATAAGCCACCTACATCCATCCCCTGCATCCCCCCCCCCCATAAATCACCTACACCCATACCCATATATGCCACCTTAACGCACACCTACATTAACCACTTACCCCCCCCCCCCCCCCCCCCCCCCCCCCATGAACCACTAACACCCATATCCCCATGGTCCATACATTTGCACCTTGCAGAGGGGGCGCATTTATTTATTTTATTTCCTTTTTGTTCACAATGCTCATAAGACCCCCTTGACTCCGCCAAGCTGCGGGCACAATTGGAGTCTAGTAGGGAAATGAAATCATCATCATCATCATCATCATCATCATCAATATTTCACCTATTGTTCTTCTTACTGCGAATGTCTTTTTGAAAGCAGGCAGAGGTGGGAGCTTGATGATATCATGATGACATCATCATATCCCCATGATCCATGAATTCCACTATTCATGGGAACCACAGGCTAGACAAAGACAACTGATAATGATATGAACAACACTGATGCAACTTGCCCCCTACCCCCTTCCCTGTGTATGTAGGCCGAATCAAACAGTAGGTTGTGGCTGACTTGTGGACATGGTCTCAACCCAAGAGTGCTTCCAATGCAAAATTGGGCCAAACACCATTTCCGTGCCCCCCAGCAGTATTGCCTTTGATTTATGAGAGTGGCCAATCAGCCAGTCAATCGGCTCACAACCTGCTTGGTCATGGCCTTGCAAGTGCGTATCTTCAGCATTCCATACTTTTCGCACTTTCTAACATCAACCAAAGTGCATGGGGAATGCATGCAAAGTGCATGAGAGAAGTCTGGGATTTACGATGCCACTATCTCATTCCTGAATGCCGTTCGCACGCGTTCCGCATTTCGGCCACTTCCCCGAGTGAAGAGTGCTGGCCAGCCGTCCCCAAACGTGCCTACTTTCTAGGAGGAGTGGACACACCTTTTCTTTCTGAATCCTCCGTGCGGCTTGTTTGTGTCGAGGAACCCAACTCGCTTCTTTGGTGAGAAAAGTAATGATATCGCCAGGTAGGGCATGGTATCAAGGGAGCTCTGTCTTACGGCCGTAGGGAACAAGCTGCTACTTTACATGGACAAAGTTACCATGGCGGTTGACTGCTACCGTCCTTTGTTGAGAGTCCCCTATTGCCTATGTGGTAGGGAAGGGCAGATCACGAAAGCAGTTTCTTGTCTTTACACAGCACCCTAGGGCCATTCCAGCCATCCCCCAGGGTGCCTCCTTTCTAGTAGGAGTGGCAACCCCTTTCTTTCTGAATCCTCCGTGCGGCTTGTTTGTGTCGGGGGCACCCACCTCGCTCCTTTGGTGAGAGTCCCCTTGTGCCTATGCGGTTGGGATGGGCAGATCACTAATGAGGGGGGGGGGCTCCGTTGCGTCGTAGCATAGATTTTGAACTTAGTTGCTTCTCATGAAGCAGATTACAAAACAATCTGCTTCTCGAGAATCACATTTAGGGATCCCCTTGAACAACTCTGCCTCTGTGGTGGCACCGGGAGATGGCGGCAGGACAGTGATAAAGGCCCCAAATACAATACGGTAGGTATGAGACCTAAAGCCCCGCTAAGGCACACAAATGGAATCATCATTGGTTGCAGGGTATGTTATTATTGAGTCCCTTGCTCACTTGCTTTGCCCCATATGACTTCACTCAACTGATATAGATGTGATTGAACTGGAATACCCGTGTGTCTAGCAGAGGCCTTTATTCATATATAGCTGCACACCTGGGTCACTTGCATGTAATCAGCTACACACATAACACTCTAGTAGTTGGCCACCTGCCTTGCCCATTTTGATTGGGCCAGTAGGCCACCAGTTGCAAGAGTGCTACACTGCGTTGAATGGGATAACCTACCCTACATGCAGCTGATCAAGGATGCTAAAGATCTGACAGTCGCCTAAAACTTAGAGCTAATAATGACCTGGTTCAGAAGCTTTGATTCAAATCTTGGGAATGAATGGAAAAGTTAGAAAAGTGTCCTTGTTAGTCAGCCTGGAAGCTACGCAGTTGCTCAGCAGATGAGCAGACGAGCAGAGTCAGATACAACTGAACCAGATCCAGATCAACGGAGTCCTTTCAGCCTACCCACCTTCTCCTTCAGAACTGGTCTGTGCATTCCGCAAGCGAGTCGACAGAAAGTTGAGGGCAAACAGACGGTGGGATTTTGGGGCGTCAGTTACTTGTTCTGACAAATCCAAAAACTGCTGAACAGACTGTTTTGTTACGTGCAGCGCCTGGTGCAGCGCATTATGCCCGTGCAGCGCATATAATAATAATGCATACCAAAATCCGGACCCGAATAGCCATTGGCACTGCGTGTACCGCTGAAGTACACTCGTGCAATTGCGATGTTTGATGGTGAAGGCTCGTCCATAAAGCATCAATAGCTCTGGTTGTAGCAACATATTGCTTTCTACGCGTAGGTCCTGTACCTCCTTTCCCACCGCGCTTGCCATCGGAAAGAATACCCAGGTAAATATATTGTAATTCTCCTTGATGGGAAGGTCTTGAATCTTGATAATTGAACTGCCGCTTTCTGCCCTGGTCTGATCAGTGACTACCGAGACACTGCCACATAATATTTGGAAACGCACGCAATTCCATTGTTTGTGCTAGTGCCGAAATGATCATGGCATTTCAGTACATTCATCAGGCCAGACGTTGATCGATAAGACCTAAATCAAGGGCGTACAAATAAGATCAACCAGAAAATCAACAAATTGCATCAGCCATCCAGAGCCATCCCACAATCTATAAACCAACCTCCTCCCCAACTTTATTTGCAGAGAAACCCTCAAGCTGGTCAGAAGCGGCCAATAAGGGGCTCTAAATAGTGGAGGGCCAGAGGTGAGCTTTTATCCCCTTCACTTGTTGTAGATCTGCTCCAGCGAAAAGAAGGCGGAATTGTCTGATTGCCAAGTCGTGCTCTCGAACGAATTTTTGTGTCCTTGCTCTTTAAGATATTCAGGTGGTTACCACTCAAAATAATCTGATCAAGGCAGGCAGTTCCCGAAAATGTCTCGATATGGTATGGAGCATCATATTTATCAGTCCTTCTTGATATTTGGGCTGGGCTAAAGTTTATCGCGTTCCTTTCTGCAGAAAGAACGGATATGCTCAAAAACTAAATGCAAGGGATGTAAGCTCATTTCACGAACCTGAATGTACTTTGTTTCTCTTGAACCTTGGGGGCATGCAAAATACCACATGGCCATGAAATTGGGATTGAAGGGTCTTGCGCCAAAAGTTGTCAGGCCACACGAACTTAAATAGTAAGTTCACATTATATGCTTGTATGCTTGTACATAAGTATTGGTATAGACTACCGGTATCGAGAATAACGTTTGTCATGTGTATTGTTTCACTGCTTCTCTTTTAACCAGGCAGAACGTCTTGTATTCAAAGTTATATGCTATTCAGAGTTGGCTGATTACATGACATGACACGGCCACATACACGCCACAGTTGATTACATTACATTACATTACATTACATTACATTACATTACATTACATTGCATTGCATTACATTATATTACATTACATTACATTACATTACATTACATTGCATTGCATTGCATTACATTACATTACATTACATTACATTACATTACATTACATTACATTACATTACATTACATGTTAAAGTCTACTTGACACCGCGAGGGTGTATGAGACTCTGTGCTTTAAACAAAAAGAAAAAGCACCCACAAAGCAAAAAACCCCATTACATCAGGGGTGTGTCGAGGACAAACAAACCAAACTCCCAACCACCGTTTTGGTGGCGTAGGTATTAAACCCCCTAGAGCAGGACAGGTGATAAGTTGACCCATGACAGAGCGCTCCACATCATTCCATCTGGGGGTCTTCCAAGTTCCAACCATTCTGCAATGCATGGAGCCTTTAAAATATCGTACTCGACAATGTGATTATTCAGATGCTGTGTTTGTCTCCCATGCATTATTTTATCCAGGCATCCTAATGCATCAGCAATATGCATGAGGAGGGCGCTTTCTACCAACCTGCCTATGCTTTCAACCAACCTGCCTATGCGGATCTACGCCTGGTCTTCAGGAGCAGTTACACTTCCAGTATGAACTGGCCAGTGGCAGTCCTACCGACAGATGGTGCACAGGATTGTCCCTGGATGATGCCCACTCATTCTACAGCCACAGAGTCATATTGGCGTCCAAGTCCCCCGTCATCAATGCCATGTTGCTCAAGGCGAAGGAGCTCAGGGACCTACAGGACGATAATGCTGTCTTACGTGTTTTTCTTGTACCGATTGAGCACAATGGGTCAGTTAGGCTAATAGTATCACCTCCTGCCCGGCAGCTAACATGCCTCCAGCTTGAAGTCTTGGAGCTGCCTATGGAGCAAGAGGAGCTGTTGGCATGTGAAGTATTGTTTCGATCTGTCTACTTTGACAACCTGGCTGAGGAAGTGGACAGTGTCCTGTCCAGTGAGCAGGGGGTAGGTGTCAATAGGGTCACGCTGTTGGTGCAGATATACCGATTGGCTGATCGTTTTGTGGTGCGCTCTGAGCAATGGGCTCAGGCCATATCAGCCCTTACCTCAGCAGACTGTGACTCGGTATATTCTGTTAACTCTGTCTTCTTCTTGAAGAGGGCTGCCCCAGCCTTGGCTGATCACAAGGCCATAGAGGGTCTTATGGACAAGTGTCAGTCCCAGCTAGTTGCACGCTTTGGCGATATAAGGAGTATGCTTTTGGATCAGAGTTTGATGAAGGAATTCCTGCAGCTTGATTTTCTGGCAGTTCTTTCCTTCCTTGCATCAAATGAGTTGAAAGCTGTGACGAAGAATGAAATCCTCACAATCGTGGGCAGGTGGATAGGTGTAGATTGGGCCGACCGAATTAGCGAGGAAGAGTTGAAGGCTTTCTGGAGGGTCCTCAGGAAGAAGTATTTCTGACGGGCGTTGATGACTTCATCCATAGAATCCACATGAAGTGGTTGGTCAGTGGTGCGGGTGTGATTGAGCGTAGGCTGGTTTAGTATTCGGTGCAGGGACTGCAGGGAATCGGTCGGTGCCGTAGGTAGTACTCTTACGATTGATACGAGAGATAGCAATAAGAGGTATCAGAAGAATACAAGTTGCGGTGGCTGGGCAGTACTGCCGGTACTGCCTGGGTGTGGTAGGCGGCGTCTCCCCAGATTGGGGGCGTCGCCCCTACTAGACTGACGGTGCTGAGTCCAGCAAGGACTCAGACCGGGGCACACAAAGCCACTCTATGTATGACGTACAAGACATACTATAACATCCCCCCCAATCCCTGGTAGTCTGGTAGACAAGAGTACCAGGGATTCACTTAAACACAGTGAGGGGCTTAGAACTGAAAGGAGAAAATAACAATGAGCTCATAGGATTTGAACGAGTAAGGGAAATAGGTGACCAGCTTATCAAAGAGGCTCTTGGCGCTCAGTGGAGTACTTCCAATATCAAAGATATGTGGCATCATATTCAACAAGTAATAATCTTAGATCATATCCAATCTGTAGAATTCAGGACAGGAAAAGTCATTCTAGAGAGTTCATACTGCTTAGAGGAAAGGGGGCTTGTGAACAAAAGACAACTATTTGTATCACCCTCCAGTTTTATCACCTGGAGGATTGAATGCTTTGGGGGGAGCTTAAGAGATATGGAGGTGGAGAAGGACTAGCTTAGAATTACAAAGAATAAAGGTGGGCTCATATGCTGCACTGGTGGGTGGCAGGAGGCTACTTCTATTTTTTATCAATAAATCCTAAACTATAGTGTTCATCCAGCTACTTTACATCCTAAACAATAGTAGTCATCTAGCCCTAGGTTCCATGTGGAGGGTATCCATCCTTCTCGAGCTGTTGGATGACCTTGGAAAGGAAAGCATGAAAGCTGGAGGGGTGGTGTGGGAGAGAAGGGGCAAACATTTGTACTTGGGTGTAATCCATAGGGTTCCAGGACATGCTGAGGTCATTGGCACAGAGTACGCGTGACCCAGGTACTTCACAGCTACTGGGGTTCATGAGCATCTCTGGGTAGTTTATGAGGACGTGGGAGTGGGACCCTACTGCTGCAGCATGGAAACATATGCCCCACTGCATAGTGATTCTCTTTCCAGGTTTTCCAGGATAAACCTGGACAAGCTTCTGGAGCTTGTTGATATGCCTGATCAGTGGCAGGCACACTGTGGAAGGATCAGAGTGCATACATCTGGTGGGGAAGTTCTGTTTCTCCCTAGCCAATACTTGGGCAAACTTTGGCTTGAACTCCTTTATGATCTCTGGAAGTGACTTCCTGGGCCTGAAGTGGATCACAGGTGCAGTGTTTGTGATCGTAAGCATCTGAAGGGTCACAGCAAACTGGGAGACAGTTTCACAAGAGCTGTTGGTGAACCTTATGTTGGGAACATAAGGGTTCATCACTGTCATAGGGAGGTTCTCAATTCCAGATGAGCTGGCGGTAGCTGTGATGGCCCACTCATTGAGGGAAAAGGTAATGATAACGCCTGGTGGGGCGTGGTGTTAAGGGATCCTGTCGTACGCGGGTGGGGAGCGGTCTCCTACCTCAACTGGACAAGCTACCATCGCGGTTGACGACGACCTGCAACGCCAAGAGCGACCGAAGGGGGAGTCGAACCCCCGACTCTTCATTCTTAAAGTGATTTAGTCTACCACTAGACCAATGTATATCACTGAAAGAGGCTATTGAGGGAAACATAGTCTGCAGGATCTAGTAGCCCCTCAGGCCAGCATCTTCCATCTGGTGGTCCATCATACCCGTCACAGACAGTCCTGAGTTGTGCCCTGAGCTGGGCAAGAGCAGCTCTTGGCCTGTCACTCTAGTTGGGCACAGAAGAGTTGGGCTGGGACAGAAACATAGGTTCTTCAGCCTGTGGGTCTGGGGTATAGGGGTTGGTGACCATCATGACGTACACAGGTGACCGGGGTACCTGAATTGGATTGGTGGATGTGTAAGAGGGCCACAGGGCAATAATTTGTTCTTGGGCGGTGTCTTGAGGTTGCACAGATGTTCCAGCTTCCAGCAGGATTGCAGCTGCCTGGCCGGTCTGTAGAAGTTGGTCATGTAGAGGTTGAGTCTCTTGGGACATACCAGCTGAGGTTGCTTGGGTCCTTGCTCTGTCTTGTTGATCATGAACGTGGCTTCCCTGTCTGAGAAGACCAGATCCAGGCCAGGGCATGCTTCAATAGAGGCGTTGATACTCATGATGTTGCAGATGAAATTGAGTGGAGCCAGTAGCACATTGTCAAGGATGATAAGAGAACCATCTTTCCCTAAAAGATAAGCCCTACCTTTCTTGAATCATGTGATGGGCCCCCCTCATGTAGATGCCATCCTGCTCTCAATGGGATGTGGAAGGTCCTGAACATGGGACGGTAGGGTAGGATCACTGGTGACTGATGCTGTGGCACTTGTATGTAGGACCCAACTCCTGGTAAGAGCTCCTATGAGTGACATGACATGACTGGTAGCTCTGCTGGAATGCTGAGGGGTGGCAGGGTCTCAGTCTGATTCTGAGTCAGGACTGAAGACCAGTTCTGGAGGGTCATCTGAGGTTTGTGCCGTATCATGGATGTTCAGGTGGGCAACAAATGCGGGGTGCATCAGGGGATCATCAGGAGGTTCAAAATGGTATGACTTGCCTTGGTAGCCAGTCTTCTGATCTCCAGTGTCTTGGTCATCAGCATAGATGAGAGGGAAGTTGTCGCACCCCATGTCGAGAGTTAGGGCCATGAAGTTGTGTTCTTTATAGTCGCCGTCAATCTCCGATCTTTATGTCGAAGCAGCAGCATCAGCGAGGTGGGCATGGCGTCCCTTGCTGTGGCGTGGCTTGCCATAGGTCTTCCTCTCAGGTCTGTCTCTGTCCTTGCGTGATGATGATCGCTCAGGGGTGGTTGAGTTGGGTGTGAATTGCCTGTCTCCATCCGGGGGTGGAGTGGAGCAAGTCTTGATGCCATGTCCCTTCCCTCCACATCTGAAGCAGATCATGTGTCCAGCATTGTAGCTGGCCAAGCCATAGGTAGCTGCTTCACCATCTTCACCAGCAACTTGCACTTCATCCCAGTGATGATGGAGGCGGCCAGCCTGTTGACCTTTGCATAGTTTTATCAGGTGGGAGGAAAGAGAGGCGAAATCCAGGATTCCCAAGGAGTGGTGAGAGTTGACAAACCCATCAAACTCAGGGCGGGTTTTGAGTCCCCCCACCACGAACTTCTGGAAGGAGGGTTCTATCATGCCATTAGGTGCCAAGTACTGGAGATCCTGGCACCTGTGGAGGTAGCCGTGGATGGACTCACCTGATCCCATGGCAAGGGCATTGATGCGCTTAAAAGCAGTATGTTCCATATCTCCCGCCATGCCCCCATACTCTTGCTTGATGTAGCGAAGCGATTTGGCAGCGACATCAGTGCGTCTACCAAGCATACTGAAAATCTGAGGGGACAGGCAGGTCATGATAAAAGCAAGGGCCTTGCAGTTAGCCTGTGCGGTGATCCTAACATTTACCATGATAGGGGGGCAGCATCATTGAGAACCTGGTCATCCATGGGGTAGTCGTCCCCATGATCTGGTTCACCTGGGGGTGCATTGGCGAGATTGCCATCTGTCCAGATGTTGACGCATCCAGGGGTGGACATCAATGCCCAGCCAACCTGGCTGAACCATGGCAGAAAGTCAGGTCCACCAGCATACCTTGGCGGCTTGAATTGACGATCCATTGTTTGACGATGTGCCCTCTATCACTGTCGTAGAAGCAGAGGTGTGAGAGAGAGGGGAGGTAGGGTGTGATCCAGCGTCAATTCACTAGGTGTGAGGATGAGAGCTGGAGCTGCGGATACGAGAAGCTTTGATGATTCGAGGTGCTTAATGGGGGTCGTAGTCAAGAGAGGGGTATTGGAGGAGGTGGATGTCTCGTGGCACGAAGCGAGAATGTAGAATCTTGGAAGTGACAGGAGAAGGAACAAATGGGATGTGAATGGGCGCCTTGATTCTGTCGGTGATAGACGAGCGTGCAGTATGGAGATCTTCGGAGGGATGGGAGGGGTTTGTGAGGATGGCGGAGGTGCTCCAACACTGAGCTTTAAGCGCGGGCTCACAGGCCGGGAGGGGCCGCGACTGGGGTGTCACCTTTCTAGCTTGGGCTTTGAATCTTGTCCGTCCAATAGATTAGTATTTACACTGGCGGGGTGACAAGAAGCGCTACACGTCTACCCAGCTGATAGATTGTGTACCAACACGTGGTGTTTCATATTGGCGAGACAGTCAGTCGGTGAGCAGTCGTTATTCCTGACTACTTATCCCAGGTCTTGGGAATACTGTTGCAACAACATGCGATAGATAGCTCTCACCGGAATCTGTTCCGTAGTTGTTGAGTGTGTTAGATCCTCAGAAGTGCGCGATGGACTCCATAACCTTAAGTATTCGGTGCAGGGACTGCAGGGACTCGGTCGGTGCCGTAAGTAGTACTCTTACAAGAGATACAAGAGATAGCAATAAGAGGTACCGGAAGAATACAAGTAGCGGTGGCTGGGTAATACTGTAGGTACTGCCTGAGTGTGGTAGGCGGCGTCTCCCCGGATCGGGGGCGTCGCCCCTTCTAGACTGACGGTGCTGAGTCCAGCAAGGACTCAGACCTGGGCACACAAAGCCACTCTATGTACGACGTACAAGTCGTAATATAACAGCTGGCAATGCCCAATCACACCCGCCAGCAGCCTAGGGGTGCCTACTCGTTCGTTTTGAGTAGGAGGAACTCCTCTAGTCACATTTACTAGTTTGAGTATCGGGCTAGCATAAGGATTAGGGGGACCCACCCTTTGAGGCGAAAATCCTCCAGGTAAAAATAATGCCTGGGAACTGACCAGAGTAGACACTTTGGATGATCTATCGAGCCTGAGAATCTACCTGGACCTGAGTGGCAATCTGACAGGTTGGCTAAAATCTTGCACAATCGACTGATGTAGGAGGGAGCCATTATAATTGACACTCATACAGTTCTGCATTCTGGGCGTACGTAGCAGCAGTTGCCTGATGCTAACCCTTGTCTTGACCATGTTCTTTCTCTTCTCTTTGGAACTCCTTGCATGATGAGCAGCATTGAGGTTGGAGCCATGTATCAACACCGTAATCAGCCGTAATGATGAAATGCATCTACATATTCTGCACCAGTACTCATATATCATGCACGGGAGCTAAAAATGCTTCATGTGTGTTTAATGTATGCTTGTATACCGGTATCCCAGTCCAGGGATAGCCAAGTAGGGACTTGCCCAACCTCGAACAAGCAAGATCATTCTAGATCAACATTAGAGACTAGTTTGACCTGCAATCTGAAATCATGTGACATTCAGACCACAGCAGTAGGCTTCCTCGTTTCAAGGGAAAGACTCTAATATGTACACATCACCCCGATGCTAGCATCAGTACTCAAATACTTGGCACCGTAGCTCCGTCGCGTGGTGCTACTGAGGGCTGGGTGCAGGGTACTACTTCTTGCCAAATTGGTCAGCGCTTAAAGCGCACAAACGTCAAATTGGTCAGCGCTTTTTAGTGCAAAAAACGCAAAAACTGCGCGCTGCGCCCACAGGGGGTTGAAAAAACTGCGTGAATTACGCAGGGGGGCTCAAAAAGGCAGCGCGGTGCCGCGCTGCCGCGCGCGCTTAGTAAGTTAGTAGTACCCTGGTTGGTTGGGTAGAAAGTGGTATCAGAGCACCAATATGCTACTGGACTACCTTATTATTTCCTGTCATGTGACACCTTCAAAGGCGACTCAACAGGCAGGCTTACACATGGTTTCCTGCTGAGAATCCTTGAATTTGGAGCTCTTTAAATTCACTACCCATGCCTTGGTCAGGGTACTACAAAGCGCGCGCGGCAGCGCGATTTCGCGCACACTTTTTGAGCCCCACTGCGCGTTTTGCGCAGTTTTTTCAACCCCCTGTGGGCGCAGTGCGCTGTTTTCTCGCTTTTTCACTACAAAGCGCTGACCAACTTGACGTTTGTGCGCTTTAAGTGCTGAACAATTTGACAAAATGTAGTACCCTGGCCTTGGTTATCCTTGCAGCTTTTGTGTTGTTTGTTTGACAAAACTGGACACACCGCTATGTCACCTTTTTATTTGGCTTATAAGGGTGCACTATGCATGGAAAGGGTGCCGAAGACCCCCTCACATTTTCTGTAAACCCATGGTGCTTCTATTGGCCTTCGGGGCGCTATTAGAATGAAAAACTGGGCCAAGAAATCGTGTTGCTCTTTGCTCGAAGACTCCTGTATCGAGGTAGGGTATTTGCACAATCCGTCGCCACGCATCTGTGTATGTTAGTTACAGTCCCATACCGGTACATTCAAATTGTATGATTCATATTTGCTCTTCGATCTACATGCTTAGGTGCAAGTCAGCTCGCTTGAGAAGCTGTCCTCTAGGAAGTCCCCTGTCAAGTCTGAGATTCCTCCTGAGAAGCATTCGTCATCGAGGAAAAGCTCAGGGAGCAAGAGATCTCTGGGACCTGGGACTTCTGGAATTGAAGGTGTCAGCACTGTGGTCACAAAACTCATCGGACAGGTATGGTTCATTGATAGCGCTTACTGTATGTACAATGCAAGCACCAACCTGATGAAATGATGTGTCGAGCTGCCATGCAGCTGCCTAGCCTGCTTGTGATCTGCTATCTGTATAGCAGTCCACCTGAATTAGCGACGGGTTCAGATTGCATGCAGCTGCCTTGTAGTCTGGTGATCTCTGGAGTTGAAGTGTTGTTTTTAGATTGCATGTGTGATAGATGCTATGCAGAGCTTATCCCTGTTTGATGTATGTACATTGCATGCACCAACCTAATAAGATGACCTGTGGAGCTCCCATGCAGCTGCCTAGATTGGTGATCTGTTTGCACAGCAGTGGCAAGGCCAACTAACCAGCCAGGCAATTAGACAGGCAGTCGGGCAACAAGTCAGTTTGTTTGTACGTCAGTATGTCAGTCACCCCGTCACCGAGTCTGTCAATCAGGAAGTGAGTCAGTGACTTCGTGAATCAGGCACGTATTCAGTCTGTCTGCCGGTTGGTAAGCCAATCAATATCACATCTTACACACTCTCCAACCACCTGCATGTTGCAGGCACTTGATGGAGGCTCGTTCGTGCCTATTGACGACACCACTGGATCTAATGTCTTGAAGAGTGCTGCCACAGGCAACAGTTCAGAGCGGAAGATGAAAGTTTGGGGGGCAGCCTGGATTTGGTCTATCAAGGCCTAAGCAGGCTATGTAATGATGCAGGCCGTGGCCCAGTTTGGGACTGGGATCCATGAACTTGCCAAGCCTTCCAATGAAGCCATACCGGCCGCCATCACAAGGTAAGATCAGCTCTTATTTATTTATTATATCCTCATCATTGGCCCACTTAGCTCTTGTTACTCAGTTCATCTCATCACTCAGCATATCACAATTAGCATTGCTAATTTGCTAGGGTCTTAGGTATCCTTTTATTTAGGTTTAAAGGGTGCATTTTGCGTGTGCGTGCGTGCGTGTGTGTGGTGGTGGTGGTGGTGGTGGTGGGGGGGGGGGGGGGGGGGGGGTCTGCAGCGGGGTGGCAAGGGTGCCAAAGACAGTCTACATTTGCAGTGCACCTCATCTCATTCAGCTTATCTCATCCCTAAGCCCTGCAAAATAGCGAATTTCACTCATCTCATCTCTCTATTCATCTTATCACTTAGCGCATATTACGTAGCTCATCTCATCACTCAGCGCATCTCACTGAGCGCATCCCATTAAGCTTATCTTCTCACTTGGCGTATCTCGCTCAGCTCAGCTCATCATTCAGAGCATCTGACTCATTTTATCGGACCCCCTCTCTTGTATAATATCTTCACTCAGCTCATATGTTCACACAGCGCTTCTCATCACTCACAACATCTCACTCAGCTCATCTGGCCCCTCATTTATGTAGGAAAATCTCCCACCGAAATGGGAACCAGAAGACGAAAACTGATTGGCTGGAGGGGAGGAAGAGGCAGGCATTGTTGTGGCTCAGTACCTTTGCCAAGGAAGGAGAGACCAAGTGGAAGGACTTGGTCTTTGCTAGGTGGGACACCGAGGCTATTGATGTCTCCCAGAGGTTAATGGCGCAACCATTGAAAGGTAGGATACATCTTGAACTCTTGCTTGCCCATGGGCATCATTGGAATTGCATTTTTTTGAAACTTAGTTCCGTGAGTCAACCATGCAGTACGCGGTTAGTCTTACATGAATTGTATATAGCCTGCTGCCCTCGTGTATATAGCCTGCCCCCGTCTATATAGCCTGACCTTCATTGCTGGTCCCACAACCTGCCCCCCCTCCCCCCCCCCCCCCCCCCCCCCCCCGTGTATGGTATATTGCCTGCCATCCATTGTTGGTCCCTGCCCCCACTCATGTAGCCAGCTGACAAACTGCTCGTCCAAATGTATATCTAGCTCCCTGAGTACACCAAATTGCTAAAACAAAGCGGGGTCGGGGGTTCCATTCCCCTTACGGTCGCTCTGAGCGTTGCAGGTCGTTGACAACCGTAATGGTAGCTTGTCCAGTCGAGGTGGTAGACCGTTCTCTGCCCGCGTACGACGGGTTCCCTAAATACCACGCCCTACCGCACCAGGCGTTATCATTACTTTTTTTAAGCCACCAGACTGACATATCTATGACTAACTAGCTGAATGACTGACTCAATTAGTGCCTAATTTACTGACATAACATATGTGATTCACAATTCCAACATGAAAAAACTTCCCATATGCCTTATTCAGGTGCTTAGGTTCAGGATGCTTCCATGGGGACGTTAGGGGACTTGATTGAGTATTATGCAGGCAACTGATGCCATGTAGCGCGTGGCAATAGCTTGGCCCTTCCAGCGCTTGGCAATGAAACGGAGACTGCCATGAATGAGGAGGTCACAAGCCCAGCAAAGAAGAAGGCAGCTCGCGTGGACGGATTGGATCTATCTGACATCTACGGATTGGATACATCTGCAGCTGCTGCAAAACCTGCAGGCCGAGAGAAAAGGGGGGCAGCGGGCAGGACGAAAAAGGGGGCAGGGGGTAAATAGCTAGATAGGAGTGTAGGATCAGGGCTAGCTGCTATATAGAGGGCTAGCTGTTTGGCACTCTTGAATCTTGAAGGATGGGATCTCGTTACATTACATTACATTACATTACATGTTAAAGTCTACTTGACACCGCGAGGGTGTATGAGACTCTGTGCTTTAAACAAAAAGAAAAAGCACCCACAAAGCAAAAAACCCCATTACATCAGGGGTGTGTCGAGGACAAACAAACCAAACTCCCAACCACCGTTTTGGTGGCGTAGGTATTAAACCCCTTAGAGCAGGACCCAGATCTCAACCACTTACAGTGGCGGAGGTAAGAAGCTAACAAATGAGAAGTCTCAAGAAGAAAAAAAAGGGATAATAAATTACGGTGCCACTAAGCAGTCCAGGGCTTCCTGTCTTGCTCTTCTACAAGTAGAAAGATAGTCGGCTAGGTTGCTCCAAAAAGACTTAGTGCCATTTCCATTCATAAAGGTTCTGAATGTGGAATCGCAGAATTCCACATTCCATACGGTTAAGTCGGTATCCTCATGGACATGCCTATAAATATCTGTAAACAGATTCTGGTAGCGGAGGCGAATATCATTATAAAAAGGGCACTCAAACATATGCATTTCATCCTCAGTTTTTTGGAACCCACACATTTGACAGTGTCTCATTGAGCGAGGGATGTGTGCTCTATCCACCACCCTCATTCTTTCTGTGTTCAGCCAATGGGAACCCATTCTAAACTGTGCTCTAGAACGAATCTGATCCTGCTTATGTAACTTATGAGACTTTATTACTCATAAAGATAGTAGCTAGTGCGGTCCTAAGCATATAATACCCGTATAAGAAGTATGTGTCTTGTAGCTAGTTGCGTTGCTGACAATCAAGTGGAGTAATGCACTGCCATATATCACAAATTGTACAACTGGTAGGATGAGGTGTGGTTCGTAATTTGTGTGGTTGCTTGCTTATTATAATTTGTTGATTTATTTTTGGCCATATGAGTTAGGAATGTTACGAGTGAGGTTTGCGTTAGTAGTAAGTCATTTTGCCTGTACAATGGTGTTTAATTGAAGCTACCTATCTATCAAGTTGTTGGGAAGCACAACTTTACTTCATATTTATGTAAACTAACTCATGGGATGATTTAATGATCACCATGAACAAGTTGTAATACAATTTCGAGATTACGGTATCTGAAGAGCATCCAGATACGTATCTGCTCGTTTCAAATTATTATCTCAGATATTTGTCTCAGAAATTGTACAGATACTATCTAGATGTTACCTAGCTACCACAGATACAAGCGCATGTACGGTTTCAGATATTGTATATAAGCTATCTAAACAGTTTCTAGAAGTACAGATATTCGTATCTAGATATTGTCTAGAAGCTATCTAAACAGTATCTAGAAATACAGATATTCGTATCTAGATATTGTCTAGATACTCTCTAGGCAGTATCTAGAAACACAAATATCCGTATCTAGATATTGTCTAGATACTCTCTAGGCAGTATCTAGATACTACAGATATCAGTATCTATGCACCAGTATCTGTGATATCTAGATACTATCTAGATAGTGTCTGTTCGGTATCTGAGATAAATATCTGAGATAATAATTTGAAATAAGCAGGTACGTATCTAGATACTCCTCAGATAATTGGTCGGTTCCCTGAGTGGAAGCTTATGGTCCCAAAAAAACAACCCCCAAAATATCTGCAGCTCCTGTCGGCGGAGCTTGAGCACTAAGGCACATATGCGGTGATCAAGGGAGAGAATACAAAGAACACTTACAGAGGACGTAGACAAACCCGTTCAAATGAGCACAGCCCCCAGGAAGGTGGCGGGGTTTAGGGTAGCCGGACGGTATGAACGGGCAGTATAGTAGACAGTAATGAGACAGAGACAACAGACAGCTATCGCTGACATTCCACCTATGACGAACTGTCCAATGGCAAGGAACAACACAAACCAAAGCCTGCATGCTGTCTAGATGGCAGCAGGCATAGGAAAAGAGAACAATAATCGGAGATGTAATCCCCCAAGGCCCAGACTCACAGTGCAAGGTACTACATTTTATCAAATTGACCAGCGCTTAAAGCGCACGAACGTCAAATTGGTCAGCGCTTTCTAGTGCAAAAACGCAAAAACTGCGGGCTGCGCCCATAGGGGGTTGAAAACACTGCGCGAAACGCGCAGTGGGGCTCAAAAAGCATACGCAAAATCGCGCTGCGCGCACTTTGTGGTACCCAGTCACAGTGTCAAGGGCCAAATTCAAACCATGTGCTCAACTGTCTTACATACGGTATTCAGCCACTTATAAAACAAACTCTCAGAGGCAAAAAATTGAAGAGCACGTAACCATATATCTGGTCTGCTGCTAATTTAGCACTTAGAACGCAGAGATAGCAAGAGGTACATCCCAACCGAAAATCCTCACTGGTCCTGCATATTTGAACAGATAAAATATAAGCTCCTCAGCTTATACCCCAATGTCTAAAAGTGTCCTAACTCCTAAGTGGCTGAAGTACAGTTCAGATGAACATGTACACAACTAATAACTCAACCCCGAGCTCTTGAAAATAGCGTCAGAGAAAAACCCAAACCAAACCCAGACACATCTCATTTAAGATAGACTCATCAGAAATCCCAAGAGGGGAAAACCAATACCCGGTACTGCAGGAAATTATAGTTCCAAAGTTCACACATGACCAGAAGCAGGTCCGAAGCAAAAGCCCACCATGAAACCCGGTTTACACAATCTGATCTCCACCTAATTCATAAGCGCAAGCAAGGGTGATCTTCCGTCGCGAGAGCCCAAATCTGTTGCCAAAGCAAGGAGTGAGGGGGGTCAAGCTATGGATGCCTCCGCAACCAAGTGAATTAAGCTTAAACCAAAAAAGGAACTACCATTAAAAACCCACGCTATGAAAATAACAAGGCAACCCTGCGGAAGGGCTGAACCGAATTCCGACGCAGGTACAAGGCAACCTAGAACTGCAGGACATAGCCAAGCCATCCTTAGGCACACATGACGAAAGACAAAGGGTCCAGAAAAACCAGTAAGAAGAAAAGAACCTAAATGTCAGTCTAAGAAAACGTAGGGAAGAAGTAGGGGGAAACCTTGAACGACACCATGCCATGCAACTTAACAAACTGCCAGAACAAGAGAGGCTCCACGGGCTTGGTGAAAGGATCAGCTTTGTTATCCTTGGCTATACAGGCTACACTTATAAGACAGGTACTAAATTTAGAGGCTGAAATAGGACCAATAATAGCACCATTAATTGTACATTAGTAACGGAATGAGGCCAACTATAGCACTCCAGATTCTGGTTGAGTGCTTGTACACACATACAAATAAAAAATGGAAGGCCCTGGTGTGATTGATCGTGGGTGAGCATCACCCTCGGACAACAAGGGTGCATATTTCCTTTTGCAGGAGTGGCTGATTCAGGTTGAGTGGTTGTAAAACAATGGTGTGATTGATCGTGGGTGGGCTTCACCCTCCGACCATAAATGTGTGCCTATTTCCTTCTGCAGGAGTGGCTGATTCAGGTTGAGTGGTTGTAAAACAATGGTGTGATTGATCGTGGGTGGGCTTCACCCTCCGACCATAAATGTGTGCCTATTTCCTTCTGCAGGAGTGGCTGATTCAGGTTGAGTGGTTGTAAAACAATGGTGTGATTGATCGTGGGTGGGCTTCACCCTCCGACCATAAATGTGTGCCTATTTCCTTCTGCAGGAGTGGCTGATTCAGGTTGAGTGGTTGTAAAACAATGGTGTATTGAATCGTGGGTGGGCTTCACCCTCCGACCATAAATGTGTGCCTATTTCCTTCTGCAGGAGTGGCTGATTCAGGTTGAGTGGTTGTAAAACAATGGTGTGATGATCGTGGGTGGGCTTCACCCTCCGACCATAAATGTGTGCCTATTTCCTTCTGCAGGAGTGGCTGATTCAGGTGTGAGTGGTTGTAAAACAATGGTTGATTGATCGTGGGTGGGCTTCACCCTCCGACATAAATGTGTGCCTATTTCCTTCTGCAGGAGTGGCTGATTCAGGTTGAGTGGTTGTAAAACAATGGTGTGATTGATCGTGGGTGGCTTCACCCTCCGACATAATGTGTGCCTATTCCTTCTGCAGGAGTGGCTGATTCAGGTTGAGTGGTTGTAAAACAATGGTGTGATTGATCGTGGGTAGGCTTCACCCTCCGACCATAAATGTGTGCCTATTTCCTTCTGCAGGAGTGGCTGATTCAGGTTGAGTGGTTGTAAAACAATGGTGTGATTGATCGTGGGTGGGCTTCACCCTCCGACCATAAATGTGTGCCTATTTCCTTCTGCAGGAGTGGCTGATTCAGGTTGAGTGGTTGTAAAACAATGGTGTGATTGATCGTGGGTGGGCTTCACCCTCCGACCATAAATGTGTGCCTATTTCCTTCTGCAGGAGTGGCTGATTCAGGTTGAGTGGTTGTAAAACAATGGTGTGATTGATCGTGGGTGGGCTTCACCCTCCGACCATAAATGTGTGCCTATTTCCTTCTGCAGGAGTGGCTGATTCAGGTTGAGTGGTTGTAAAACAATGGTGTGATTGATCGTGGGTGGGCTTCACCCTCCGACCATAAATGTGTGCCTATTTCCTTCTGCAGGAGTGGCTGATTCAGGTTGAGTGGTTGTAAAACAATGGTGTGATTGATCGTGGGTGGGCTTCACCCTCCGACCATAAATGTGTGCCTATTTCCTTCTGCAGGAGTGGCTGATTCAGGTTGAGTGGTTGTAAAACAATGGTGTGATTGATCGTGGGTGGGCTTCACCCTCCGACCATAAATGTGTGCCTATTTCCTTCTGCAGGAGTGGCTGATTCAGGTTGAGTGGTTGTAAAACAATGGTGTGATTGATCGTGGGTGGGCTTCACCCTCCGACCATAAATGTGTGCCTATTTCCTTCTGCAGGAGTGGCTGATTCAGGTTGAGTGGTTGTAAAACAATGGTGTGATTGATCGTGGGTGGGCTTCACCCTCCGACCATACATGTGTGCCTATTTCCTTCTGCAGGAGTGGCTGATTCAGGTTGGGTGGTTGTCAAAATAAAATACAAAAACGGGTGTGATTGATCGTGGGTGGGCTTCGCGCTCCTTTTTCTAAAGTTGTGAAAAAACTTTCACCCCAGGAGGTGAGTATCCCAACACAAACCAGCGACACCGAGGATTCAGTTCGAATGGCGTTGCCACTCCTACAAAATCCTCCAGCATAAGGCTGCTTACTTCATTCTGCAGGAGTGGCTGCCAGGGTACTTCAGGAGGACCCCCAGCTCTGCTGCCTGAGACGCAACCAATAGTATAGCCTGCATCCTGCGACACAACAGACCCTTCGACGTTGCGTCTGAGACAGACGACACAGCATCCTGAATAACCCAGGTGGCTACGCCTTTCACATCTAGAAGATCCTTTGTGCCTAGGGCTAGAGCAAGGATGACCATCCTTTGGGGTTAAAGTCTTTCATACAAAAAATGGAACAGGCCAACCAAGAACTTTTCACCATTGCCGCGCGATAGTCCGAGCTCAGGCACAGTAGCGGTCTGCGAAAGCATAACCCACAGTAACCATTCCCCAGTGCAAGCGAACGGGAAGGTCCCTTCAACCTCTTGCCCTGTTGCAAGGCGGAACAATGTTTTATTGTTTTGGAACAGGCCATGCATCTCCCAAAAGACTAGAAGAGCAATGCTAGGGAGCATTGGAATACTGATTTGACACATGTTCTACACACTCTTGCGTTGAGACATTCCTCACACTCTTGCGCTGATCAGCCAAATTGCTGGCTGGAGCCATGTAACCAAGTTCAAGTTCTTGTGTTGAGACGACGTCCACAACTTTGCCAAGATGGACTGGGTGATTGAGCCTGTATAGGGTAGAGGGGATGGGGGTCAAGGTTGGGGTTAGGGGTTGAGGGTAGGGGGGGTGTGGGTAATTAAGCGGCAGGGGCTAGGGGGCATGGGTTGGGGGTTGGGGGTAGGGGGTAGGGGCTAGGGGAAAATTGAGCCTGTACAGGGAAGGGGGTAAGGGTGAGGGTGGGGTGAGTGGGGGGTAGGAACAGGGGGTTGGGGGTTGGGGGTTGGGGGGGTAGGGTTAGTGGGTTGGGGTCTAGGATGGGGTTAGGGGTTGGGGTTAGGGGGTTGGATGAAGAGGGGGTAGGGGGTGGGGGGTAGGCGGGTAGGCGGGTAAGGGTTAAGGTTAGGGGGTTTGGGGAGTACGTAGGGGTGGGGGGTAGCGGGTAGGCGGGTAGGGGGTGGGAGAGTCAGGGTTAGGGGTTAGGGGGGTGGGGGATTAGGGGTTAGGGTTAGGGGGTGGGGGGTAGGGGGTATATTGCATCGGTCATATCATTTCCTCTTTTCACTGGTGTTTCATTGCATTGAGAATGTTACTTCCAAAGACGGCGAGCAGTCAAAGTGCTGGCTGGAGCCATGTAACCAAATTCAAGATCTTGTCCCTGGCTGGTCAGCGCCATGAAAAGCTGAAATCAGTGGTGGCTGAGACAGGGGAAGGAGCAATGTACACAACGTAGCACTATTACACAATATTCACTATATACACAATCTAGCACTTGCACACAATGTACACTATTACACAATGTACACCATATACAAAATCTAGCACTAGTATACAATATAAACAATATACACAATATACACAATGTAGCACGTGTACAGAATGTACAATAGTACACAATGAACGCAATGTACTACTTGCGCTACAAGCAGCACCTTCAATAAAAGCCAGGCGAGATTTTCAAAGGAGAGTCACTGGCCAGGATTTTGTTTAGATGTGAAAGGTATTTCACCCCATTTTTTTTTGCCATGCAGCCACAATCAAACACTTCCAGGGTGAGTGGTACTTGATAGACTCTCTCAAACACCAACCCATTCTCCTGAACACCCCTCGTAAATGGGCGAGCATCCAGGGCCACACCTATACACTACAACCAGGACAACCCAATGAAGCATGGCTAGATCACAACCCCATCAACCCTATGGAGGAGGACCTCCCGGAGGACCCCATGGAGGAGGACCAAGCCACCACCCCCACCCCCGCCGTACAAACAACCCAGACCACCCACCGCACCAATCTCCCATATTGGGAACCCCAAATCGACTCCAACTGCCAAATACACTCCATCAACATTTACCTGGGTTACAAAGCTCTTGATCTTGACGAAATCCTAGACTTTTCTGTAAAATTAGACACTCATGTGCGCAACTATACGTGCCAACAATGGACCCTAGAAGGGCACTATGACAGTCTCACTGGTAACTATTCTAACAATCTTATTAATTTCTACCTTTCTTCCAACAAATCTCACCTTGGCCTCCTTACTAAGCACACCAACCCAAGATACATTCCCCACCATATTAGCCCCCACACAGAAATCGCAGGGACTTCACTGACCTACTCTGAAGGTATCATGCTGGGCAGCTCACAGATGCAGATCCTACAACGCATCCCTACCAACTGCTCTTGCTTCCTCCTACATTATCACTCTGGATATGGACATGCTAAGGCCATTAAGCAACTGGACGGTGAGTGGTGGGATATGAACTCTGAAGGCCCCTATCCCCCGAAGCCTCCTGACTGGCAACATCTTCAAGGGCACATTTACACCCTTACAGACACATCTGGACTACCCTGCCCTCAACTTTTCCAGCCTGAAATTTACTATGAACCAAACAACCCAACTCAAACTATCATTATAGACCTACCTACCACTCTTACTCACAATGCTACCGACTCCTCAGACCAGATAGTTCTTACAGACCAGATGGATCTTACAGACTCCTCACAACTTCAACAACTTCTCTCCTTCCACACCCTACAGATCACATTCACCCTGCAGATCCTACAGAGCCCCCAGCTCCTACAGAAACTGTAGACCTTGTCTCTGATGATGAGGAGCCTCCCAAATCTAAGAAACCTAAAAGAACCTCTACCCGTTGCAACCCCACTTCCCTCCACTCAAACTCTACACATAAATCACCGACCACCAAAAAAACACCCAGGGATACAACTCAACCTCCCAAGACTAACCTTCCTATCCCTACTAGACCTGCCATACCCGACAGCAACAAGATGCGCCAGAGCAGGATCTTTGGAGCAGAACCTCCTACCAAGAAACCTGCTCCCCCCAGACTCACCACAAAAACCCTTCCAACGAAAAGAATTAAAATAACCCACACTACCTCATATCCTGTTCAACAGCAGCAAACTGCAATCTATCTCACTAACATTATCACTTCCAACTGCAGAGGCATCTTCTCATCCTGGGAAACACTCTACGACCATATTCGAACTAATGAGCCAGACATTGCTATTCTCACCGAAACAAAACTCACCTCTAACAACACAGGTATAATTAATATGATCAAACAAGACCTATCTGACTACCACTTTCATCACAGCAGCAAAACCATTAAGCAAGCTACCAATGCAGACAACATTGTAACCCGCTCAGCTGGAGTTATCACACTTATAAAAAAGACTCTTACTACACATCCAATTAAACATGAAGTCCCCACTGACATAGCTGGTCATCTCACTCATCAAACTATTAACAACACTACCCACATTTTAGGCGTCTACATGCCCTGCAATGACCCTGCCAAAAGAGCCCGAATTTATGAACACATTCACTACATTATATCCCAAAACCCCTCTCATCACTATATTGCAGGGGGAGACTGGAATGCAGCCTACTACCTTACTGATAGAAGCAACACAATCAAGCACCTGGAGGACCAGCCCCACTATCAACACCTTAATAAATATCCAATTCACATTCAACCGTCACCACGTCCCCACACTTACTCAGACAACACTTCCTACAGTAGCAGGATAGATGACATCATTCTCATCAACCCCCCAACTGCAACCACGGTGACAAAAACTGCACATCAAATGGGAGACACACTGGACCACTTGACCCTGGAACAACACATTACCTCCTCTCTCTTTCCCCCTCCTAACCTTGACATACCACCTCACAATCCAACACCTCAACTGCAGCTTCCTCTCAAGCAACAAGACATGGCCAAAGCTAAAGAAGCCATCTCTAATCAATTTCTCCATCAATTCCAGCACAGCCACATTAACATAGATAAAGCCTGGACTATAGCACAAACTTTACTGGGAGAAGATAAAACATCTGCACACATTCAATCTATTAGACAAGAACTCAAAGCCACCATACCAGAAGACCTTAACAGCATGACAAATCATCTCATGGTCACTCTTCACCAAGCTCTCTCCATCATGACTGACACCTGCCCTACCAAGCCTAGTACACCAGGCACCTTCCTGCCAAGACAAACTGCCAAAACCTACAGAAGACTTAACTACCATATTAAACACATTAAAGCACTCCGAACAGCTTCCAACCACCTTGACCAACAACAATACATGGAACTTAGAAGCACACCTCACACGGCAGGCACATACTCACCTACCACTAAAATTAAAATACAACAGCACTTTCAAAATTTACTCCTCTCTGACTATTGTCTCTCCTTAACTGCTGATATTAAACAAAGTATTACAGAATTACGTCACATGCAGGTTGCACTCAAAGAGGAGAGAGCAACCGCCTCCATTAAGAAATTCCGACGCCGCCTCAGTACACAAGCACGACAAACTCACAGGTATATTTTCTCTCCTGAAAATCACACACACACACCCACTGCTCTACTGGACGCATCCACACACACACTCAGCACTAGCACCCAGGGTCTCCTGGAAGTTATGACTAAACATATGGGAAAACTCATGTCACCTTCCCACTCCACCCATCTCAGATGACTATACACGACACGCCACCCCCCCTCCATGGGAAATACACACAGACAAATACCACTTGGAAACTCCAGCCAACTCCATACAAAACACTGCCTCTCCCTACACCTTTCTCTCCTCCTCAACCACCTATGCTGACTGTATTAGGAAACTCTCTACCAACAAAGCCACTGGCCCAGACGGCATACCTCATGAATTACTTATGTGCTTCCCACAGGAAATGCACCTCATCATACACAAACTCATGCAGCTAGTATGGATCCTGGGAGAAACACCAGACTGCTGGAAAACCTCACACACAGTCATGCTCTACAAAAAATCAGATCCTTGCTTACCTCAAAACTACAGGCCAATAGGCCTTAACAATGCTGTAGCCAAACTCTGGACCTCCCTTGTGACTAACACTATTACTACCTACTCTGAAACCAACCAAATTCTTAGCGCCTGCCAAGAAGGTTTCAGAAAAGACAAAAGTACCTATAGACAACTCTTGAACCTACTCCACAACATTGAGGACGCTGCCCTCTTCCACCAGGACCCCTATGCTGCCTACTTCGACTTTAGCTCTGCTTTTAACATGATTGATCACCAAAAACTTCTCTGCATCATGCACAGCTTGGGTTACACCCACGACACTATAGACACTATTAAAGGAATCTACACAAACTCTACTACACATATTCTCCTTAACAATGCACCTGGCTCCCCCATCCCCATCACTAGGGGCACCATCCAGGGGGATACTCTCTCCCCCCTACTCTTCATTATATTTCTAGAACCCCTACACAGATGGCTCCGTTCTGGGGGACGAGGATACAGAGCAGCATCCCTACCCTCCAAAACAGCAGATGAACACCACACCAGCAGCTTGGGGTATGCTGACGACACTGCTGTCCTAACCGGCAGCTCAGAGGACCTTCGCATCCAATGTGGTAAAGTTCAAACTTTTAGCATCTGGTCGGGCATTCCTCTTAACGCCACCAAATGTGTGGTCAGTGGCATACTCCACAAATCACACCCCTCTCAACCTACTCACAACAACACTCTCAAACAAAGGCTAGATAAAATTCCACTAGGAAACTCCTATGCTACCTACCAGCCGCCTGACCAAGCCTACAAATACTTGGGGGTTCACATCTCACTTACCTTAAATTGGAAAACTCAACTCCACTCTACTATTGAAACCATTCACAATAAAGGGCTGAGTATCCTCACCAAAGCTAAAATCAGGGCAACCCCCACCCAATGCTTACGAATAATTTCACAATGTGTCAGAGCAGCTATTAAATACCCCATGATAGTAGCTCCCTTCTCACTAACCGACATTCACGTCATTGACAGAGCAGTATTAAAAACAGTTAAACTCTGTTGCTCCCTTCCCAGATCTTTTCCGACAAGAGCACTCCACCTCCCTAAAACAGAGGCAGGACTAGGGGTGCCCTCCCTACTCACTGAATACACCCAGATTACTGCAACAGCCCTCACCCAGTCCATGAACGACCAAGGTCACCTGGGAATCCTCACTAGAGCTCTCCTTAATAAATCAACTTCCACCATGACCACTCTAGATCCTCTCTCTCTATCCCGCAAGCAACTTAAGTATATGTCCCTAGCCCGCCAGCTGGAAATTATTAAAAAATCTGACAACAATTTCTTGGAATGACACAGAACTTCTTGACAAAGTTAACATACACTCTCTTCCTCTCCCTCCACAGGCAATCCCTGTATCACTCATGACTCCATTCCATGACCTGGCCATCTATTCATACCATGACCTGGTCACCCCCATGGGAACTCACCTTGTCAGCACTACAGATCTCTCTCTTATCACCTTACACAAAGTTACTAAACACCACAAACGGTCCCTGAACCGCCTCACCGCTCACCTCTCCTCCCTCCAAACTGTCGCCTCCCCAATACACTCTGACCCACTTCCCCTCTCACAACCGACAACTTGCGCCCGGTTACGCAATTGCGCAGAACACAACCGATAACGTTAAATCTCCTGCTTCTATTGAACCCTCCACCCCACCCACCCAGCGTTACCAACCTCACGCCACTGTTACTGACGCAGACTACGAGGCGGATTCCATCGGGGACCTGGAAGGAAACCAATGGTGGGCGTGGCCCACGCAGACCGAAGGCAGTCACGCGCACCAAGCATGGGGCTGCCCCAGCAGTGATGCCACCTGGGCAGCACGCCACTACTTGTGCAAATCCTGGATCCGTCACTCCTCCAAATTTTACCGTGCATATAGAATAACTCCCACCTCACACCCTGACAGGATCCGCGAGGCCATGACATCCCCCGACAGCAGCGCACCTGCACCACCGGCGCGCCTGCTCCACCTTACCTACGGATCCCAATACAAAGCCCTGCACATCACGAGCTGGCGGGGCAAGCGCTCCTACAACGACGACAAACTAGTCACTTCCACTGTTGTCCACGTTCAATGGGCCCCAACCATCATGCACAACGAACATATCAACTCCTACACACACATGGGATTACAGCATCCACCACAGCACATCTCTTACCTCCACTACCTCCACCATACATTGGAAACCCCAATCTCACAATGTGTCTCACCTTGTTGAACTTTTGGGACAACCAGCATACGACCAATTAACCCACCACTTTTAAAACTACTCCCCCATTAACCACACACCTCAACCCTAGGAAGGACACCCACCTTACTAACCTTCAACAACAAGGCCAATGGGCCACCTCCCCAGGATTTAATGCTGACAACCACAACCTTGTTCACAAACTTCTGAAAATTGACACACACGACAGGCACCCAGACTGGGACATTCAACCACCCTCAGCCTACATTATACAAACAGGCATCCTCACCACTCTGGATGACCAATCCACACACACACACACCAACGTTTCATATCTTTATAACCCCACTGGTCACTGTCTTGGGCACATTCCCAACGACAGACTAACCTCTCTCAAACAAAACTATGACCACTTCAAAAATCACCACCCTACCAAATGGAACCAACTGACCCAAGGAGGAACATACCACACTGACTTAGCTGCCCTCTTCACCAGATACAGAGCTGCTCCTGCTGCTACCAACACTCTTTCTCCTTTTCTCTACCAAGCAGCAGCTGCTCTGGGCATTACTCACCATCGTACTTCTAACCCCCTTAGCTACAACCAAAGCCTCACCAGCTTCTCTTCTACCAGCCCTGCTGATCAGCTCTTTGGCTCCAACCAAGACCCTTTTCTTACCATCTGGACTGGGGGCTCACTGGTGGACATTCCTAACTCCACGACACAAGCACACCAAGCTCTAAGGTGGGCCCTAGCCAGTGCTGACCATGCTGAAAATCCTCTCAGCCCTACCTGCACCCTGATGCTCCTCCCTGACGACCTTGCTGCCCCTTACAAAACCCTCCTCCACCACTCCTGGATTCACTATATTGACTCCAGACCGCAGTCTGAATTTTATACTACCTCTGAAATTTGGCTTGGCAGCAAATCTCACACTCCACCCTCCACCCACAAACTACACCTCATCCTTATATGCAACCCCCACAGCCAAGATACCTATTTTCCTAAACTCCCAGATTTTATTGACCAATGGACATACTACATGCAAAGCCTCTCCTCATCCTGGGAGCCCTCTACTATCACTCCACCTCCAACTCTTACCTTCTCTGACATTGTCATTACTTACCCCCGGAAACTCAAATCTCTTGCCAAAAATCCTTGGCAAACTCCACTCCACCAACCACCCTCCTCCCTCTCTTCTTACCACTACTCACCCTTGTCTTCACCTAGCTACCCCCTCCTCAGGCCTCCAGGTCTACACAGATGGTAGCCTAATAAAAGGTAAACCAGGGCACCCTAGTAAAATAGGTGCTGCAGTATATGTCCCGGCTGCAGGACAAAGCTACACACCATCAACCCTGGGGGAATAGGGGCCACCAAAACTAACAACAGGGCAGAACTGGTAGCCATCCACCAAGCCCTTCTCAACATTGACTACGACAAATCCCTTACACTCCATACAGACAGCCTCTGCTCTCTTCAACTTATTAAAAAAATGATTCATGACCCTACCACAACAACCCGTTCCATTCATACTGAACTTCTGCAATCAATTCAAAAACACCTCATTCAACGCATCCTGCATGGCTCACACACCACTCTTTGTAAAGTCCGTTCCCACACAGGTATCCTTGGAAATGACAGGGCAGACATTCTGGCACGCAAGGCAGCTGAGCACCCTGCCTCCACCAATTTTACTGACAACACTGGGGAAATCCCCCGCCACAATGTCTACTGGCCCACAGTTTAACCCCTCCTCGCACA